>JAOTIX010000091.1:657061-672775 GCA_027123715.1 Gaidropsarus macrophthalmus | reverse complement strand
GGATATATTTTGATTATACATTATATTTTGTTGGTATTAGTATAATCGCAATATTACCCTTGAGGTCTGCTGCTTGCAGACCGCTTCCTCTCGGCCAACATTGCTTATTCTGATGCGTATCTCAACAGCTTTCGGTGTTTTGGTCCTGTTTATTTTTAGGAGACATTGAGAAGAAGCACAATCTGGAGGTCAGCCCACTGTGTGACCGTGACACCAACACCATCGGAGATATTCAAATCGGTAAAGCATCACCACACCCCCTTCTCCTCCGCCGTAAGCCACCCTCCGTATCCCACTCCACCTCCAACCTTCTCTCTCTCTCTGTCTCCCCCCCGCCCCCTCCCTCCACCAGGCTTCATGACCTACGTGGTGGAGCCCCTGTTCTCCGAGTGGTCCCGTTTCTCGGACACCAGACTCTCCCAGACCATGCTGGGCCACCTGGGCCTCAACAAGGCCAGCTGGGGCAGCCTTCAGCTGGAGCAGCAGCAGACCCCCGGCCCCGAGGACCCGGCGAGGCACGCTGCGCCCGGAGTGTCCGGAGGGTCCGGAGTCGGGTCCGCGGCCCGGCCCACGGAGGCGCCCGGGCGGTCCCGGTCAGACCCTGGGGAGGCCGCAGCTCCGGGAGGAAGCAGCTCCGAAGATATACCTCAGGAAAACGAGGAGTCCTGACGCTGCACAGCAAGCCTTCCTCTTCCACTTCCTCTCTGTCATCTTGTTGCTGTGCCCACCCTGACCCCTGACCTCAAGGTCGTGTGTGTGTTTAGGGGGTGGGGGTCTCTAGGAGTTTGACCCCTGACCCCTTGGCTCTGCTTCAGTATCTTTATTTGATTTGTCCCCTCTTCCACACCATAGTTAGGTTTTTATTGCTTTAGCTCTCCATCTGGACAACCACTGATTTTATTTAATTTATTTAATTTTGTATCATTTTCTTTTTTCGGCATTGAGCAATACATAGATACCTCATTCGGCTACTGCTGTATTTTCTTTTATCTGTAATTTATTTATTTGTTTTCTCTAGTTTAGGCGTTACCACTATTCTTTATTTGGTCGGTAGATCTGAGGGAAACAAAATGAAAAAGTGAAGAAGACATTCTTTAAAAAAAACATCAGTGGGGTGTTTTGAAGTGCCATTTGAAAAGAGGAGAGGCGGTGTTGGGACGTCGGACCGTCCTAGGACCGGTGACGGTGGATGTGACCGTCCTAGGACTTGTAATGGTGAATTCAGCGCTGAGACGCATTTGTAATGAAGATTCTTCCTTGTATGTAACGGAGAGAAACACACACAGACAATGTGACACGCCCAGTCCTTTTGCTGCCTCTATGAAGACTGTTTACACATGTCCTCTCTGGATTCTCTGCCCTGAAAGCTCTCCAGCCACTTGGAGCTCGGGCAGTTGGCCTTTCTGAAGCACATATGTGTTCAACAGCCCCTGACTGTTGGAGCCATGAGCTGAACTTTGGGAGCGACACACGAATCAACGCCATAACAAACTCCGCTGGATGCTGAATCCGCTCATGCGCTCGTGAAGAACAATAACCACAATCATGGTCTTTGACGTGCAGCTTCTGTTGGAAGCGTCCACATCGCAGTCTGTTCCTCCCACCGTAGGACGGAGAAGTTCCTGGTGCCCTGGTTGGTCTGCGGTCCGGTCTGTGCCTCCCCCTTCCCTGACGGCGGTCGCCATTTCTTTACGGCGTGCAAAATGGACTCGCTCAGGTATTTTCAGTTTGCCAATCTTTCCCCGGAGAGGGACCACAGGCTGTTGGTGGGGGGACTGCCGGGCCGGGGGTCCGCCTGGCCACCGTCACAGAGGGGGTCCCGGGGGGCGGGGTCTTTGCTACATCATGCTACCACCCTCCCCTGAGCACCGCTCGACAGATGCCTTTATAACTATGCACAAACTATGCTAAGTGACCAAACCAACTCCTTTCTCATCAGAGCATTGTGTACTTAACTTGCACTGTCCAATATCCCTTGTTCTCCTTTGGTTATCGTGAGGAACAAGTCCTTTTTGTACAGACTGACAAAAGCTCATTACTTTGGGAACATTCCATCTTTTCTGTGTATTGGTTCGTCTGCGTTGCATTCTGTACAGTGGCACAATGTTGCTCGTGCTGAAAACATTTTGACCACCGGTGCTTTTCTGACTTAGCTGATTTGTATTTTTGCTGTTAGTGCTGTAAGACTGTTGATAAAACTGTTTACAATTTGTTGCGACAGCCATCTTTTGGGAAAGACTTTGTAAAGGCCTTGCCGTATTGATCTTTTTGATACAAGCCTGTTGCAGTTCTTATTTGACTAATAAAAGTTCCAAAAAAAAGTAGAAATGTGTGGTTTTATTAGGTGGAGAAGTTAGTATTCCGGCTCGCCAAGATCAGGTGAAACGTCAAGTCAAGTTCTTTAACAGTATTTGCAAGTGAGGGGCAACAGTTAATCTTATCTTAAGTTAATCTTATCTTAAGAGGAAATGCATGCAGAATGACATCAGACCACAAACACCTGCATTTGAGTTTCAGATATTTATTCGTTAAGTTTCTAAGCCTTTGGCAATCTTTCAGTGAACAGCTGAGATACTTCCAACTGTTCATTTCCCTTTAAAACAGGAGTTGATTTGAAGCAACTTGACTGGCAGTGATGATGGCACACAGGCCCTTTACAGTGGAGGAGCAGCTGTGCAATACTTCACATCTAGAAAAATCCACACATTGGCTTGAAAAAGCTTTGGTGTCAACATTCATAGCAAGGTTGTTGAAAGGGGGAGAGCTGGCCTTGGCATTAGGGTCTTGGAATACCTTAACGGTGAGTAAAGGTGCAGGGAAACACCGTACATTAACCTAGTCTAGCAGTCTTATACTTTATTTTCAGAATGTAATGAAAGATATACATCGATAGCCTCCACTAAAATGAAGTACCTTCCGTTGATAAATTAAAAATGATAATGTCTTTGGCTGAGCCCTCAAATGCACTTGATACACAGGAAGGATCTCAACAGAATGAGTCACTAGCATATGGCAGCAAAGGTATCGCTTCTGAGAAACGGATGCTCCAGGTTATTTGGCTGTGAAGTACAGAATACCATCAGACTGACGTCTGAATGTAAAGCTACATGAACACATAGTTCATGTCCTTCTGGCCATGTTGACAGACCAGTACGCACTGACTGACTGACTGACCTCACGACAATAAAACACTAATCTAATCAGAACACAACTATTCTTTGACTGGGAAATTACCTACATTGAAATCCAGGCCATAATCTTGTTTTAAATAAAAATGATATATTAAAACACCGAAGTGTATGATATGATCACCACACTAGCCTTTCCTCTTCCAGGACCTGTCCAGGTACCCTTAACCAGGGCATGCAGTACGACGTGATGTAGTGTGGCCTTAAAGTGAAGCACATCTTGCTCTTCAGCAGGATTAGAATGCAATTAAAAACAACGCAAACAAATTGAAGTAATACCAATAACACTAAAGAAACGCACAATGGAAAATATTAGAATCTTGCTGGTGGAGCCGAAACACTATGAACAGAACATAAATTAACAAAGTGCAAAAATGACACAGGAGAGCCGGTTCAGATCAAATGGCTGAATGACCTCTCTCTCTTCAGAGGACAAGGCAGACCGGTGAAGGGAGGGGAGACCCGGGCCTGTCTGGACCTCCGGGCCCAGGCCTAGCTGCTCCACGACGCTGCTCAAACCAACTTCCTGTTGCCCGTGGACTTCAACATGTGCTGGCCGAACTGTTGAGGAAAGCAAAACAGTTCATAATGAGCCCAGGACGCCCACAAACACAGGCTGCAGAGAGCCGGGGTCACACTCACCAGGGGGGATTTGGCGCGTGGTTTGGCATCCGGGATGGGCAGCTTGAACTCCGCGTCGTCGTCCTCCGGATCGCTGTCGTGGCGGTGGCGGTGAGCGAACTTGCGCTTCAGGGCCTCAGCGATGAGGGAGGCGGCGTCCATGGGCGGGCTGGCCTTGTTCTGAACCTCCCCTCCCCTAGCGAAGACCAGGGACAACCAGGACAGACGTTAGGGACGGGTAAATGGTAAATGGACTGTATTTATATTGCGCTTTTATCCAAAGCGCTTTACAATTAATACCTCGCATTCACCCATTCATACAATCATTCACACACCGACAGCGGGTCAACCATGCAAGGCGACAGCCAGCATGCCGGGAACAGGTAGTGGTTAGGTGTCTTGTTCAGGGACACCTCAACACTCAGCGGAGCCAGAGGTTTGAACCGGCGACCTTCCGGTTACCGAACAAGCAGCTCTACCCACTGAGCTACTGCTGCCCCCGGGTACTGGTTCCTGGGTACAGTGATCCTCATGGTGGACATTAGTGGTTCTCTCGTGTCTGTGGAGATGTGACCTGATCCTCTAAAGGTCTGACTCATACCAACACTAGCGGCGATCAGCTCTGCCTACCTCTGGACCGAGCGCAGCTTGACCTTGCCCATGTCCTTCAGCACGTCGAGCATGCTGGGGGCCGCCTTGACCTCCGGCGCCGCCTGGCCACCGGGCTTCCTGCCCCGGCGCTCCTTGATCAGGTCTATGGCTGAGAAGGTCCTCTGAAGCCCGGGGGCGGGAGGGGGGAGTGGAGGCGGCGGTGGGGGAGGAGGCGGCGGGGGTGGGGGAGGAGGTGGGACACCGGACCCTTGGGGAGGTGGGGGGATCCCAGCAGAGGGCGCTGCAGAGGGAGAGTGCGATGAGGAGGAGAGAGTTCAGGACACACAGGCCACCTAGTGGCAGCCATGTGACATCACACTGATCAACAGCAGAGGGGTGGAGGGGTGAGGGACTGACCAGACTGCGTGCTCTTCTCCTGGGCGAGGACTATCTGGGCTATCTGCACCCTTAATTTGGCCAGCTCCGTCTCCAGCGCGCTGATCTTCTGGTTGGCCTCGTGGTTGGCGGCGGATGGGCCCTGGGGGTCAGGGTCCACCTGGTGCAGGCTGGGGAGAGACCTGCGGCGGGCCGGGGGCATCCTTCGGGGCCGAGGCTGGCGCGAGCGAAACACCAGGCCTGCTGACGGCCCTGGCCTGTGGCCACCAGGTTTGATTTGTATGATTGATGGGCGTATGTTAAAACAAACATGTGCAGCAGAAAACATGCAAGTAGGAAACAGATTGATATTCACTGGAGGTGTAAGGTGGAGGTGACACCGTTCCAGACCAGGTCCAGTGGGGGATCTCACCTGGGTCTGTCAAAGTAGTCTTCGTCATCCTCCTCCTCCTCGTCTTCTCGATCGATCCAGCCGATGTCGGCGAGCGAGGCTACCAGGAAGTTGGGCCTGCTAGGGGCTCTGAGGTAGCCTGCGTCCTCTGCATAGGGGTTGAGCTAACAGCAGAGCATAGCGGGGGCTTTTTAAACGACCCGACTACTGGAGCACAGAGAATCCGACCACACAACCACTCCATAGCCGCAAAAAAACACTTCAAAAAGCAGGACAACACTAGTAATAATAAAAGCACTCAAAAAACGCAGGCGGTCAGACATTTAAAGAAATGACAATGAAGCAGTGAAGGAACCAAAGAGCATGTGGAATGACAGTGAGAAAATGGGGGTTGACGATGCAGATTACGGACACAGAACTCTGTCTCACAGCTTAGTTAGTGGGTTAAAGGTGGCTGGCGGCAGAGAGACGACCGACCTAGAGCAGCCCTACAGCATTCCTCATAGCTAGGGAGGGTGGCTGGAGGAGAGGACAGGAGAAGAAACACAGGACACCAAGTACAGTGTTGTTGAAAGAGAGACAACAGGGAAAAGTCTACACAACGTTTCCTCCAGATCTTCAACGTATTGTAATTGAAAGTTCTATGTACTGTGAGATGTTTTGTCAACACCATCATTGACCTGAGAAGACACAATCTGTCTTATCACAATAAACATCGGAGCAGAGACACGCCATGTGGTCAAAGGAGGGAACTCACTTTAACCTACATTCAGGAGATTTACAAACCAAAATGCCAGTAATAATTCAACTCCTTGGTATACAGGAAATCTAATTATACTAATACCTCACAATCACGTTCCTTACCACAAACATGAACATAGTACTTGGCCAAGACCAGCTGCTCAGAGGTGGGCCTTAATTATTGACTAAGATAGAATGTGATTATTGTTGTGGTACCTGGAACTGGACTCTGGGACACGGTTTCAGAGGCAGACTGGTCGCTATTCTTCGCACAATACTCCTGGACGACCCATACGGCTTGGTCAATCCCAAGGCCTGCCAAAAAATACAAACACACATTGCAAAACCCTGCTTTACATTTTGATAGGCTTCCTCTGTTAGCTTACTGGACCGCATTGTCGCTGTTCGGTATGAATGTATGCACCAACAACCACAGCACATTCCTCGTATGTGAAAACTACTTGGCGAATAAAGCAATTCTGATTCTGATTCTGATGATGAATGATGCCATATTCAGTCTAGTGATTTATTACTGAAGACAAGTGCATCAGATAAAGACACAGCATTGGCCATGCAGGCCAGTAGAGACTAGTGGCAGAACACCATGGGAGGCGGGTCAGCATAGCAATGCTATGAAACCATAAATGAAATGACAGTGCCTTACCAGATCCATTTCAATGGGAGCATTTTCTTTACTCATATTGACGTGTTTCACACTAGCACCTGGTCATGGAGACCAGGGTTTGGGATCAGGAACATCTTTTCCTTTATGGGGAACAAAAGATGAAAGATGGAAGTCAAGTTATTGGACAAGTGGATAAGAGTAGAACGCATGTACCTAAACCCGAGGTACATACATGTACATGGGGACTAACATTAGATATGATGCCATCTGGATTCAAACATGTTACTCACATGTTGTCATGTTACTGAGCATTAGGTCTACTCTGATTAATCAATAATACCAACATTGGCAGAAGATCGTTGACAGTACTAACTGTGAACTTTAAAGCCAGGATAACCAGGTGTTAATTTTAAAACCAGGATAAACTGATGTCATGTGAGCGCATATTGAGAAAGAGCACAGAGTTATGCTAACACTGAGAAAGAGCACAGAGTTATGCTAACACTGAGGGGTTGAATGTTTACTTGGTCAGCCGGTCTTCAAGGGCACAACATGGCCGCTGCTCGGTCAGCAGTTACAACAGTTAATAAGGTGTTGGTGGTTTGTGTTCATGTGGATAACAACTTACCAAGTTGGTTAGCTATCAAAAGGTTCGCCGGTCCCGTTTTCCATTTGGCTAACAGGCGCTGGGTGTTAAAGTGAACTTCAGAAACCTTGGCGACAGGTCTACGTTTGTGTGGGCGGAAACAATAGTTTCGATTGGCTATTTGAATTGACCGACAGCAAATGTGGCGAATCGAATTCGGTCAGTGTTAAAACTATCACATCTCATTCGCTATAGTCTCCGCCAATCATGCTGTTTTGATCCAGTTACCACTGAACACCTTATGTGTGTTCGTTTGATTGTACACTCGTCGCCTGAGTGACTCGTGTACTTAAAGTACTGGTGCCCTAGCTGCTCATGTTACCGATGGATGCAGAAAGTGTCCGATGTTTTTAGACGCATACTGAAATATATTTGCGACTTTAACGATTTTTGTATATTTTTATTTTTCCCCAGTGGCACCCCCTTCTTCCAAAAGAAAGTACATGCGTGTTATTCTCTCTGTCATAAAAACGCTTCTACTGCTCTTATCTCATTATTTCGACTTTTTATCTCATAATTAGAACGTACAATGGGGATTTCTTTACTGGCGGGAATGGGCTTCCATACTGATGGGCTCGGCCAGCAAAAGTAACATACTGAACACTGCTGTCCGCTCCTTAGAGGTAGATGTGACCCGGGCGGCCCCGGCTGACTAAACAGGCACACCCACTGCCGGCCGGAAACCCAACCGCTACAGAAAACTAGCTAGGAACAATCGAAGGACCAGCAGACATACTCCTTTTTTGGAGGAGGCGTTTTCTGAGGATCGTCGACATTGTGTATACATATGTTCCTTTTGTCGCAAACTCATATTACGTGGTGACTTTTCATCCAGAGTTGTCATATGAATTTTTACCCGTCTGTTTAATAAAAGGTAAGCGTTGACACCGGGCTAGCGCAGCAGCTAGCCAGCTGCTAAAGCAGGTCTGGACTGAGGTTAGCTTGGGGTCGTTGACAATGTGATGCGTTATGTTTTATCATGAACGGCTTTTTTTGCCGTCCATGAGATTGAGATTGTGTAAAATTGCATGTTCGCTGAGAAATCAACAGGTTAAGGTAAAGTCCAGTCGACAAAGCTAAGATCTATGGTTTATCAATGAAGAGCTACACTTGATGTTTCTGCATCGCTTGCCCCTTGCATTAAGATCTTTGCTGAATATTAAGATCTTTGCTGAAGATTAATATTGCTGCAAGGGTCGCACCAAAAGTGAACATCTTATCAGTTACATCATTGAACTGTGCTCTGTGGAAACCAAAACAACCATGGGTTAAATAACCGAACATGGACGAACGTCAACCTTCTCGTGCATGATACGGTTCTGAAGCAACCATCGCGTGCTCTTTGTGTACTTTGCAGATGTGTACTTGTTTATGTTTGCTTTGATGAAGGTCCGTACCGTAATCGTATTATTTTCTCCAGCAGGGTGACGAGGCCGGGCTGCTGTGCATGGCACCCAGACCAGAGGCACCATGAGTGGGGAGATGGATGCGTTAGCGGTGGTGAACCAGCTGCGAGACCTTGCAGCAGACCCCCTCAACAGAAGGGCCATAGTGGAAGACCATGGGTGTCTCCCTGGCCTCATACTGTTCCTGGATCACACAAATCCACAGGTCGTCTACTCTGCACTACTGGTAAGGCTTTACATCCGTCATGCCACTGTACTGCCTTCTGTTGCTGGCTGGGAGAACTATGGCAGAGTTCACATGGTAAATAACATGTCAACTCTTTTAGATAGATGTGGTTGTAGTATGTTGTCGTACATTCTACCTGATCACCCCAACTTCAAGAGTGAAACTTTAATTTGTGGATTTTCTCTCTTAAACTTTGTCTCCATCAACTGGCTGGTGGTGCTATAACATGTTGACTATCAGTGACGAATCGAATTGTAATATGATCTACGGTCTGTTGTAATGTTTCCTATATTGAGAGGTTTATTTTCCGGTGTTATGGAACTCTTAACTCTGTCGCTGAGCAAGTCATGCGATTGCGTATGCATCCAATATATCCTACCTCTATTTATTATACAGGGCACATATTTTACATCAACATCTGTGGTTTTACGGTCCCAAGAGGAGACTACATTTATTATATATAATTTTAACATATTAATATTCTTCTCTTATAGTTTAACTTTTATTGGTATTACTGTACATGACCCTTCACTACTAAGAGTAAGAGTGTGTATTTCTAGCCTGTCATGTATGTGCGGTGCGTCACCAGTGACTCTGAGTAACGGGTGTCCTCATTGTCCCTCTTGTCCAAAAGGCAGTGCGCTACCTAGCGGAATGTCGCGCCAACAGGGAGAAGATGAAGGACGAGCTGGGCATGATGCTGAGTCTGCAGAACGTCATGCAGAAGTACGTCCCTGACCCCTACTGATGTATCTTTATCTTTATAGTTCTGTCTCACACCGTCCCTTTCATCCTCCCGCCCTCCCTCTCTTTCTGTCTTTCTCTGATTCCGTCTGTCTTCCTTCGTATTTATCTCTCATGCTCTCTCTCTCTTTCTTTCGCTGTCTCTCTGTTGTCTGTCTGGTTTGGGACATCTATATCCCCCCATACTCGTAGTTCAAGCCTGCCACCAAAATGGTTGCATTTCTAGTCACATGACCCCTAACGAATGCGGCACCCGGTAACATTTGTAAAGGGGCTGTGGACACAAACCTAGTTTTGTTTTGTTTGATCAAATAAAGGCAGAGCGGTGCTACCCTCTAGGTGCGGTGCAGAGGGCGCCGCGCTATGTTCACCCCTGGTCGTAGTAACACGGCGTGAGGGCGGAGCTTCAGGCAAGCCATGGGGCACCGCGCCCAGAGATAACATTTTCCAGAGTACCCCGCTGCACTAGTGCTATTCAATATTCTTGTTCACAACCTTTTTGTAACTTGGAGCATCATGCGGTTCGTTGCTGTGATTGGTTGTAGTCTTACCCAATTGCGTGGAGACATTTGAGTCTGGGCTGGTTGGTGAGTCCCTATGGACATCCAAGATGGAAGTCTGGAGAGCTTCCAGTGTGCAGATCGTCTAGCGCTGCCAGGCTAGCAGAGCAGCATATGGCAGCCTATTCTCTGCACCCACCAGTTGGTCTAAATGGGGCGCAGGTGCCTGCTTTCTATTTTGGATGGTGATTGTTTTTTGAACCACACACAGAGGCAAACAGCCACACATTTCATAAAAGAAGGATGTAAAATAAAGCATGTTGCGCTCACATGGCCTCAGCGTTATGTAGTAGTACCATCACCACTGCTCTAGTACACAGCCATAACACATACCTGCACTTACCCCCCATGCACCCCCCATGAACGTCTGTCTCCACCCTGACTCCACCGTGTTCATCTCCTGAGTCCTAATCCGGCCTCACCCATCTCCCCCCCCCCCCCGGCAGGAGCACGTCGCCCGGGGAGACCAAGCTGCTGGCCTCGGAGGTCTACGAGATCTTGCAGGCAGCGGGCAAGGAGGAGGCGGAGCAGGCGGAGGCGGCGGCCGCGTCGTGCCGCAGGAAGGCCCAGTTCTTCCTGGGCTCCACCAACAAGCGGGCCAAGACGGTGGTACTGCACATCGACGGGCTGGACGACTCGGTACGCAGCGCTGCCTCTCTGTGTGTCTCTCTCTCTCGCTGTCTGTGTGTCTGGCTGTCTGTCTGTCTGGCTGTCTGTCTGTCTGTCTGTCTGGCTGTCTGGCTGTCTCGCTGTCTGTCTGTCTGTCTCGCTGTCTGTCTTGCTGTCTGTCTCCATCAGTCACCTTCCCTCTTGGCTCTTGTTCTGTCTCTCTCTCTGTCTGTCTCTCTGTCTCTCTCTCTCTCTCTCTCTGTACCTTATTGGTTCTTGTGTGTCTTGCTCTCATGTCTGTGGCTTTCTGTTTTCCCTTTTGTTGTTTTCCATTGTTATGGCAACAGCGTGTGTGCGCGTGTGCGTGCGTGTGTGTGAGAGAGAATGTCAGACATTGAACAGCAGGGTGCTGGATTGAAACTGAACAATGCACAGCAGGGAATCTTGCACAGAGCCAGATGAAATTACAATACACACCGATACACACCTCGCTACAGCTAGCCACTAGTAGCTACCTGAAGGAACACACACATGCACGGTTGATCGGTTGTATCGTCTGTAGATTTGACTCACCGTTGTCACAGCTAATGTGCATCCCTAAGCCAGAGGCCACCTCTTAGCTAGCACCCTCTCACTAGCATGCTGGGCGGCGCTAGCATTATAGCTTATGTTTGTTTTAAATTACCATTTAAAGGTTGCTAATTATAAGCTGCTAGGGATGCTAAGGATATAATTATCCAAGACATCCACATAGACTACATTTAGACACGTAGGTTGAAGTGTTTAAAAAGCCGTCCATAACTGAGTCTGTGTGTGGGGGGGGGGTCAGGCGCGGAGAGGCATGTGTGAGGAGGCCCTGCTGAAGATCCGGGGGGTCATCAGCTTCACCTTCCAGATGGCGGTGAAGAGGTGCGTGGTCAGGATCCGCTCGGACCTGAAGGCTGAGGTGAGGGGCCGGCCCGTGTGTGCATCCGTGCTCGTGCTTGTGTGTGATCCATGTCATGTTGTCCCTGATGTTTGTCCCTGTGTCCCTGCCAGGCCCTAGGCTCTGCCATCAACTCCACCAAGGTGCTCACAGCCCAGCAGGTTCTGAAGGCGGAGGACGGAGGAGAGGTAGGGTCGCCACGGCAACCCCAGACAGACAGATGAAGGGCTTACCTTGCAGCGTTAGCATTTAGCTTGTTCCTGCCAACCTCATGCTGTCATTACCTTATTTTTAAATGGGTTGTCTCATAGCGGTCTACAGTGTTTAAAGTATATATACACGCCATACCACTGATTATTATGGGTTGTCCCACTTCGTGCATCCTGCTCTCCAGTGTGGTTACGCTTGGTATGTGAGGGTCAGAATTAACAACGCATTACCTCTCGTCACCACCAGGGGTCAGGCTCGGCTCAGCCATGTTGTCCCTTGGGTTCAGTGAGGGTTCTTATTCAGTGTGTGTGTGTTGTGCGTTCAGCGCATGGTCCCGTTCCACGAGGGCCAGGCGGTGCCGGTGGAGGAGAACACGGACATCCCAGACTACCTCCCGGAGGACGAGAGCCCCTCCCAGGACCCCGACAAGGCCGTGACCCGCGTGGGCGCCATCGCCGACGGCTCGGGCTGGCTCAGCACCGCCGCCAACTTCCTGACCCGCTCCTTCTACTGGTGACCACTTCCTGTTGCGTCCTCACACACACACACACACGCGCGGTCTTCTGGCTCCCCCCCTCCCTCACCTCAGTGGTCCTACCGGTGAAACTGACTGAACCCCAGACGGTTTCCCGCTTCTCCACCCGACACCTGGCACCACCTCCCCCCCCCCACCTAGCGCGTGTCTCTGGACGGGCCGGACCAAGGCTGAGCCTGCTGCAATAACCTGTATATACACGAGCTGCTGACGCCGCCGCGACCCACTAGCCCGCTAGCCTGCTAGCCCGCTAGCCTGCTAGCCTGCTGGCCCAGCCAGCGGCTGGCTGCACAACGGTTAGCATTACTTTACTATGTGGGTCTGCTCACACGTAGCCTGAAGGAGTCCCAACTAGCCACCGTTTGGTTTGCTTTGTAAGTACGTCATTTTTTAATTAAATTAAAAACTAATGTGTTCAGAGTTCAAACCAAAGCCATGCGGGGGCAGAGATGTGGTGATGATTCACACAATGACTGAATCTGTTGTTTGTCAGTTATAATCTTTTTGTGCATGGTGTGATATCTTTTTATTTTCTTTACCTTACTCATCCTCCGTGCTGAACCAGGTTCTGCTGGTCCTGTTTGTTCCTTCTCTTTGATGCCTGATTCAAATCACTGTTTCTTTGTGCCATGTAAACTCCATTGCTGTCTTATCAAGCGTCCTGGCGTGGTACTGTAAAACCTCTAACTCCTAAATTAGACTCTTATCTTGTTCAGCCGTTGGTGGACGTTTTATTGATCAAACCGTTTGATCAATAATTGACAAGTAAAGCAGGGTACTAAATCTAAATGTAAACGCTGATCTCTCTTCCTCTACATGCTAAATCCTGGATAGTCGCACATTCTCAGCTAAAGCCTTGTCGATCAACCGCAAGAAACATCCGTTCATTACTCTCTATGGTTTATCTCAAGATGATGTCGTCACTTTGACCCGAGCTTGCAAAGGGAGGTCCAGAATGCATGCTGTGGCCCACATTTACACCACCTTTAAGGGGGTTGTCCTGCCCCGTTCTGATCTGGGTACATGGTTCTGAAGTGGAGCCAGCAGTGTCCTTAAAGACATGTTCATGTCCATAGACTGTCCTGGGCAGCCCTCGTCCTGCTACACAGGCTGTAGTGTGAAGAGGACACAGTACATGGTACTCTCTGTAGTCATTATGTCCACCTCATTTCAACATCCCCTCACAGCATCCTCGTTAGCGAGGGCTCGTTGACGAAGGGCTGTGATTGGGTCAACTCATGATGTCACTTTTCATTTGACCAACCCCCTCTTGATTTTCAACAAGAACCACTGAGCGGGCCCACTGGGGCTGTTTTAATGGTGGTTAACGTGGAGATGGTTTCAGATGATGTCGCCTGATGAACAACCCGTGGTGACCCCAGCCTCTTTTAACTGAAGCCAGGGGTCTACAGAACGGCCTCACCTCACCATGTCTGTGAAGCTGTACTGGGTGGGATTTAGTGGCAGAAAGCAGACCAACTTGCAGGAAAGGAATATAATATTCCTAAATTGGCCAATTCCGTACAATACCATAGAGATAGATGAGACTCATGGTGGCCTAAAGGTGGACTGTTTCTATTACCTAGCCCTTCATTGTGAGCCCGGAACAAACTATCTTTACTTGAGACCATGTTTTTATTTGATAAATGCTTGGCATTTTGTATATCAAATGTATTTTCTCTCTCAGCTATGAGCTATAGTTGTACAGGCTAAATAACACGATCTATGACTCTATGAAGGCCCTACTTTATACTCACAGACTCCATGCTTCTCCTGCATGGTGCGAAGGCACGTTCAGCTGTCCGCCACTAAATCCTACACGCTCCGCCTTTAACACGATTCAGTATTAATATTTATAGTATTCTTTATTTCTTTCCGTTATTTGTTTTTGTGTACAGAATCAGTGCCATGTACCTTTTATGTTTAAATCAATGCCTTTGGTTCTCAACGTGTAGACGGTATGCAGTCATCACCCATGGATCACCCATGATCATTTACAATTGATTTTATCCAAGGGTCGACTTTGGGGGTTAACAACCATGAAGATGGTTCACTACAGTTTTAACCTCATTTAATCTCATTCACTACAGACTTGGCCTCATTGTTGATTTGAAAAAAAAAAAAAAAAAAATTTTTTTCAAATCTAATATTATGAATGGCAAGAAAAAACATCTATTCATCTATCCATTATTGAGGCCAATAAATATGCTTGAAATCCCTAAATTCATTTGTCTTTTTTTCCATTTTGTTTTCACTTGAACGTTTATGATAAATTTTGAAGGGCATTTTTTAACCCGAACAGAGCCACAAAACATGAACCGATATAGTAATACAAGCTGCGCTCAATGCCACCATTCACTGCCTCCGCTAGCCTCGCCTGTGGCTGAAAGTATCAAAGTCACCACTAGGGAGCGGCAGTGAGCCGGCTCAGAAAGAGTCGAAACATTTACCAACTAGGATTTAAAGTCAATTTCGGGCGATTCTGCAAGATAAATAAATTGTGGTTATTCTTATATTCACAGCAAATACTCTATAGATCCTGAATTATTGCAATATGTGATTAAAGGCTAAGGTCTCTTCATCGGACGGATCATATGGGAGTTAAATCGCTGCCTTGCCCAGGGCCAGCACGGCTCTATCAGGCCAGTGAAATGTGTGCGTGGCCCACCTGTGTGTGTTTGCCTGGTTAATCTGCCCGTCGGGACGGAGCCTTGCCCCACATCGTCAGATAGTTGTATCACACTGGGGGCGGATGTATCGGAGGGTCAATGAGATCATTCATAAATTCTCTCTCTCTCTCTCTCCCCCCTCTCCCTCTCCCTCTCCCTCTCTCTCTCTCTCCCCCCTCTCCCTGTGTGGCGGGAAATGATGTGACTCCGGCAATTTATGTCAACTAACTTTGGAGTGTGTGTGAGCGTAGGCCGGAGGAGGTTTAATTGAGACATTTCTCTTGATGTGTCCGCGTTGTGTAATGAGACGTAGAGTCTCTGTGCTGCGGGGCGGAGGGTCAGCATTCGTGATGAGAGAAGGTCACACGCTGACTGTTTGAGCACCCAATTTGCTCCCCTAATCCCCCCCTGCTCCCTGAGCGGGGGGATTAGTGTCTCTATCGCACCGCTCCGTCTATCTGGTCATGTGACCGCGCCGACGCACACGCCGTCGTCCGCTGCACTCAACTTCTCTTGTATGTTTACATGTTTACACGCCACTGGACCACAGCACACCTGTGTGTGTGTGTGTCTGATCAGACGCTTGTGTGGTCAGACGTGTGTGTCTGGTGTGATCAGTGAGTGTGTGTGT
>JAOTIX010000091.1:437903-453992 GCA_027123715.1 Gaidropsarus macrophthalmus | reverse complement strand
ACAGTATCTTGTTCAGGCCATAGATTTGGTGTAGATTTGGAATATAGCATGAATGCCAATTAACCCGTATGTAAAGAATAACTATGAAACAAAGCAATTGTGATGAATGGATGAAGTTTTGTGTACAAAGTGTTTTTCACAACACAAACTCCCTACAACAGTGTGTACCATAATGGGCAGTGGTAATACTTATAAACAGAAGAGAAACCGTCAATGAACTCATTTTTCTCTCTGCCCTAATGTGTCCCCTCTCTCACACACACTTGATTCTCACAGCTGCTGTCAGTATCTGCAAACCTGCCCTAATTGGTGTAAATATTGGGTAAAGTACTGTGGTGGGAAGATAACCTATTTGTCACATACCCAGTCAGCCATTCAGCCTGCACTGATTAAACAGCCCGTGTTAGATAGGCATGGGGGGGTCCTCACACCTTAGAGGAGCATCATGACAGCTCAGAGGAAAATACACCACCTGCTGCCACGGAAATAAAACCTCAGGTCCGGTAAAAGCATTAAAACACATTGAGATTCCCCAGGCCCAAATACTATTGCGGAATTGTTAAAGTAGGAAGGCTACTGCATGGTTTGTCAATCGAGTTACTATTTGACCAAATAAATAAGTATATCTTCATCCATTAAACACCGTCAAATTCAATCAGGGAAATGTGGGACTAACCCAATTCTGAGCCAACACTGCCCCCTGTCGTACACGTACGGTTTTATAATTTAACAGTTTAGCCAACCGGATTAGATGCGTTTACAGCCTTTTATCATTTAATGATAAGCGTTGTAATAGGTCAATGGTAATACCGGAATTACTGAAATGTAAACAAGATCTTCGTTAGAATGGCATATATTTGGCATTCATTAACAGGGGCCACTTTCAGCCAAATAAGCTTTAACACCAGGAGCAGGGATAAACCAACAGACAAATTATACCAAATCATATGAATCTCTATGCATCTCTACACCAATGTATTACTGTGGCATCAACTAAGGACAGACCTTGCTCAACATAAGTCTGTCTGGGAAATTACATTCCCATCATTTGAACATTGATTAATAAAGAATGATCAATAATTGGTGGCTGTGGTCCCACCATGCATTGGAGCCTCTTATAAATCCATCCAATACAAACAAGCAGACCCAGGACAAGAGGCTTGTGTAGAAACATTTTTATTGGGCTCAGCCGCTTATGCCATGAACTCGTATGGGATGGGCTCCAGGAGCTGGGGCAGGTTGTTCTTGGTGCTGACAAAGTGGGCCTCGCGGGGGGTGGCCGGCTGCAGACACAAACAGAACCAAGACATGAGCGTCCGTACAAAAACGCTCACATGTTCAAACATGCAGACTGGGTGTCAAGAGGGATAATTGACCCTCGTCAAGTAAGACATCACCAGGTCGGCCATTATGGAAAGTCATTAGTTGTGCTTGTAGATACCTGACGCTTGAGCTCCACCCAGGTGCCCTTGGCCTTGGCATCAATCTTCTTCTTCTCGTTCTCCTTGACGCGCTGCAGGAAGCTGTCCCTGCTCTTTGAGTGTTTGACGTGCTCGATACGCACGTTGATCTTCTTGGCCAGGATCTTACCCCTGAGAGGACGCAAGGAACACGCGTTAATACAGCCGAGTTAAACGCTGAGAAAAGGCGGTAATATTTAACATGATAAATAATATTAACATCACACAATATTGAAATAAGTGTCAAGGACACATCTGTCTCCTCGTTACAGCCCCGTGTCTAACAGCGGTTAGCTTGGGGTGATGGAGGAATGGTACTATGGCCCACGTGAATGACCACTGAGGACATGTAGTGATCCTTGTGGCAAAGTGAAGGTGGGACTTTACATTTCAGGGTTGTGATGTACAAAAGAGGCATTAAGTCGTTTGGCTCACTTGATCTGCTTGTTGACGATGACGCCGACAGCGTGCTGGGTTACGTTGTAGATTCTGCCAGTCTTGCCGTGGTAGCACTTATGAGGCATTCCTTTCTGAATGGTACCTGTGCCCTGAAATTCAGAAAAACATGCATTAAAATATGCAACAGCACCCCTCATTCAAAAACACCCTCAAAGCTATTGAACTGAATAAGTTTGAGCCTTCATTTCAAAGCACAAAATGCTAACGTCTATTGTCCAAAGTAATATTAAGCTATAGGTTAAAGGAGGCACACATGGTTTAACATCATTTTCAGGCAACAAACACCCGTTGAGCTGAACCCAAAATCTCCATGAATCAACCAAGTACATAGCTTTACGTTATCATGAGAATAAGCAATGCCAAACCAACAGCCAGTACCCAGTGGTTTAAAAAAACAGTACAAATACAAGGTTGAAATATGTACATATTAACTACAGGTATGGGAGCCAAACCACCTTTTATTAAAGTCACCCAGCTTTACCCCAAAACATAAATGAAAGGTCTCCATCAGCTTACCTTGATATCAACGATGTCTCCCTTCTTGTAGATGCGCATGTAGGTGGACAGAGGAATGGGGCCTGGACAGTTAAATAGAATGGGTCAAATTTAACTTAGGATGCACCTTTAAGAGGCTACCTCGTGTGTTTTACACTGGACAGAGAAATACAGATTACTACTACTACTACGCATGAATACTTGCCATGTTTGCGGAACTGCCTGCTGAACATGTACCGGGTTCCCCTCCTCTTGCCTCTGGTGTTCGTCATGATGCCTGGTTACTGTAAAGGACAACACATGAGTGACATGATATTCGACTAAAGCATGAAACAAGAAGTGTTCATTATAACGTTACACTCAGTGGAACGGTGACGACCACCAAGGCACTGCATATGGTCGTTAGCTTCTCACACTACATCTGATTTGTAGTATTAAACCGGGCACATGCATCATAATATACGACACGTTTGCAGTACATTGGGACCCTGGGGACCCCGTGCAAGATAGTTTAATGGAGATAATCGTTCCTCGTGTGGCATTTTAGGCCCATCGAAGCAGCGTTAGCCAACAGCCCCACATGGGACAGACACGCCACCGCTCTCACTCAAACTGTAACCTTTAACTCATCTTACAGTGACGGCAAACTGCTAAATCACCTCAACAGAGTCAGGGCATTCATTTGCGTGTATGTATAAGTGTATTTCTATCCCCGTTATACTACAATCTAGCTATAAATTTATTTTTACAGCGGAGCACATCTTACCCCGGACGCTTACAAGATGGCGGGTACGGCGGAAAGAGAGACTTAAGGACCCCAAACTCCGCCTTGTCAAGTAGAATTTAGGCGTGCGGTGATATCGCCTGAGTAAATATCTGCCGCCTGAGCAAACGGTAGACAGTCAACTGACCCAGGGTCAGTACATCCCCATATCGCTTTAACAACTATCTACAAACGATCCAAATCAGATGGTCCTAAATCAGATGTTGATAGTGGATTTTGTGGAGTTTCTTCCTGATTTGTTTACAACTCCAGTAGACATTTTGACG
This sequence comes from Gaidropsarus macrophthalmus, assembly GCA_027123715.1. Taxonomy (NCBI): domain Eukaryota; kingdom Metazoa; phylum Chordata; class Actinopteri; order Gadiformes; family Gaidropsaridae; genus Gaidropsarus; species Gaidropsarus macrophthalmus. The sequence goes on along the minus strand of JAOTIX010000091.1, from coordinate 450,528 downwards.
GGAGGGCAAACTGCGTTATGCAAAACGACAAGGCAACTTTAGAATTGCGTTGAGTCGATTCGGCTTGGCATTCAACGTTCAAACGAAAGCTCATGTTTACCACCGGGAATGTTGTAAATCAATTTCTATAGATTGAAGAAAGTCTTCACATTAGCTTTGCTGGACGGAGCAACAGCATTCATTAATGTAAGCTTGACTTCCCAAATGGGAAAGGTCTTATCGTTCATTGGTGAACACGACCCTTTATGGTGAATCTTTATGGTCATCATTATTAATACACCGTGGACACGAGTGATGCAATAGGACTGAGCAGTGCAGCCTGGCGTCGCGAGCCCTCAGCAGTAGAGCTCTCACGAGCGAGCCCCGTCCTCGCGCTGTACCAGGGTGGAAGATGGCGCTAGCCGAATGGAAATCCTAATGACAGTCTCAAAATTTGCCTCTTTTTGTACCATGGTAAGCACAGATTTTTTCCCCTTTGTGTTTGAACCATTTGTGATGCTTTTTGGTGTGATGTTATCCACTGCTCTGATTCCGTATCTCATGTTTAACCGCGGATTCATTGAAAACATCCCTTTCTGGCGGCTATGTCAGGCAGGTAGTTAGCCGTGCTTCCACTTCGCCTCTTTGGTCGTCATATCATTTTGATTTCCACAAAAATTTGCGTTGCCTGATATTTAGGATGTAAGGCAGTGAATAGTTTATACACCTGAGCACCGATGTGTTTGCTGCAGTGTGATCTCGCAGCAGGGAGCCGCGCACCTGCTGCCGCTAGCTGACCCATGTTGTAGATCACAGATATAAAGTGTTTTCCTTTAACATCTGGTGTGGAAAACGGACGGATTCATCCCGGGCGTAAAACGAAGCCGCGAATGAGGTTTCAGACCCTGTCCAAATGAGCCAGGTTGACGTGTGGCGCTCATACATGAAGCTAATGACGACATTTGCTAGCTGCGCAGTTATGGACGCGTTCCAGGTCCTCCAAATCTCCGTCCCAACACCATCTTTACTACCAAGTCATTCCACATTATGAATGACACGGAATGAAAGGTGCAGTGAGTGTTATGTCCCTTATCTGTTAGGAAGTGTAAACATCATTTGGTATATAAATAAACCTAATTGGTTTTGTTTTCTGCAGGGCGCCAATGCCTCTGCTCTGGAGAAAGAGATTGGCTCTGAGCAGTTTCCCGTCAATGAGCACTACTTCGGCCTGGTCAACGTGAGTGAAGCACTGCACTCCAAAGACTCACTGACAGTTTGACTCATTATCTTTACATGATGCCAACAGATATCTACAGGGACCTTAGTATTTCTAATGTATGTCTTGCCTTTTGCCCCCTAAATCCTTGATTTCTCCAGTTCGGGAACACCTGCTACTGCAACTCCGTGCTGCAGGCGCTGTACTTCTGCCGGCCCTTCCGGGAGAAGATCCTTGCGTACCGCAGCCAGCCGCGGCGCAAGGAGAACCTGCTCACCTGCCTGGCCGACCTCTTCCACAGCATCGCCAACCAGAAGAGGAAGGTGGGCGTCATACCGCCCAAGAAGTTCATCACACGGCTGCGCAAGGAGAATGGTGAGGAGCAGAGCGCTGGCCTACCTCGGGGGGCCATGGTCTGGGTAGGATGGTGGTCCCTGTGAGGCAAGGTTAAGATCCCAGGCAGTGTATGAACGTTTCTGAGGGTTCTAGTGGTGCTCTCTGAACCGTTGTAGCGTTCTGTTGAGCGGGTTGGTTTGTATCTCACTCACTCACACCTTATCTGTTTTTCTCGCCATGTCTCTCTTCCCTCTCTCCATGGTCTCTGCAGAGCTGTTTGACAACTACATGCAGCAGGACGCCCATGAGTTCCTCAACTACCTTCTCAACACCATCGCTGACCTTCTGCAGGAGGAGCGCAAGCAGGACAAGACCAACGGCCGGCTGGCCAACGGGACGCTGGACTCCCAGAACAACAACAGCAACGCCACGCCCGCGCCCACCTGGGTCCACGAGATCTTCCAAGGCACGCTGACCAATGAGACGCGATGCCTCACCTGCGAAACGGTGCGTAGGCCACGCCCACCTTGTCAATGGAGGCTACTGATTGGATGTAATTCTGGATTGAGATAAATAAAAACAAGAAATGCAATGACAATGGACTAAAGGTGAGTTGTGTAAAAACAGGTTGAATGTGAGTGAATGTTCTCCACAGATAAGCAGCAAAGACGAGGACTTCCTGGACCTGTCTGTGGATGTGGAGCAGAACACCTCCATCACACACTGTCTCAGGTGAGCACTAGCTTGCACTGTCTCACATTAGCATTGTTGGGTATGTTTGTTAAAATTCCACACTGGTCAACAGTCGGGCCTGTGGGACTGTGTAGTAGAGGGCTAGCAAGTTCCATAGCCTCCCTGTAGACGCAGCTGGGCCCTATGACCCTTAATGCAACTCCTTGTAGACACTCTAAAATGTCTGCCTGTAAAATAAGTCTCCTAAAACGCGTCTGTGGTCGGGTTGCAGCAAACGCTGTAACATTAACCATTGTCCATTTCCCCTGGTATATATGATGTTTGTCTGCTGTAGACGCGCTGACCCCCAGCATGTTTTCTTTGCGGTACAGAGGCTTCAGTAATACTGAGACACTGTGCAGCGAGTACAAGTACTACTGTGAGGAATGCAGGAGCAAACAAGAGGCGCACAAAAGGTCTGTTACATCCACTGTGTGTGTGTGTGTGTGTGTGTGTGTGTGTGTGCCTGCATGTATTTGGCTGTGTGTGTGTGTGTGGGCGAGCCGATGCGCGTCTGTGTGTATGTGTGTGCGTGTGTGTTGACTCCAGTCTCCCCGTGTGTCCCCAGGATGCGTGTGAAGAAACTGCCCATGATCCTGGCTCTGCACCTCAAGCGCTTCAAGTACATGGAGCAGCTGCAGCGCTACACCAAACTGTCCTATCGCGTCGTCTTCCCCCTGGAGCTCCGCCTCTTCAACACCTCCGGGGACGCCACCAACCCGGAGCGGCTCTACGACCTGGTGGCCGTAGTGGTGCATTGTGGGAGGTGCGTTTCCCGCCCACTGAAGATTATCAAGTCCAATACCCTATTTTGGAAATCATACAGACCTTCTTTATCACGTTTTGAATCTGAACCACCCCCATCGAGCTTGATCTCCCACCATTTAAATCAGTTAATTGTTCAGATTGCTATTGAACACTTTTGCATTGCGCTAGTAATGGTAAGGTCATTTCTCTCCAATGTTCTTCGTTGGGACTACGTCTCCCCGTTGAGATGGCGTTGCTGAACAGGACCTCCTTTAGATGTTTCCTGGTGAGACACCAGTGTTCCCCGTCATGCACACTCAAGTGTTCACTGGCTGTTGTTGTTGCTCCTGCTTCTGTCCAGCGGCCCTAACCGAGGTCACTACATCGCCATCGTGAAGAGCCACGACTTCTGGCTTCTGTTCGACGATGACATCGTAGAGGTAAGCGCACACACACACACACACACACACGCCCACACACGCCCACACACACGCACTGTTCGATGCATGTCGACCATTTCCCTGACCTCGCCCCCTGCGGTGCCCTGCAGAAGATCGACGCCCAGGCCATCGAGGAGTTCTACGGACTGACCTCGGAGATCTCCAAGAACTCTGAGTCAGGCTACATCCTCTTCTACCAGTCCAGAGACTGAGATGAGAGAGGGTCTGTCCAGATTGTTTTCTATTAAACAGAACTGGTTGGGGGGGGTTTGTACAGTACTGGGTGGTGGGCGGGTTCAGCGTCCTGCGATTCTTTATGCTTTTTGTTTTTGCATCGGGTTTGGGAGATGAGCAGGTATTTAATGACTCATTTGATGTGTATAATGCCCCCCCCATCACCCTGCAGCTCTGCCACCGGGGGGGGGGCTGTGGGAGGGGATGAGGGGGAGGTTGGGGGAGCGGTGGGCGGTGTATTTCTACAGTGTACAGAAGGGTATTTGTATAAATATGACGAAAAAGATAATATCATTGGCAAAAGATGACAATATTAAACCGTAAGAAGATGTATTGACACTATGGTGCACTTTTGATACCGTTTTGTAAGTGTTGGCAAGTTGAACGTGAGGGTTTGCCTGAAAGGCCCGTTGTAAAGCGACCATTTTCTGTTTTACAGGAAAAAATTAATAAAAGCGCATAAGATTCGAGTGCACCGGGTTCGTTCTTTTCACAGGTGCGCACCGATGACTCATACGAGCTCGAGACTGCCCCCTAGTGGCGGAGCCTTGTAACGCCGCTGCCCTCCGCCAACAGGAGCGAGGCTATTTTCATATTTTCATCCATTCATATGTAAACCATCAAAGTCTCAAACTGCCCACGTTATGCATGAAATGGAATGGAAGGCTAATAAAGGGACCCAAATTGATTTAGAAAATTCTGAATCCAAAGAACTGAATGAAGTGTGTTGAAAAAGTGGCTTTGAACGACACTTGGAAATGAGATGCTATGTCAAGAATTCCGAACTACCCTTTTAATTAGATTCACCTGTGTGCGCTCTGATTGGGCCTCATATCCATTAGCATTTAATTAAATGCACCTGTGTGTCACACCTATATAAGGTGCATGCGTAGTGGGTTCTGTAGTGCGGTGGGGGACAAGGCAGACTCTGGAGAAGTACATGGAGGGCCGTGTTTTCGTGAACGTTGAACAGACCAGACGACCATGGTGGCCGACGACGCCCTTCCTCAATGAGCCCTTCACCGGTGAGTACTGATTTATTTTATCACTTTGGTGGAAAGGGTTTGTCTATTTGGGATTCAGTTTAGACTGTATTTTTCAGTTTAGACTTACTTTTAAGGCAGCATGTGGTTTTAGAAATTTTGTTTTGGTTACATGCTTGTAATGTTAGTTTGTGAATGGGACACTCTTAGTGGTGATCATCTGTAGTAGTAGTTTTAATGTATTCTTGTTAGTGGTTGTCTGTAGTTTTAATGTTCACTTGTGAGTGTTGTCTAACCGGTTTAGAGGTGGTTCTCCGTACAAGAGTTTTTTTTAATCTGACACCTGATTTATAGGGGGCCCCCCTTAATGATCTGCTCAGTACTCTGGCAAACGCTGTATGCAACTTGTGATCTAGCTGTCCAGATAGGGTTGGTCTGATCCAAGGCCCCTGGTCTGGTACGAGGGCTTCCTGGTCCAACACTTTCAACATGGACATGCAAGTGGGCACCTAAATTGTTCTCCTGCACATTTCAGAATCCCTCCTGATCTTAAGATCTACAACTATGGAATTGCGTAGCCTTCTTTGCAAGTATTTGGATCCAACAACATTTAACAACGAGGACATTTAATTTAAGTGTTTAGGTTTGCATGTAAATTATCCACCACAAAACTATGACTCATTCAGTGAGAAGATTTTTATTTATGAATGAATCCAGTTATCCAACAGTTGCCCTGCACTGGACCAGAAACCTACAGCACCTGGACCAGTGACCCACCGGACCAAAACCTTGCCAGACCAGTGACCCTGCCTCCAGACCAGAAACTTATCAGACCTGGAAATGTACATGATTCTCTTGGACCGAAAGTTTATTATGTTGGTTTTAGCTAAATTTAGGAAAAAAGTGTTTGAAAATGCAGTGTGCGAAATTCCATTTGCTTCCAGTGTAAGGAGTCAAATGCGTCTGGGTGAAGTGACTCGTGTGTTTCATCTCTAGCTTGTCCTTGTGTCCTATATTACAACTTTTTATGATTCTCACTAGAGCACCTATAGGCTGAATACTTATCCTGAACTGATTCACTTGAAGGCTATTCACCAGAGCGATGGCTTAAGGGAAAATTGTGCTTTGTAGTTTCTCCAACTGCAGTTGGAGAAACTAGCTTGGTTGCCTTATTAACCATTATGATAGTTAATGTGTGTCCGGTAATGTGATCCACTATGCCATTTTGCGACATTTCTCCTCAAAACCGGACCCCATTGGCTTTCCTATGGCAAAAAGGGATGCGATTACTTTTTGTTGCATGAAATGCAACGTCTGGGGCAAACACTTTTTGGAATATTAAACATTTGTGTAATTGAATATGGGCTAGGTGACTGCCCTCCTATTTTATTCAAAAACCTGAACTTGACAATGGGCTACTTGACCGTCTGCCCATTCTAACACCATCAAACCGGTTTCTCCTCCTCCTGTTAGCTCCTCTGCTGTCCTGCTGTTGTTTGGCTAACTCAAGTTAAAGACATGTCAGGTCACAGGTGGTGGTAGTATTTATATATAGGCCTATTTTCAGATTTCGTAAATGGTGCATTTGTTCTCGCATTTGAATTCAGATGGACTTGAGATGATTCATGTTCATTTACAATGTAATATAATCTAATTATCTTTGTGCTAAAACAATCAAAATGGTACACCGTTGCTCTCCCATTTGCGCCCCCTGATTTATTTTTTTACAACTCCAGTACTTTAGGCCTGTATGTCTGTTAACGTGTGTATATGTGTGTATATATATATTGCATAATTAAAAACCGAAGTCGATTTTTTTCTTCAATAAAAAAACAACACAAGGAGACCTTAAATCTTCCTGTGTCCTTGAGACGGCCGGGAGTGGACCTCGTGGCATTGAGCTGTGCGGTGGAGTTTTCCGATAGAAACCTTGTCTGGTGAGTGTGGCCCATTTGGGACCCCCCCCCAACTGCCCGTTGCTCAGTGTCACTGATCCACTGCACAGCCGCAGTCTGTGGCGATGCGCCTCTCCGCGCTGCTCTCCATTCTCACGGCTCCGGTTCAGGCTCGAGCTCCCCGAGCTGCAGCATCCTCCGCGCACCTGCAGCCGCCATCGCGCTCTCATCCCTGACATGGAGGCAGAAGGCTGCCGTTTGATCTAGAAGAGTCCTATCTCCTCGAGTCAAGGTAAGGCTAACGGGATATCATAAGATATTCAACACAGGTGACTATGGGTGGTTCGGGGGGAGATTGCAAATGAAGGCGGAAAAATGAAGCCCATTGTTCCGCTAGCCGTTTGCTGACGTGGAGCAAGTCTTCGGTTGGTCTTATTCAGGGGATGAAGTGCATGCAGCCTTTACACGCATTGCAAAGATTATCACCCTGAGATGCATGGATTTCTGCAGCGCCTTCTGTTCAGAATGCGTTTACTTTATGGGCAGCTCTTGGACTACATATGTTTAGTTATATTACTGTCGTGCTACAAAGCCCACGCCGGCTGAAGGTTATGAACGGGCTGTCGGTTTCTAAAGCAGTTTAATTTTGACAGAATAAGAATGACATCCTTTTCCTATTTATGGTTCTCATTCAGCATTCTTTAAATCTATTGGAGTCACGTGTCTTTTCTTTTTGTGGAGGCCTAGCGTTGAAGTGCAATGATTGGTTTGGATTTAACCTTCTGGCTGTGTGTACAGAAGGCTGCTTATTATATGTGTTTGAATAAGGATTCCCTTGGCAGTGAATGAGAGATGTGTACAATTAAAATGTGGAAAACATTCATTTCATTTCATTGAAGTGGACCAAGTGGCTACATTTTCCAAGTTTGAGGCATAGCCTACTCATGTGTTCATTTGAATATAACTATATCTATCCATCTGTGTGTGTGTGTGTGTGTGTGTGTGTGTGTGTGTGTGTGTGTGTGTGTCAACCTCAACTGTCTTTCCGGTGATAAAAGGTTGTTTGTCTACATACCTCAACAAACAGATGACCACACCAGTAGCTTATCTTCAACCGCTTGTTTGCTGAGCATAACGTCTGTGTGTGTGTGTGTGTGTGCATGTGCGTATGCGCGCGTGTGTGTGTTTACAGACGGGGGGAATAATGAGTGAGGAGCCGGCGGTGAGCCCCAGCTGGTTAAATCCGGACCCCACCTCCTGGTCCAGCGGCGGGGGGTCCCTGCTGGCGGACAACAGCACAGGTCTGGGAACCTTCCCCTCCGAGGACCGCCTGCCCCCGCTGGTCAACCCCTGGGACATCGTGCTGTGCTCCTCCGGGACGCTGATCGCCTGCGAGAACGCGCTGGTAGTCCTGGTCATCTGGCAGAACCCGGCGCTGCGGGCCCCCATGTTCCTGCTCATCGGCAGCCTGGCGCTGGCCGACCTGCTGGCCGGGCTGGGCCTGGTGCTGCACTTCACCTGCGCCTACCTGCTGCGCTCCGACTCCGCCCAGCTGCTGACGGTGGGGCTGGTGGTGGCGTCCTTCTCCGCCTCCGTCTTCAGCCTGCTGGCCATCACCATCGACCGCTACCTGTCGCTGTACTACGCCCTCACCTACAACTCGGAGCGCACCGCCGCCTTCACCTACACCATGCTGGTGCTGCTGTGGGGGCTGTCGCTCTGCCTGGGCCTGCTGCCCGTCACCGGCGTCAACTGCCTGGCGGAGGAGGCCAGCTGCAGCGTGGTGCGCCCGCTCACCAAGAACAACGTGGCGGTGCTGTCCGTCTCCTTCCTGCTGCTGTTTGGCCTCATGCTGCAGCTCTACGTGCAGATCTGCAAGATCGTGCTGCGCCACGCCCACCAGATCGCCCTGCAGCATCACTTCCTGGCGGCGACGCCCCACTACGTCACCACGCGCAAGGGCGTGTCCACGCTCGCCATCATCCTGGGCACCTTCGCCGCCTGCTGGATGCCCTTCACCGTGTACTCGCTGGTGGCCGACTACACCTACCCCCCGCTGTACACCTACGCCACGCTGGTGCCCGCCACCTACAACTCCGTCATCAACCCCGTCATCTACGCCTTCCGCAACCAGGAGATTCAGAAGGCGCTGTGGCTGGTGTGCTGCGGCTGCGTGCCGGCGAGCGTGGCCCACCGCGCCCGGACCCCCAGCGACGTCTGACCCTCCGCTGGGGGGGGGGGGCCCCCGGCGCCGGGCCCCCCCGGCACGTGGGCCCCCCGGGGGGGGGGGGGGGGGGGAGGGGGGTGTGGCCCTCCGGCTCCTCCCTGGTGTTCTAGAGAGGGAGGGAGACGGTAGGGGGGAGGTAGATGATAAAAGGGGTAAAGCTATTCACTCACATGGCGGTGAGAGGAAAGAGAGGGGCGGGGCGTTTGACGTCAGACTGAGCGAGCGACAGAACCCCTACTAGTCGGCACCTCCCTCAGCCCGCCTGGATGTTTATTTATTTATTGTGCTCCACATGTAGGGCGAGGTTTCTCCGTCTCTTCCCCGAGTCAAGGCTTCCAGTGCGCGGGTTGGATGCAGCCACGCCCGTCTGGGGTTCAGTGGAGCGCGCTGCGTGCAGAAACGCGTTAGCGTCAGCATCGGCTGTACATAGAATGTGAGGAGCGGTGAGGCTTTGTTAACAGGTGCTTTTTGTCCCTTCTACATTGAAGCAAGGTTATTATTATTAGAGCGTGCCACTGCGCGTAAATGTGCTCGACAGATTATCATCGTCGCGTGTCTGTGAGTAACGGATGGAAATGGAGAAGGGGGAAAGGAACGTGCGTGCGTGGATGGGTGAAGGGGGGTGGGGGTAGAGGCAGGGGGGGCCGCCGTTAACGGTACAGACGCACGCATGTCCACAGTGGAGCCCGCGTCTGGAGCCCAGGCAGCTCCTCGCCTCACTGCTGCACCCTGGACGTGCGTCGAAAGCTAAACCACCGACGGAGGGCTAAAAATAGCATCTCGTCTCTCTGTGATCCGCGACCAGCGGCTCTGCAGACACCAAGGGACAAATCAAACAGCTTCCCTCCTCCTCGTTTTTTCTCCGTCTCTTAATGCGTTTAATTTCACACGTTAAATCCTCTACATATTGGGTTCGTTCGATGGGAATGCGAATGTAGTTCTGCGTTTAATTCAAAGCTCCTTGCAGAACCCCATTATGCGCTACGAGGTGCTCCAATGTTCCACCAAATACGCATTCATTTAGTGATTAGAGTAGGCTTGTGGGAGGAGGTGTGGATGCTTGAGTCTGTAGCTTCTAGCGAACATTTCGTTCATAATTTGTCCCAACATTAATATGTTTGATACTGAAGGCCATTCTGTTCCTCGGATCAATGATGGTCAGTCCATTCTCAAAGCCTGTACGGTGCAAGTGCATGCTCGATTTGTCATTTGCATGCACCAATCACAGAAGGGATTGATTCCTAGTTCTCTTGCGCTGTAGGGTGATTGGTCCAACGGGCTACTAAACGATATGACTCAACCCCGATACCCATATCGTGTTGTAAACCTGACCAAAAACCTTTGTGAACACAGTCAGTACCTCACTTGTTACATGAAATGAGCTAAAAACCGTCACAAGATGTGCCATTTTCAGAATAAGGCGTTTACTAAGTAGTGTTTTTTCCACAGTAAGATATAACACAAATCCGTGATGCCGTGTTTGGAGGCCTGGAAGATGAACAGTTGGAGGGTTGCGTTCTTCCTGCTATGAGCTGATTGGATCAGTGCAATGCATTGCACATTTCGTCTAACACACACGCACACACCCCATTTAATGGACGACTGAACACCCCCACTTCCCAGCTGGGGACTTTGGAGCGTCTCATCCGCAGCGTTGTGCTCAGAAAGATTTAGTAAAAACACAGCCTGTCGCTTTTTCACAAGTGCAACCGACCGACCAAACCATGGAGAAGGCTTTCTACCGTTCATTTATATCCTCGTCATCAGCAATAACTCGCCCGGTCGCGGTGGTTATTTTATAGATTTGAAGCAATAGTGAGAGCAATAAGATCCATACACTCTCCTCCTCTCCTGCGTCATGATTTACTACGCATGTGTGGATAACGGTTCATCCCAGACCCAGAGGGACGAAGCCTCGTTTACACCTGGACTCAACCATTCGGACTGAAAAGGGGGGAAATGATCTACATTTAACTGCCACACAACAACTAATTGGTCACCACTGCCCCATTTAGCGAGCAAAGGGTTCCCCGACGTCTGGGCTTTCTCCATGTCTTCTACCTGGATGGAATTTTGTAAACCTGTTGGTTGGCTGGTTTTCTGTTGCCTTTTGTACGCATCCAAACCCGTTTCCTGTAGTTTTCTTTCTGTGTTGTGACCAAAAGTATCCAAGGCCTGACGTGACCCGGACCCTCCTGTGTGTGCGGCACACGGCTGCCAGCTGCATGACGTCGGGCGTGTGTGCATGTGTGTGCGCGTGTGCATGTGTGTGTCCGTGTGTTGGTCAGCAGCTAGGGCACATCGCCTCTCTCTCCCTCTCCAGAGGAACACAGCTCAGACCACTTCCTGCTGACCCCTGGCCTTCCGGAGGTCAATGCTGCCAGTCTTCCCGTCCAATGAGAAACGTGGCCTGGTCGTGTGTGTGCGTGTCTGTGTGTTTGTGTGTCTGTGTGTTTGTGTCTGTGCATGTGCAGCGCTCCGTGGGACATGGACCTTCTGTACTGACCTTCAACCCAAAGTGAACGCACCCGTCCCACACATGTGGAATCCCAGTCCTGGTTGATCCTCTGGGGGTGACTCTCTTCTCTCTTCTCTACTGGAACACTGGAACCGGTCTTCTGCTTTAAAACTCAGAGACCTGCTGGTGCAGAGCACAGTCTGCTCCGTTTGACCTCAACAACTCATGAGCTAAAGACACGCAGGCTGCGTCCAAACACACAGAAAACTCCTCTCCACGCCTTCCCTCCAGCCCCTGATGGGCTTTCAGTCGGCGCAAAGGACGCTGAGAAGCTTCCTCTGAAATGTCCGGTCCTCATCAGACTGACTGGTGAGGAGCCATGTTTAAAGAACGAGTTTATGCGTGGAAAACATACTGGAGAGGCCTTCTCTGTGTGCTGAATGTAGCCTGCGTGTGTGTGTGTGGTAACTTGTGTGCAGTGTAAGCCTGATTGCTGTCAATAATTAACGAGCTACGATTGGTACGACTGAAGCGTGTCTCGAACCCGTGTTCCTTTCCTTTTGCCAGAGTAGTCTATTTTGTTATATTCATTGAAGAGTTCTATTTTTTTCAGACGTGGGTTCTGACGTTGTGTTTCCGCGGCGCTGTGAGGCCTCTTCTGAATGTACTGTTATGTGGAGATGAAACAGGACCTCGGCCCCACCCTCTCCTGGGTGGGGCTGTTGTAGATACGGCATGCTTTCAGAGGCTCCACCCCTCCCTGCATGGGTCTCCCACCGCCAGGGAACACGAAACGGGAAGAACCAGACTCTCTCCATCGACCGGGGGCTCCAGATGTTCTGTGCTCTCCAGATGCAGCGGGGTTTCACGGTTTATTTCAAGGAGTGATGGAGCGGAGTCGATATTTGATATTGAGTTGTGTGTGTGTGTGTGTGTGTGTGTGTGTGTGTGTGGTGAATGGGTGGGGGGGTGATCACTTTGTGTCGATGGTGAACATGTAGCCTTCATGTCAATCTGGCGTCTGAAGACTGGAGATGAACACGTCTTCATCGCCGGTGAGCAGATGTGAACAAGGGCTTTGAATTCAAGAACAGCAAAAAAAATTTAAACGAATCTGGCACTTGGTCTGCACCCGGTCCCTGTGCGGACCGGACCTGGCCGGTCCCTGTGTGGGCCGGACCAAGCCGGTCCCTGTGCGGACCGGACCTGGCCGGTCCCTGTGTGGACCGGACCTGGCCGGTCCCTGTGTGGACCGGACCTGGCGCTGAAGGGAGGGAGGGGCTGCTGGCCAATAGGAGGACAGAGCTCGCAGAGTTCTGTGTTTCAGTGTCAACTTGTGGCAGCCATCTTGTGTGAGGGGGGAGGGGAGAAGGGGTCG
>JAOTIX010000091.1:324625-336907 GCA_027123715.1 Gaidropsarus macrophthalmus | reverse complement strand
AGGAGCGTCCGCCGGGCTCCGAGCTGCCATGCGGAGCGGCGGGGTGGGGCAGACCGGCGGCCCTCACGGCGGGGCCCCCGCCTCCGTGCATGTTCCCGCCCCCCTGCGGGAGATGGCCCTTGCTGCCGTCCCCTAGCCGCATGCTCTGGGTCTTCTGGCTCTGCGGCACGTTGGGGCTGGCCGCCTTGGCCTGCATGTCCCCTGCGGACCCCCCGGGCCCACAGCTGTACTCCATGATGCTGACCGGGGGGCAGCACTGCACTGCGCGCTGGTGGTTGCTCTGCTCAGGCAGGTGTGGGGACAGCAGGTTCTGCATGAAGCTCTGGTGGCAGCCGTCCTGCTCCCGGGGCAGCCCACTCCCTCCTATCCCCACACCCTGAGACCCCGGGTGGGCCCCGCTGTAACCCCCGTGAGACCGCCCGTCCCCTGGAAGGCCCACGCCCATCCTGAAGCCCCCTTGCTGCTGTTGCTGCTGCTGCTGCCCTTGGGGAACCCTTTGGGTGGGAGGGACAGGCTTGGGGGTCATGTCCCCCCCCCGGGACACCTGCACCTCAAACCCGCCCAGTTGGTGTCCGCCTCCTCCGCTGACCATGGCCTTGAACGGAGGGCACTCGGAGATGCGTTGCACATCCGAGGGGCCCGAGTGATCGTGGGGGAGGCGGTTTTGGGTGTTGTGTCCGACGCTGGCCTTCCCCCGCGGCGGGTCCAGATAACCCCGCAGGTCAGACTGGCCCGGTGCAGAGCCCCGGCCCGTCTGATGATGCAGCCCCATGCGCTGTTGCTGGTCAGCATTGGTCGAGCTCTTGCCTATGAGCGCTTCGGCAGAGTAGCTAGAGACGCGGTGGCGCTCCTGGCGGGAAGGGGCGCAGGCCATGTCGGGGGCCCGCGATGCAGGGTTGCTGGGCTGGGGGATGAGCTGCTGCTCCAGGCTCCTGGAGCTCATCAGCCTCTGCATGGTGTTGTGGTCCTGGCCAGACTAAGAGCAGGAGAAAAGGAGTAGAATCATCTGTTGAGCCAAGTCTACAAAGTACTAGAAGTAACAAGAATGTGTCTGTTGCAATACAACAAAAAAAGTGCAAACTGATTCTTAGATATCGATCCAGATAATAGCAATTTTCTGTGGTCAAACTCATAAGCTGCACATTTTGATGATTTGATTTAAATACAATATTTCACATCATGGAGAACATCGTAATGAAAGGTGGGAAAGTGAGTCCAAAGTGAGAGGGAATACCACACTTCCCATGTGCTACAGTCTATGAAAACACACCCACCTTTAGGTGCTCCTGCTGGGCCAGATGCCCAGCATGGTGACTCCTGGGTCCCCCGGCCTGGCTCTCACAGCTCTTCTCTGGGTGCCGCGCTACAAAGTGCTGCTGCTGCTGCTGGATCTGCTGCTGGAGGTGCTGCTGATGTCTGGAATGAGAGCTTTGCTGCTGCTGTAACTGCTGCTGTTGATGTTGTTGATGAGTTTGTTGTGGGTGCTGCGGTTGTTGTTGGTGAGGCTGCGGATGAGACTGCTGATGGCCCTGCTGCTGATGTTGGTGGGACTGCTGCTGGGCGTGTTGTTGATGCTGTTGTTGTTGCTGCTGCTGCGAGTGTTGCTGCTGCTGCTGGACCCCTGGCTTCTCCATGTGATGTTTCTGCTGCAGGCCAGCAGGAGAACTGCTCTGATTACCTCTCACCAGCCCCCTCTTCTTCTGGACGTGCTGATGTTCCTGCTGCTGCAACACCCTCTGGTGGAGCGAGTGGAGCTGTACAGGGTCAGGCTGGGACAGGTGGTGTTGGAGCTGGTACAGCTGGTGCCTTTGCTGTTCCTGTTGTTGTTGCTGCTGCTGCTGCTGCTGTTGCTGTTGTTGTTGCTGCTGCTGCTGCTGTTGTTGTTGCTTCATATAAGGGTTTCCACCGAGATGTTGACCTGACTGGGACGAGGTGTGCTGGGGGTGTCCTTGTGCAAGATGAGGCAGGACGGACTGGTTTGGTTCTGGCGGTCCTTGGGGTGGACAGTGGCCGTCAACGGGACGCAGAACAGTGTTCATGAAGGAGTTGGAGGTGAAAAGGGAGCCCGCACTGTCAGGGTTGATCCTGCTCATGATGGCCGAGGAGCTGGGGGGAATCTGGCCCACCATCATCTGGCTGTGGTCAGGGGCTTTGACCTCCATTCGGCCAAGGCTGGGGGTCGACTGGTGGCACAGTTTGGGCCGCTTACCAGAGGTCAGCATGTTCTCTTCTGGGACCTGTCGCTTGGAGATGTGTTTGACGTGCCGCTCGCCCACAACTTGCTGGTTCCTCATGAGGGCACTCTTCAGTGGGGTATAGTCGTTGAGCTGGGCCGAGGCTGAGCAGGGTGGCAGGGAACCGCTGGAGGACTGGGACAAGTGTGCAGAAGATCCCACAGGAGACGGGATGGAGCCCTGCTGGCCCGCCAGACTGGGAGACCCCGGGTAAGGCTGTTGGCTTGAGTTGGGCCTGATCAGATTGTTGACACTCAAACTGGTTCCACACTGGGACTGGACCTGTGGATGGGGCTGCGCCTGGGAATAAGAAATGCCTGCTGGATGTCTCGTTCCTGTCAGCCCAATGATGGAGCCCTCCCCGCCCTGAGCCCTAACAGACCCCTGGCTGGGAGGCTTGGCCAGAGCAGCATCTGTGGGCTTGGTCGCCTTCACCTGCGGCGCAGCCAAACCTCGCTCTTGGCTGGCTGAAGATGGTGAGGTCTTGGGGGGCTCCCATGCCGTGGTGGTGGAGATTGCTGGGGTGCCAAGGTTCGCGGTGCACCCAGCAGCTCTCCTCCCAGGGATTTCTTGCTCCAGCATGGCCAAGGCTACAATGTCGGCCTGCTCCGACGTAAACGTAAAAGTTCCGAATGAACTGGATGAGGGGTTGATGACTTGGCCCTGAGGAAGCATGGATGCCACAGAGAAGCTTCTTCCACCCCCACCGCCCGCAGACATTGGGGAGTCTGTTTGCCGGCTGGCGGTGAGGTGATGCTCCATGGGCTCGTGATGATCCAGATTGGTGTACACCGGCGGGGACAGCAGGTAGTCCTTGCGAGAAGGAGCATCGAGATTTGTCGACTCGGCCATGCACTGCTTCTCCAATGCTGCGGAGATGTGCCTCTGTTTCTGGGGCTCCCTTTCTCGGGCCGGTACCCGGGACAGTTTGACATCAGCCATGCAGGACGGGGAAGGCGTGGATGTGGCAAGGTCTTGCTGCTGGTTCAAAGATCGACTGACGGCACCTCCTTTCCTCAGCTCAGCGCTTGCAGGCGTTGTGTCTGGGGCCATGGAGAAAGTCACAACAGTTGACGAGGGAAGGGCAGCGGAACTCACCGAGGGTGAGGCTTGGGTATCTGGCTTTGAGCACCCTTGGGAGATTTTGGAGTTCTCAGAGGACGGGCCGGTTGAAATGGCCTGGGAGCCGTGAACCCTAACCGGTGCCATGCTGTCCGAGACAACGGTTGTACAGACCGGATCTGGAATGGTAGAAACCATTGGGCCACAGGATGAGGTGCTCCGACTGTCTGTGGCACACGCTCCAAAGACGGCGCATCTGCTCGAACTTCTAGAGCTTCCAGTGGAGCCGACTGGCTTTGATAGCCTGCTGCTAGTTTCAGTGGTGGTGACTGGTGACTTGGTCTGTTGCCCTGTGACTTTGGAGCCAGTGGTGCTACTGCCGACCACAGAGAGCACCTTGCTCTTAACGCCCATAGCTGCGGGCCCCGCTGTTGTTGTCACTGCACCATTTGGACAACTCACAATGGCTTCATTTTGTTTTACAATAATACTTGTTGTAGATATGTTCTGAGATACAGTCAAAGGGCTACTTACAGATGAAGTGCTTTCTTGTTGCAGGGCCTGACTGCATATCGCTGCCTGACTGGACGAATTTGATGAAGTGATTGTTTTAGATCTACTCTTAGAGACATTTTCTGGCGTATTGCTATCAGCAGTGACTTGACTACAAATGGAGGGATTACTAGCTGTCGTGCCTGCAGGGAAACCATCTTTTCCAGGAGTTTGGTATTCACCTACAGCGACCACTGGCTTCAATGCATCAGCGGTAGCAACTGGGTTCTGTCTGAGCTCTCTCCTCTTGGGTGGCTTTGTTCTCTTGTTCACCCACTTTTTGGCAATGACAACTTTGCTAGTTTTTTTCCGTATGACCTTGGTAGCATCAGCTGGTGGCACTGACAGGATGGAATTTGGAGCTTGTGCCTGTAAAGGTCTAGAGGGGGCATTAAGTGCTGCTTCCTGGACTGCAGTGGTTGACTGTTGCTGTTGGACAACCACATCAGGTATCTGAAGATTAGTCTGACTGGTAATAGGAAGCGGCAGGCCCTGGGAGATGCTTTTGTTAAGGCTGCTTAGTGCCCCAAGACTATTGAGGGCCACATTGGTGGTAGGTTCCTCTGCGGTGGTGGGCTGGACCAGCTGAAGGGTGCTCTTGCTGCCCTGCTTGCCCGCTTTATCTGCTGTATTCATTGGCTGCAAAGCAAACACCTGGCCATTCACAGTGATGGTCTGTGGGGCAGCAGACTGACCAGCCTGGGCAGAAGAAGCCTGGATCCCCTGTTTGGATGAATTGATTTTGGGTGGAACAGGGCGGGGTAAAATGTGCACCAGCTGTTTCCCTCCAACCGTGTGTAAGTTAGTTGTAGTTGTTGTTGTACAATTAGTTGTTGCGATTTGCGTTGGGAGGGCAGGCACTGCTGTCGGAAGAGCAGCATTCACAATGCCAACCTGAGGATTTTGTTGGGTATGGGCAGTCTGATTAGGGGTTTGAATTATGACAATGTGTTGGCAAGACATCTGACTGGGCAGTTCCTCCCTAACTGTGGACTGAGACGAACAGGCATTTCCCTGTTGTAGGATGACCACACTCTGGTTGTTTGTGTTTTGCGGCGTGGTCACCCCAGAAACCGTTGACCCTGATGGGTTGACCTGCAGCACCTGCATGGTCTGGAGAAGGGGAAGGACGGTCGCCTGGGGCTGAGCTACCAGGGCAGGCTGAGGGAGGGGCTGGGGCTTGGGTTGAGGGATCAGGGCGGCCTGGAGGTTGGGAACCACAGACGCTGGTTGCAGCACAGACGGCTGGGGTTGAGACATTACAGAGGGATGGGCCACCACAGCTGGCTGGGGTGGAACAGCACATTGGGGCTGGGTATTGTTCTGTGTCAGAAGGGCTGAATGCAGCTGTGGAAGTCTCTGAACAGGTTGTGCTTGGATGTGTGTGGCAATGCTTGCCTGCTGTACGGGTACCTGAGGTCGTATTTGGATTTTAATCGGCTGAGCAGTGGATTTGTTACCCATTGGACAAACGGTCAGCTGCTGCAGCCTCTGATTGGTGGTAGCACCCTCAAATGTGGGCACACTGTGGCAGACAGGCTGTACCGTGTTCCCTGTCAAATGAAGCGTTGTCCATGTCGTCTGTGTGCTGCCAGCAGCCCCGGCTCTGAGGAGAGCTGTGCTACTGGGGATGGACGTGTAGCTGACAGTCCTCATGGTGGTGTCTTCAGAGACTAAAGAGCCGACGACATCCACCACTGCTGCAGAGGAGTGGGTTACAGCCTGGGTGGCCAGGCTCACGACAGGCTGAGAAGAAAGCTGTGACACAGGAGTGGCAGCAATGGTTATGTTCTGGGAAGAGATGGCAGACTGGGGCTGCTGAGGCAAGGTGGTGTTGACGGCGGGGATCTGGAGTGTGATGTAGGACACAGAGGGGGGCAGAGCCGGGCTTGTTTCCACCACCCTCAGAGCTGGCGAAGTCTCCAATGGAGCGATGGTTGGCCCAGGAAGCAGCGAAGGAGTGGAGGACACAGCGTTGACGTGGAGAAGCCCGTCAACTCTCACCCCAGTGTTGACATCAGGCACCGGCTGCCCCAGGACAGCCTCAGGGCTTTGCTTTTCGAGGACAGCCTCCTTGCTGGCCTGGCATATCACATTCCCGTTGGAGTAGACAATAATTCCCTTTGGTAGTTGGTGAGTGGGCGTCACCTTGGCCACTTTGGCGCAGCGCTGCTTGCCCTTCCAGTGAACAGTGGGGTCCTCCAAGAAGTTGATGTCGTGGGCCTTGAGGAGCTCGATGTAGTGGCCACTCTCCTTCCTCATCTCTTCCATCTGTCGCCGCAGTCGGCGGATCTCCTCCGCTGATGAGACGAGCAAGCAGTCAACAGTTGGATGAACACTTCACAAAGCACGATTGAAATAGCACCGACTGCAACTTTTAAACCTGTGTCAAGTTGTGTTGCTTTACCTTGCACTTTGTCACCTCCTTCAAGAAGCATTGCATCATTTTGCTTCTTCAGGTCAGTGATGTAGCGAACCGCTTGGTCCAGTATCATGTTCTTACTCTGCAAAACCATGGGGGGTAGTGGCAGACATTGTCAACAGAGTCCTATCCCAGCCTCTTAAAAAAACATTTGATGGGAAGAATCAGCAAAGAACAGGTTGAGGGCTGAGTGGTTTTACCTGTTTGAGTGCCTGGGAACATGGTAAAAGGTTACCGATGCGGTTTATTCCAGCGTTGATCTTCTCCTTTCTATGTCTCTCAACTAATGACCAGAGCAGATATAAATATACAAGTGTTAATGGCATGGCATCGTTCATTTAACTGCAAAAGGTACTGTTCATTTCACTGCAAAAGGTCATAGCCATTCTTCATCACCTGCATTGTGAGATTCTTTGTTTTTCTTCTTTCTGCAAGACAAAAGCTATCGTCACATACTTGTCAACGCCACCGAGTTATGTTGCATAGACAATTATTTATAGGCTCCAATGTTCACTTACAATATAGCCATAATATAGATGTGATGAGAGTTGCATACTTACTTGGGCTTACGACCAGAGGTCTGTGTTTCTGTCATCTCTGGCATTCTGTCTTAACAGTTGCCAGACACTAGTAGAAGCATCTACCAGCCGGACCTAAAATCACTTCCCTGGTCAACCTCTATTCAAGAGGTGAGATGTATCAGGGCAGATTGTAAACAACAATGCACAACCGAAATAAATCAACGCAGTTAGTTTCATTCACATATTTGGTGCATTGTATTTACACATCATAACACAGTTATACGTCACAACATTCTCAAAAGATTAGGTTGAGCTGTAAACTCCAAACGAAATGCTACCAGCTAGTTTAGTCAGTAACATAGCTAACCAGCTGCGAAAGTGCATACTTTACTATCATGTTTTTCATTTTTATATGTACCAAGAAATGCATTTGAGTTGCATTAATTGTCTTTAAATTCGCAAGCATTTGGAATATGGATCATCTTAAAGGAAGCAACACAGTGATGGGCACTACCACCAAGGCTAGCTACGGCAGTAACGTATGTATAGCCTCAACTAGCAAGCTAGCTTAGCCTATATCGACATGATTATCAAAAAGGCCATGGCTATTTCACAGCTAAAAAGGGGAATTTAAATTATATTCCACTGACCTGATGCCTCAGCATCTTCGTGACCGTGTCACCGTCAAAACCTTTGGTTGAGGGGCTAGCAGGAAAGGCAATAAACTCATTTCAAAACAATCTACACACAACCTAACACAAAGCGGAAAAGGGGAAGTACTCCCTAGTCGACAACCAATGGCCGTTAGGACAACAAAACCACGAGCCAATCAGCATGCGATGTCAAATACACTGTAAACTTCAATTTTGCTTCAATAATAATTGTTTACGATATCCAATTTGTGTTTTGATTTACAGGCCTAACCTGTATCTGCATTATAGTACTGATGGAGACAAACAGTATGAACGAATGCAAATAGTAATTCTTTATTTAGAGGTTAAAAAGTCTTACAATATAGAGCTCCAGAAAAGATAAATTCTTCAAAGAAAAAAAAATATCATGCTTATTCTACAGCGGAGAGGACAACTCCCCAGACATGCATAGGGTCAGAGCTTCCCCTGGGCAGTATCGTGCTCATAAGGCCATGACACCCTCTGAACCATCAGCTTAACTTTTAGCTGTCATAAAAGCAGTAGGCAATGACTGAAAGTGAGGCACTGTCACTCGGTTAATTATTTCAGTAATACTGTATTTTTAATAGATGACCAAATAAAATGCCAAATGCAAAGGATACCCATTATCTTTAGAGAAATACATGCCCTCACCATAATGTCTAACCTGATGCTCAAAATCAAATCCCCATCATTGAAAATGATGCTAAGATAAGAGCTACACACACATTTGTATGTTAATCAATGGACAAAAATTGTGTGATAGTTTCCACAAAAATCTTGCAATTTTTTATTTAAAATCACCTGTCCACATTTAAATTGGACTCTTGGAACTTAGTTGCAAACCCAGGAGAATCTCTGAGCCAATAACCACCTCAATGTCAAAAAAACAAACAATTCTTAGCAAAACCAAAACCCCAATTTTTTTCCCCAGAATGTGAATGCAGTGAACAAATATTCCCACCAACTTGAAACCAATCAGCTCCCACAATTCCCATACAGAGTTATTCTGACTTTCAGCCCAGAAAGGACCAGACCTCCCCCGACAGACCGGTCAAAATAAAGGATCCCAGCGTACTTCCGATGGATTCGCGATGGACTCTGAATGTTCCTGTCGTATCAACAATACGAAAGTAGGTCTCCATGGTCACCGCCCAGGAGTTTGTCTGTCAGTGGTGGTCTTTCAAAAGACTCCCAACATTTAAATCAAGTCATGTCATCTTTGTCCAAACAGTAAGATAGATCTTCCTCTAAACTGCATAAAAATCCTAAAAAACAGCATGTTTAACCAAACTCTTTTCCCTCCGATTCTAAATAATGGCCGCTTTCTGTAGACCAACTGGCATAAGAATATTGTGTCATTGTGTCATTTCTAATGAAGGAGGTAAACGGGAGGGGGGGGGGGCAAGAATGCTGAATAAAGTGGGGCGTTGCAAAATAAAAGCAGCCATTTTCTGCACTTTGATGATGTTCCCTCTTTTAAACGTCCTTTTACAGAAAGTGTTGATTACGTCGACCCTTGGGCATCCGTCACAGTTTTTTTTCCTGTGGAGGTGGGCACTGTTGTGCACTTTGCCGTTTCTGCTGCCAGTTACTCCGCCTTCTGGAGCTCTCCAGTGGGGGCGGTGCAGGGACTGCGCAGGCTCTTCTGCAGCACGTGGGCATCGGCAGGCTCTATCCTCTTGTAGTAATTCTTTTTCGTTTCGATGATCTCAAAGCCGAACTTCTGGTAAAAGTCAATGGCCGACTCGTTGCTGATCTGCACATGACTGTTGAGGAAGGATAAGATATTGTAAACTTCATCATTTATTTATACTTTTTTAATGTAAAGTTACTATGGAAATGACTGGGTAACACCACACACATTCTTGTCCAAGTTGAGATACTCACAGGTAAATGTTGTCAAAGGTACCGTCCTTCTCACAGATGTTTAGCACATGGTTCAGCATCTTTGTACCTAGGGAGATGCACAGGTCCAACTTGTGAAACAAACCAGTAGCAGTAATAGTAGATCCCCTATACGATGCATGTGTACTAGTGGGAGAGCAGTCTCCGTACCGATTCCTAGTCTACGGTAGGGTGCTAGACAACCGAGTGTCATGATGTACAGTCTCTTCTGGTTCTGTGAATGGTCCACCCGGCAGCATACAGCGCCCACTGCGATGTCATTGAAGTACGCTGCAAGATAAACCACAGGGTTCCACTTTAGCACAAACAGGACCAAATGGTATCCATAACAACTAGATTAGTTGTTTTTAATACCTTTTAACTTACTCTTTCCATGCAGTCGGTGGTGCTGTATCATTTAACTTTAAAATGTAAACAAAATATTTGGCAAGCGGTTCTCACCTAGCTTGGCAAGCTCTCCCACTTCCAAAACATCTTTGTAAAACTTGTCGTTGTAGCTGACAGGGAAGATGACCTGGTTCAGCCGTTTCAACTGCTTGATGTTGTGGGGCGTAACGTCCCCCAGCTCGATTCGGCTACTGGAACAAAAGCAAAACGGTCAGACAGTTGGCAATACACATTTTATAACACATTCAATCCCTGATTGTAGTTACAATTCACAATATCCCATCATCTTTATGGACAGAAGCAGGGACGTTTTCTAAACATGAACTACAAGAATTCCTAACAGCATTATACATTAGGGTGGCCACTGCATTTACAGGGAGCTATTGTGAACATGTTGTTGTTTAAGAACATATAACTGCATAACGTTAACATTGATCAGCGCCATAGATGGGTCGCTTGCACTGACAGGGCCATAAGCACCGTCAGTCACCCTTCGCATGAACTCGAAAACTTCCAGCAGCAGTGCTGCAGTACTGACACTAAGGGTACATTCCGATGTCATGGTTCAACTTTGGTGCAATACTTTAATCGAAATTGGAAAAACATCTACAAATTGCATGACTACAAAAGGATGACCACAGCAGTATGTCATTTCGGCAATTCAAGTGGAAGCTGTAAAGTAGCCCACCAGATTATAACAGGGGATGCGACCCATGGCACGAAAGCGATAGTTGACGTTAGCTTAAAATAGCATGGATCAACGTGCCGTTTTGACTACCAATCGATATATGTACAGCGACTTCAGGATGGGATAAACCCTGGACTAGAAAGTCTTAACCAGGACTTGAACTTAATGAGTAAAGCTGATGTCAATTGACGGCGAACAAACGTGTTAGCTCATGCCCATGTAGCGTTAGCTGTTTAGGTTGATGAAGCTGACTTGGCTATATGGGAGCTAACCGGCTCACAGCAAGGCTGCTTATTCAACAATCCTTCATACGCTGTGAAACCACAGAAGTAAAACCCACTGAAGTCACAGTGCTGTGGTCCGCCGACCTGGACCAGCGTTAAATACCAGATAGCTTAGCTCCATGGCTATCGTTGTCTCCTCCCCGCCTCCTCATGTTAAAAAAAAGACATAAAAAAACTTTACTTCAGCGCTCATCCTATCTCTAGCGATGTTTTGTACTCACCCCTTCATTGTAAACCAACGTGAACCCTTAATTTAGATGGGATTGGAGTTTAGAGTTGTTTTGGGGGCTAAAAATAGTTGTTTTTAAATAGAGTTGGGGTCAGGGATAACTCCCGTTTCACCCTCCACATGTAGCTAGTTGCGATTCTTGCAGTTAGCTTAGCCGGTAGCCACCGCGCTCCTGTCAACCCTGACCCCCACATGCGCATGCGCATCCATAATGGTTTATAAAATCCGGACGTATTTTAATTCATGAAGTACATTTTAGGAGTGTCTGTAGGATAATATAAAGGCTACCTGAACTAAAACCTGGGTGGATATACCTATATAACGATTACGCCTTTGTACATTTAGCATTATGTTCTCAACGTAGGATACATTTGAGTCAATATAAAAAATAAAAAATGGGAATGGGAATGTCTTTGGGTCACACAGAGAGGGCTGTCCATTTCGCCTCATAGATCTGTAAACCATAACCACAAATATTTTAATAATAAAATATCTATGTTTTTTCCATTATACAATACGTTTCACTTTGCACTTATGTTCAAGTACACAGTCGCAATCTCATTTACGACAGAGCTGACTGTTACATTCAAAACTTGACGTAAAACTATGCGTAAAACCCCGGCAGATCCAACATGGCGGCCGTGGCAGCATTAAAGTTACGGCAGTAAAACCCCCTTAGATCCAAGATGGCGGCGGTGGCAGCATTAAATTTACGGCAGTAAACCCATAAACCAGCAGCCAGTGAATGAAGTCAGCTGATCATCGCTTGCTGTCAAGCATCGCAACCCGCTCAGTTCCGTCGAGGCACGAAATAACCATCGAGTCATTCCATAAGGTGAGGAATATATTGTTATATATTTAATCGAATATAATGTCGAGGTAACGTTCAATTCTGATCATGTGATGTGGATCATGGCTTAGTCGTGCTAATGCACCAAAATGGCAGAGCCTGCGATCTGCTGCAAGGCCAGAACCTATGTTGTCAGTGTCATTTTCTGTTTCACATTTATACTGTCAAACCCAAACTCACCCTGAGAAATATAAAGACATTTGTGTTCGGTATGAACTTAATGTTTTGATCTCCATATGGATACAAGCTGGTTAAGATTGTTGCTCATCATTGGAGAAGGCTCACGTTTAAATGTCTTACATACCGCTGGCTATCAGTGGGCACTGGTTTAATTATTATGATTTTAACACGCTGAGCGGTGCTTTGTTCCATTATTATGTGTTTGTATGTCTTTCTTCGCACGCACGCACGCACACACACACACACACACACACACACACACACACACACACACACACACACACACACACACAC
>JAOTIX010000091.1:179694-191701 GCA_027123715.1 Gaidropsarus macrophthalmus | reverse complement strand
ACCTCCTCACACAAAGTGGTGAACGTGGTCCAGTTTGAGGCGAATAAGGGAGCCATCGGCAAGGCCTACAAGAAGGACGCCAAACTAGCCATGGAGTACCTCTCCTCCTGCGACGATGCCGTCATCACAGAGCAGGAGAAGCTGCTGACGGAGACTGGGTGAGTGCTGGATGTTCGGAGCTGTCACTAGTTTGCACGGTCGCAGAAGCACTGTCTTGTTTTTTGATGATGTGTGAGTCATGGGCTGCCACCTAGTGTTTGGCCTTTGCATCAACCTCTGAGTTACATCTTCATTCAGAACAACAGAATGACTTTAAGACCAGGGGCCGGATTCTCAAAGCATTCTTAAGAAAAAGCATTCTTAACTGTGTTCTTACGACAAAATGTGTTAAAGATTTGATATTCATGAAGAATTTCTTATGTTTCTTCTTGACTTTCTTCTTAAGTTTTTCCCTAAGATGGTACTTAAAAACAAATGAGATTCTTGACGAAAAAGTTCTTGAATTTCTTCTTAAGTTTCTTAACTTTAAGATAACCCTTCACCAGTCTTAAAACAGCTGCAGTGACGAGTTCTTGCTTAAACATATCTATATGACATATCTATATGACATTTATATGTCATATAGATATTCATTAATATATTACTTACCGCAAGACTATATGTTAACCAATGTTGTTAATTTAAGCTTGTTATACTATTTTTTGTATATCATATAAAGCCTATTTTAACAGTTGAAAATGAAATGGGCTTAACTCTGTGACAGTAACGAGTAGGTCTATTGATAGTGTTGGTAATGTCGGTGGTAATGTCATTTTTTATTTTTTTATCCAACGTTGTAGTGTATCTTAATTTTCAATGTAGGTTAACAATCTAAGAACTTCTTAAGTCAGAAAACAAAGACGTTCTTAAGACAATCGAATGTTCTTAAGAAAAATATGGTGAATAGCGTTTAAGAAGATTCTTAGGAACTTCATATATTTTTTCTTAAGAATCTTCTTAAGTGTTATCTTAAAGTGTTAGTGAATCTGGCCCCAGGTTCCTCTACGCCATTGAGTTAAAGATATAAAGTCAAACACGCATAACCGTATTCATATATACGAAGCGAGTGCGGTTGTGGGATTTGTAGATGATGACATATGATACGGGGGAGTTTGTAGCTAACCCTGGGACGGGGTTTCCTTCCCAGGGAATTCACCATCGAGACGGAGGGCAAGTCCTTCAAGCTCACCAAGGACATGGTCAGCGTCAAGAGGTTCCAGAAGACCCTGCACGGTGAGCAACTGACACACTAACACACCACTGACACACAGCCAGCGGCCGTACTAACTGCCGGTTCCTCTTTGCGGTCTGCAGTGGAAGAGGTGGTTCCCAACGTGATCGAGCCATCGTTTGGCATCGGTCGCATCATGTACACCATCTTCGAGCACACATTCCAGGTCCGGGGGGGCGACGAGCAGAGAACGGTGAGCCACGAGGGTCCATGGCTCCTCTAGTCCGAGCAAACTGGTCTCCATTCCCTGTATGTCCAGACAAGTGCCCAGCAGAACATCTCCCGATTTAGTCTTTGGTCGTTTTGGATGAAAGCATCTGAGAAATGACCAAATAGTGAATAGAATTCAGAAGGAGCTAGTTCACTACGTTTAACGGTTTCCATCTGCTGAAGAGGTTTCTTCTATTGGTAAATATTTTGGTGTTCAGTGTCTGTTGATGCTGTTGCTTACAGCTCAGTCTCTTCTTCTCTCCAGTATTTCAGCTTCCCTGCAACTGTCGCTCCCTACAAATGTTCCGTCCTTCCCTTGAGCCAAAACCAGGAATTCGTGCCTTTCGTCAAAGAGCTGTGTGAGTAAGCCGCATGATGGTCACAAGGCTTTGTGCGTCGCAGCGAAACAACCTTCCCCTCACAATGCACCTTTTTGTTGCTCAGCGGAGGCCATGACCAAACTGGGCGTGTCCCACAAGGTGGACGACTCGTCGGGGTCCATCGGCCGCCGCTACGCCCGCACCGACGAGATCGGCGTGGCGTTCGGCATCACCGTGGACTTTGACACCGTGAACAAGACGCCGCACACCGCCACGCTGAGAGACCGGGACTCCATGACCCAGATCAGGGCCGAGGTAAAGGCGGGGCGGCAATCGGAAGACTATCAAGAGTGCTGAGAACCTTAAAGGGGTAGTTCTGGACATAGGACCTCATTTCCAAGTTCGGGAAAACCGACCTCCACCTCGAGAAAGTGCAACGGAACGGCCAATCAAATCAGGGTTCCGAAACACAAAGTGGCTATTTCGGTGCAGACCGAGTCGGTTGGATTTGCGTCACAGCGAAAATGGCAGGGCACATAACAACGTTACAATTACGTTAATCAATAGCCACTTCTGCTAACGTCACCCACGTTAACGTTACACCAACACACATTTTAAGTTCTGTGATAGCCTAGGTTACGTGATACTTGAATGAACAACATTATCATGCGCCGTCTGTGTTCAGTCAT
Source organism: Gaidropsarus macrophthalmus (assembly GCA_027123715.1). Lineage (NCBI taxonomy): Eukaryota > Metazoa > Chordata > Actinopteri > Gadiformes > Gaidropsaridae > Gaidropsarus > Gaidropsarus macrophthalmus. The sequence continues at coordinate 189,212 of JAOTIX010000091.1, read as the reverse complement.
CGTCCAAGTAGTTTATGTATGCTGATATGGCTTGCTTATGATATTCATAAGTGAACAAAATAAACATTAAACTTTCTCAGCCATCCATGTTTTCCCCAACTGTTGCAATGAGGGAGAACGGACTCGGATTCATCGACTACCGACATTCAATAGAATGCTGCATAATTCATCCCTGGAGTTGATGAATAAGTCCGCATTCATTCAGTCCTTCTAGTTGCACAGTTCGCTAGTGCTAGGCTACCGCAAGTCAACGGTCGCGATTAGCCTGCCAGTAAAAAAAGTCTTACCCACTCCACAGTACACCCGAGGCAAATCAATTTTAACGCTAGACTATAGATGTAAATGTCTGTGTTGATAGAATAATGTTAGAAATAAAACCAACCTTGCATCGCATGAATCATCACAGTTTCTCAGCAGCAGCAGAGTTTTACCATGGCAACCTAGGTAATAACAGTCCAACGCTGCTGTAGCCTACTACCCGGAAGTACAACGCGGCTGCTGAGACACACAAAAGTCCCTCAAAATGCAATACCATGCAAGGTTGCTTTTCTTGTTAACATTATTATATCAACACAGACATTTACATCGATACATCGATGCCTCAGGTGTACTGTGGAGTGGGTAAGACTGGTTTTATTGGCAGGCTAATCGCGACCGTTGACTTGCGCTAGCCTAGCACCAGCAAACAGTGCAACTAGAAGGACTGAATGAAATTTGTTGAAATTGTCTCCAATGATAAATAACAACACTGGCTAACTTGGGAAATGAGGTCCTATGTCCAAAATTCCGAACTACCCCTTTAACTGTGACAACATGGTGCTGTTGCCGGAAGTGCTCACATGATTGTATCATACTCTTACCTACATTTCTACTGCATCGTATGATTGACCACATCTCAAGTTCCTCGACAGGCACGGCCACTTTTCTAAGAGAGCTTTTAAGAGGGTTTTTTTTTATTTAAACTAGAAAGAGGGTTAGACGACGGTAAAGCTTTAACGAAACAACTGGACCACCGGCCCAAGAAAGTGCAGGTCATCCCAGGGTCATCATGGGAAGAGGCTTTTCTAACGACCGCTTGGTTCTCCTCCAACCCCAGGTCAGCGAGTTGCCGGGCTTAATCCGGGACCTGGCCAACGGCAGCATGACGTGGGCCGAGGTTCAGAGCCGGTACCCCATCTTCGAAGGGCAGGAGACCAGCAAGAAGGACACCGCGGAGGAATAGGCCCTCACACGCCCATCCGTCCGCCACTTCAACTGCTAGAAACACAAGCGTATACAGACTATCCACACCCCCATCGGTACCATATCCCACACATCGCGTTGTCGTGTCGAACAACGGAGAGGAGCGCAGGGGAGGCGATGGGCATCCTGTTGGTGAACTCCATGGTCCACCCACCTCCAAGTGTTTGTCATGACGACCTCACTACAGCTGGGAGTCCCCCGCCCTCTGGTGGCAAACTCCAGCGCTTCCCCAGACCCATCCTGCAGCATGTTTGATGAAGGGATAGGAAAACCACTCCGATGAGCAGTGTGTGTTTGTGGAGGTCCGGTCCACGGTGCAATTCCAAGGCAGTTTGAGTTGCACTTTGGGGGGGTTTCGGTTCAATAAATCTGCACTTACTGGAATAGTGTGCCGTGTGTGGCGTTTGCTTTGACCGTTTACTTTCAGATGTTTCTTTTTGAGCATTGATATTGTGAAGGTCGATGGTTCAAAAGACAACCACGATTTACAAAGCAAGAGTTGGTGACCAGCCAATGAAGGGGCTGTATCCATTCCACTTTCCTGTTTCAACATTGTTACAAACAATTTATGAGATGAATAACAATGCAAGGAGTCTTAAACCTTAGTGGCAAGTACATCCAAAATATAACATGAATAAGTCAGATCGTGAGCATGGTTTAATCTACTTCCTGTTCCATTCATCATTGACCTTGTTGACCTCGGTTTTGAGTTTCAGTTTGACTGTTTCCTTGAACAGCTCGACACTTACAATAACACAAACATGAATCAGGTGCACAACCAGTGTGCAAACATAATTCATGTGCAAATGCAAAGCATGTGTGCTTTTGCAAAACGTCCAGTTGGTTGGAGGAGAGAGGTGTGCAGGGCAGGACAAAAGAGTTTGAATTAAAATGTTTTATGGAGATAAATAATAGCCTATATCATAATATATCATTCCTTTTCCTTTATGGACAAATATTGTATCAGAGTTTCAGTAACTCCCCAAAAAAGAAAAAGGTAACTACTCGAAGCACTATGCACATATGAATGAATTACCGGCAAATCGTTCCAAAATGTAGTTAAACTACTAGTTGAGTTAGATCTATACATTGTTCATACATCTGTTTGACAGGACCCGCCCACCTCCCATTCTGAGCTGATGCAACAACGCAAGCCTCTGAGTGAAGCTCACACTGAGGGCTCTGCAGCACAACAGGGAAGTCAGACCCAAGACAGACAGTCTCCGTCCAGCTGTCTAGCAGAGACTCGCATACGTGTCAAGATGGAAACAATACTTGCTCCTCTGAGGGAGGCTGTGAGGCAACAGGTGTGTATCCCATCCCATCACAGAATCAACATGTGTGGAGGATTCGTAGTTTATAAATCTCTATTCTGAAGTGTCCCACAGGCGCGGGGGTATGTTGCCAATCCGCATGTAAAATCTTCTTGCTAAGTTTAAGCGACAGGGTGAAAGGTGTAATATGCATATGATATACGCGTAATGCATCCAGATCACAGTATGTGAGCGTAAGAAATGTAAAGTGAAGTGACTTTTCAGGGCGAGTTGTGTGCGGAGGAAATGTAAAGTGAAGTGACTTTTCAGGGCGAGTTGGTGACTCAAATGAAGGTCCAAGGCGCCGCGGAGCAGGAGATCAATAAGGCTGTGGCGGAGCTGAAAGCCCGCAAGAAGATCCTGGAGGGGAAGGTGGGACCCCCTGTGTCCATTCTTCTCAACTTCGCAACTTGCGCATTAATTAGCCGATGCACTTGGGGTTTCGTTCGACTTGGAAGTCGCCAACAGGTTGCCGTTTTCAAATATATTTTGGTTAATGGGAATGTGTTTGGTGTCTACATCCTAGGAGCTGTCGCTGCAGCCCAAAGATGACATGGTGGACAGGGCGAGGTTGGAAGACACGTTGAAGAGGAGATTCATCTACGATCAAGCGTTTGCCATCTACGGCGGTAAATCCCATAAATCCCATAACCAATAGCCAAATGAAAATGTTGCGCGCCATCTCTAAAAATCAGTATACCTTCATTCAGAACGGGGTTTCACATGCACAACGCTAAAGAAAAAGTACACAAGATACGGATCAGATGCAAGGGAAACTTACTTTCTGTTTCAGGAGTGAGCGGGCTGTACGACTTTGGCCCCGTGGGGTGCGCCCTGAAGAACAACATCCTGCAGATATGGAGGCAGCACTTCATCCAGGAAGAGCAGATCCTGGAGATCGACTGCACCATGCTGACCCCAGAGCCAGTCCTCAAGTAGGTTGTCCTCACCACTTCAGTCCCCCTGTGCAATGATCAACATGTTCTCCATGGTCACTTCCCGCACTGCTCCCTGGAGATAAGCTGGACTATTTCCATACATTTGTCATAAATCATTGTGTACAGTTTACCCCAAATATTATTTTTGTAATATAAACAATTAACTTAACATTCTTCATATTTATGTGTGTCATATAAACAATTATATAATTGAACATTCATAATTTTTTGTGTGTAATATAAACCATTATTATAATATTATATTATTAATTATTATATTATTATATAACTGAACATTCGTCAGTTTAATTTTTACACAACACATGGGGGGTGCTAAAGTTTAGATATGATTGAGTTGTGAATCAGTTAGTTTGGGTTGTAACTATCCTTCGGTCTTCTTGAGTTATTCTATATATATATCACCCCCTCTATATATATATCTTATTTGTAAAAGCACTTTTCATAAAAGAATCTCAAAGTGCTACAGAAAACCGAAAAAATTAAAATTTCGTCTTCCTCTTTCTCCTGGGAAACGCTGACATCGTGACGGCTGATGCTGTGTTCAGGACTTCAGGACACGTTGACAAGTTCTCCGACTACATGGTGAAAGACGCCAAGACGGGGGAGTGTTTCCGTGCCGACCACCTCCTCAAGGGTGGGCCTGGCACATTTACGTCTGCTCTCAGCTGTCTCCCAAACCGTCCGCATCCCTGATTTCCACAGAAACGCGGCTTACTGTCACATCTCATCCCTGCCATTTTGTTTTTAAATATTGTCATTATTTTGCATCACCCTCAGCCTCATGCCATCTATGTCATGAATATATTTAGTATATACTTTGCAGAGCAGATTATGTAGCAGAAGGGTTGATAGGTTTTGACCTGCTCAGGAATGATGCCATGCCCTGACTTTAGCCCTCAGGACTCAGCGAGGTGACAGGCTAGAGGGAAAAGCAACTCGTTTGTCAGGTCTGGGACTCATTAAGTGTTCGCCCAGACGGAAGCCATGCTTCCAACCACAAGAGTACTACCACCGATAGAAATATTAGCTTGGGTATTTAGCGAAATGACTCCTCGTGGAAGGCCAGCTTGTCGGCAGGAATTTGTATGCATAAAGAAAATACGTATACATATGGAGCCTACAGACTGCATCTGAAGGTGGGGTCTGCTCTTTCACAGCTCACTTGAAAAACCTCATGTTGGACGAGAAGTGCTCAGCTGAGAAGATGGACGAGATGAATGACGTCATCACCCAGGTGTGTTATGAAGCCTGCTCCAGGTGAAGACACCCAACGTAGCTCACACACACCTGATCCCCTTTCCTCCACCTTCTCAGATGGACAACTACTCCGAGCATGACCTGGCCGACCTCTTTGGGAAGTACAACGTGAAGTCTCCCTCTACAGGAAATGATCTCACACCACCCGCATCCTTCAACCTCATGTTCAAGACTTCCATTGGGCCAGCTGGAAACATGCAAGGGTAATGCTCTTATCTATACACACATGTACACACACACAGGCGTGCAACAGCACACACACACAGGCACACTCACAATATACCATGTACGACATTTTCTTCTCAGCTACCTGAGGCCTGAGACGGCCCAGGGAATGTTTCTGAACTTCAAGCGTCTGCTGGAGTTCAACCAGGGAAAACTGCCTTTCGGCGCAGCCCAGATCGGCAACTCCTTCAGGAACGAGATCTCACCGCGCACCGGACTCATCCGCGTTCGGTGAGGGCCTTTCCATTTTCAAACGCACCGTTTACACGTCACCGCTGTGTTGCACAAAGTGAACCTCTCTCCACGACACCGCCGACGACAGAGAGTTCACCATGGCCGAGATCGAGCACTTTGTGGACCCGACCGACAAGGTCCACCCCAAGTTCTCCAACGTGGCAGACCTGGACATCACACTGTACTCCTCCAAGGCGCAGACCAGCGGCCAGTCGGCCCACATCATGAGGCTGGGAGACGCCGTGGAGCAGGTGGGTTAGAGTCGGAAAGCCTTGGTTCCGACGCTGAACTTTTGTTTTCAAAGTTGTGGTTCAAGTTGTAGACCCGAGGGGTTAGTTTAAGTTTAATTTTGACACACCACAGGGCAGGTGTTCATAGGCCCTGTGTACACTTCAACCACATCCTCCCAAGGGGAACTTGCCCCACCCTATGTGTTGGCTTTGCTGAAACCTTCAGTTTCATTTTGACACTAACCCTGTCTGGCATCCTTACTGGAAAGATGGGGGGTGGGGGAGTGATTGGCCATTTACCAATCACCTTGAACTACAGCCCTGGCTCAATGATTGGTCCTCTCTCCGTGTCCTGATACAGGGTGTGATCAACAACTCTGTCCTGGGCTACTTCATCGGCAGGATCTACCTCTACCTGATCAAAGTGGGCCTGTCCAAAGACAAGGTCCGCTTCCGCCAGCACATGGAGAACGAGATGGCTCACTACGCCTGCGACTGCTGGGACGCGGAGACCAAAACCTCCTACGTAGGTCCAGGGGTCCTGATTCAGCACCTTGGACAGTCTTTGATGTTGGGACTGCGGTTCTGACCTTGTATGGCCATCTTCTGTAGGGCTGGATTGAGATAGTCGGCTGTGCGGATCGTTCCTGCTACGACTTGTCGTGCCATTCCAGAGCCACCAAGGTCCCTCTGGTGGCTGAGAAGACCCTGAAGGAACCTATATCCTTGCAGTACCAACATTAACGCTTTAATGGTATTCTTTTGTATGACGTATGATTTGACTTCATTGTCACCATGTTTGTTAGATATTTGTTTAGCTCCAAAAATGGCTAAGCAGTTTGTATATTGATATAATTCACCAGGCTTTCTGGTTAGAGGTTTAAGAATACGTAAAATAATCTCCACAAGAGATGCACACAAGCACTTCCTCTGGAATCAAATGGGTTTTCTGTTGTTCGAAAAAGTCCCAGCTCATTACGCTAGGTTTCCCTAACTTAGTCGCACAAGACTGTGAACATCACCCAGTTCGAACCCAACAAGGGGGCCATCGGCACCGCCTACAAGAGGGATGCCAAGTCCATCATGGACTACCTGGCCATCTGTGACGAGTGCTACATCACAGAGCAGGAGAAGCAACTGAACAACAGCGGGTATGTGGCCCATGTCATCATGCACTAGAGGATCGACCTCCCGTGAAGCCTTTCACCAATGTGAACATCTCTCCAGGGAGTTCACCGTCCAGACAGAGGGCAAGAGCTACAAGCTCACCAAGGAGATGGTTTCTGTCAAGAGGTTCCAGAAGACCTTGCATGGTAGGTAGTCCATACGAAACGGCGCTGAGGTAAAGACATGTTGCCATGCAGGAGATCTCTCCTCGGATGGGTGTGGAGATGTCTGGCTTATCCTGTGCACCCTGATTGCTCAATGCACAGCCTCACGCAGCACCAGAGTACAGTCAGACCCGGGCCAGTTGAGGCTGCTTAAACCTGACATCATCAACACACACACTCGACAGCGAGGTCTCCAATATGGAGATTCACCTCTCCAATAAGTCCAGTTCCATGTCATGAATTAGCAAAATTAGTTTGTGATATTTTCATTTGGTTTAGGTATTCAACTGGCAGGGAGGAATTTTTAGAATAGGCGTCGCTGAGAATGTGCAGAATAAACCAGATTTGAGACAGGCAGCCGGAGGCCTACTCTGACCTGGGGTCCCTGGGCGTGTGTGTGTGTTCCTACAGTGGAGGAGTTCGTCCCCAACGTCATCGAGCCGTCCTTCGGCATCGGACGGATCATGTACGCCATCTTCGAGCACTCGTTCCACGCCAGGGAGGGAGACGAGCAGCGGACGGTGAGTGTGAAGGAACAAATTCTCAAAGACTAAACAGATTAAATATGGACGCAATGAAACATCATCATCATCATCTAGCAGTAATGCTTATTGTTACCTCTATTCAGCTTTCTACTGAAAGATGGGATACACCTCAATATATGTACATTGTCATGATGTTTATTCTGTATTTGGTCAAGCCATTCTTGGTCCTCAACCAATAATTGACCACTTTCAAAAATCCATTTCCTCTGCAGTACTTCAGCTTCCCTGCCCTGGTATCTCCGTACAAGTGCTCAGTCCTGCCTTTGAGCCAGAACCAGGAGTTCACACCGTTTGTCAAAGAGCTATGTGAGTGTCTCCAAATCTGAATCACTCGACTTATGGTAACATCAGCGATCACAGCCGTTTTCAGGCAGTCGTCGCAATCTTTTCTGAATTCTTCTCTCTTCATACCCTCTTCCTTCCCGCTCAGCGGAGGCCATGACCAAACTGGGCGTGTCCCACAAGGTGGACGACTCGTCGGGGTCCATCGGCCGCCGCTACGCCCGCACCGACGAGATCGGCGTGGCGTTCGGCATCACCGTGGACTTTGACACCGTGAACAAGACGCCGCACACCGCCACGCTGAGAGACCGGGACTCCATGACCCAGATCAGGGCCGAGGTACAGAGGGGGGAGGACTATCGATCGAAGAGTATCAGAGTGCTGAGAACCTTTTAAGGGGTAGTTTGGAATTTTGGACATAGGACCTCATTTCCAAGTTAGCCAGTGTGTGTTATTCATCACTGGAGACGTTTTCAACAAATTTCATTCAGTCCTTCTAGTTGCACAGTTCGCTGGAGCTAGGCTAGCGCAGGTCAACGGTAACGACTAGCCTGCCAATAAAAACAGTCTTACCCACTCCACAGTACACCTGAGGCAAATCAATTATAACGCCAGACTATAGATGTAAATGTCTGTGTTGATAGAATAATGTTAGAAATAAAACCAACCTTGCACCGCATGAATCATTGCAGTTTTTCAGCAGCGGAATTTTACCATGGCAACCTAGGTAATAACAGTTCAACGCTGCCATAGCCTAGCCCCGGAAGTATAACGCAGATAAACTCAGATCAGGGCCGAGGTACCCCCTACGGGGAACGAGCAGAACCCGGGAAGAGCTGTTGCTCACTTCTTTTGAAACCTTTCACACCCTTTGCAATTTTTGTTTTTTCTTATCAGCGGTGTTCCATTAAATATTTACAATTCAGGTCCCTGAGTCCACAATATTTAGCAAGACTCAGCTTAGCAGAAGGTTGGATCGCCAAGCCTCTGTAGCTTATTCACTCTCAAACTAAAAAGTACTATACCACCTACTTACGCCGTGCGGTTGTCTCTCTCAAACCATGTTAAACGTACCTTTCCTCCCCAGGTGATGGAGCTTCCAGGGCTGGTCCGAGACCTGGCCAACGGCTGCATGACTTGGGCTGAGGTGGAGAGCAAGTACCCTACCTTCGGAGGTCAAGAAACTGCTAAGAAAGAGTAAACAAGCGTTTGCTCACCATCGCCCTCTGTTGACATGCTACACCTGCAAGAGGGGTGAATTTTACGTAGTTGCTTTTTGTATTGATAAATATGTATTTGTAGTATGACATGGCCATGATTTCGAGGCACATTGCTCACTAGTCTGTATGGTGGACATCTGCAAGATGTGCAGTTACATTCCAGTAACTTCAAATCAACTGTTCCAAGAGCCTTAATGCAAATATTTCACGACATTAAGAAGTCTTCCGAGTCTCATTTTGAAGACGCTCAGCCACTGCGAACTGAAATAGCCAAGCCTCTTCGGCGACGTTAAGCGCATTAGTACCTCTGCAGAGTTGTTGTTTTAAAAACAATTAAAAGCATTTGAAAAATCACAAGCTGAAACAACTGTCTTGTAGTTTATTATGCTATTCATTTGAGTAGTATATATATATATATATATATATGGATGGATAAAAATAATTCGTCACACATGCAAGCTTCATACTGCAGATGCGTGTAAAGAGTGAGAGGTGGGAACACAGACTATCACATGTAATAGACGTAGCATTGGCTACTGGGATGTGAGAAATACGGCGGCCATCTTGGAGTGGTGATCCGCTCCACTCGCTGTAATGCGTTTAGATGGAGCAATGAACTGTCAGCGCATTTAATTCATCATACCTCACTGAATACCACAGATTTTCACACGTTTTTCGTC
>JAOTIX010000091.1:158777-170361 GCA_027123715.1 Gaidropsarus macrophthalmus | reverse complement strand
GGCCCACCCTGGCCACCTTCCATTTTTAACCCGTTTGGTAGTGGCTTTTGACAAACCCCCGCCCCCCCCCCCCCCCCCCACCCCAGAAGGACTGACCAAGCTAAGCTCATGTATAGACTAGCATATTCATGCTAGGCTAGAAATGAGATTAGCTTGGTCAGAAAATCTCTAACTTTGGATACAGAGAAATCTCAATGTCCAAGCTAAGCCAATTCCTGGCCCAGCTTGAATATGCTAGGCTAGAAATTTGACCAGGGACTTCATTACAAAGACATAGTCACTTTACTTGCAAGTCGTCACCATTAAGCTTGGTCATTGAGATTTCACTGGCACTTTCAGACAGAGACGGTGAATTCATAATGTACACAAAACCTTTTTTTTCTCCGTTGACCTCTTCTATTGAAAGGCGGGCTTTGTGGAGGGCGATTTTGACCTGCGCCACGTGCTGTTCTACGGCGGCTGTGGCTTCACCGTCATGCGCTGCCTGAGCTTTGCCCTGGAGAACTGTGAGAGGAGAGAGGGCAACTACAGCCTCCTGGACCTGCTGCAGTACAATTTCTACCTGCCCCACTTCTACTTCGGCCCCGTCATGACCTTCGACAAGTTCCACGTACAGGTGAGTCGTGAGGTCGGTGATAATACCCATAATGCAACTCGACAACAGAGTTACTTCATGAAGAGACATCTGGGGTATGGAATGGGGACGAATAGAGAAGATCCAGGTCAAAGGATATAAAGATTTAACTCACGTCCTATCCGCAGATAGATAATAACAGGTGAGCTCCAAGTGAGGGTCTCATGCGTTTCTCCTGCGCCCCCTCCTGACAGGTGAGCCGGCCCACCGTGAGCAGGAAGGAGGGTGAGATGTGGAGCATCGGACGCCACGCCCTGCTCCACCTGGGGGGCGTCCTGCTAGTGGACGTCCTCTTCCACTTCCTCTACATCCTGTCCATCCCCACGGACATGAAGCTTCTCAAGCACCTCTCCGACTGGGCCGTAGGTCAGTGGGACAGGACGCCGGGCTCACCGCCATTTTCTCTTGTCTGTTTGGGGAAGAAGGTCACAGATTGTTTAGTCAGTTCATATGCTGGTGACTTTTAAAATGACCTTTGAACTTGGAATTTGTGCAAAAACCTAATTCCTTTCTAAAAATCTGTGGTACCGGAGACGTAAGCTTTGAGGATGACAATGGTCTTGTCCTGCTGTGTTCCAGTGGGGCTGGCCTACACCAACCTGGTGTATGACTGGGTGAAGGCTGCCATCATGTTCGGGGTCATCAACACCATCTCCCGGCTGGACCACTTGGACCCGCCAAAACCCCCCAAATGCATCACCACTCTCTACGTCTTCGCCGAGACGTCAGTTCAGTCCATCATCTCGCTAGATTCATCACACCATCCATTCATTTATTCATCTGTCATCGCTAGAGGCTCTAGATTCTAGTTGGGAATATATGAACGCTTGTCAATGTTCAGTGATTGCTATGAGGTACACAGAGGCCTATATTCATAGATCAATACGTTTTCTCTCTCCTTTTTTCAGCCACTTTGACAGAGGGATAAACGATTGGCTGTGCAAGTGAGTATCAGAGGGACCAGCGGACCACCACCACCACCACTATCTAAATTCATCTATCTAAAACATCTCAAACATACGTTCCTCTTTGTTTGGTCATTTGTATGTTTGAATGAATTCACTTTTTGGAGGGTCCAAAAGTCCCTGAGCATGCCAAACCTCCAGGCTCCCTCTCCTCCTCCTCAGGTACGTGTACGACCACCTGGGGGGGAACCACAGTGAGGTTCTGAAGGAGCTGCTGGCCACGCTGTGTACGTACGGGGTCACGGTGCTGTGGCTGGGACCCGGGCCCGTGGTGCTGCTCTGGGCCTTCCTCAACTGCCTGGGCCTCAACCTGGAGCTGTGGACCGCAAAGCTCTTCTCCCTGGAGCCCCTCGCCTCGGTGGAGGTGAGGGGGCATCTGAGGGTGGAGATGTGTTTCAGCCGTCTGTTTCTCCAAATGTATGCACTGAACCGGCTGTTGATGATGAGGGAGAGGGATGAACTCCAGAGGGTGGACCGTTTGTTTATGTTCGGATTTACGTTTGGGATATTGCTTTGAATTCTTCAGGGAAAATGGTATGGGGCAAATTATGCTCTCTGGACTGTTAACTGTAAGCAAGAGGTCGGTATCTGCACTTTGGTATCGGGAGGTACCAGAGCTGACTGGATGCTTCCGATAACATTACACTTCCTCTCCCAGACCATTTCAATGGTGGGTAGGAACTTCCTGTTTAGTTTTTGTTATTTGTCTCGCAGACAGCAATGTCTCCGGCGATGTCCCGTCGTATCAGAGCCATCTTCAACACCTTCAACTTCTGGACCATCGTGTTGTACAACGTCCTGGCGCTGAACAGCGTGGACTTTGCCAAACTGGTGGCCAAGCGTCTTCTCCTGAAAGGTGGGCCTGTCAGTTCCTCATGTTCTGCTGTGAGAGTCGGCGGTTTCACAAGCTGCTGTGTCCCGTTTCCTGTCGTCTCCCCAGGCTTCCCGTTCACTACGGCCGCCGTCATGCTGGTCACCTACTGCCTCGTCCAGGTGATCAAGGAGAAGGAGAGGAGGCAGGCCCTCCTGGACGACCCGGACCCCATCCCTCCTGCTCCTCCTGCTCCTCCTGCTCCTCCTGCTGTTCCTCCTGCAACTGCTTCTCCTGCTACTCTCACTGCAACCGCTAGCCCCACCCCAGCCACGCCCACCACTGCTCAGCCAATCGTAGCGCCCGGAAAGAAGAAAGCGGAGTAGGGGATTGGATAAGAGAATGAATACATGAATAAAACATAATTGTCACTCAAACTTGAGTCCTAGCTTTGTGGGTGTGACGGAGCTTACAGGCTAGGGAGTGTTTGTGGTCATTTGCGTTGGCTATATCTGCTATTTACATCAGGTGCTACTAGAATCATGGATGTATATAGTCGAAGTGTTTTAAAGACTACCTCGACATGTAAGAGTTAAACCCCATGAAGGATTTTAAACCCAAGGGTGCATAGGCATTTAAGAAAAACATCCATTACGGATTATCAACGAAATATAGTCACTGGCAATTTGTGTCTTGCCAAATTTCAAGCCGTAATTTCTTATTTGATGCTCTGCTTGTTTCCAATCTAGTCAGTGTTTATCAGTCAATGTAATGTATATCAGTTGGACTATTAATATCATCACTCTACATTAGACAAATCATGTTGTTATTTCAGTGTCAGGTCATTGTTAACTTAACTGCTGGTTAAAATGTAAAGCACGTCTTCAATAAATGAAGTTTTAATCTTCTGTGTGTTGTCAGTGTGAAAAGTGATCTAATTAATAATACAAAGCATACATTCTAGTTAGGGCGGCCCAGTGAGAAACCAAATCAGAAAGTGAGATTCCACCCTGAGGTGGAACAAACTGTTCTTTTTTGTTAGGGAACTAACAAAATCAAAAACACTGACCAAGACCTTTCCTCTATGGAGATGAATGGTTGCTTTGGGTTTTCTGTTAAATGATCACATGAATGACTATTGTGACCAGTGACTCTCTGGTGTTATTGGCTGGTGGCTCTCAGTGGACAGGGCTTTCTGATGGACGTCACTGATATAAATATGAATGAGTCAGCTTGTGAATGTGAGTGAGTCAGGGTGTTCGCTACATGTGGTATTGTTGGACCACCTGGCAGATATACTGGAAACTGTCTTTTATGTTTCTGATGACAGGCAGACAGGTGAAGTATATATCTGGGCTTGAATCACAAATTAAATGTCCAACGCTACTGAATAGTAGGACACATCTGAAATGTGCAGCAAGATTAGGTGCATTCGGCGCATAATGACAATGATTCTGATTTGATAATGATTTGACTTGACGGGCACCTTAAAAAAATATGCCATTTAGAATGTGCTTGAACATGCGGGATAAAACGAAAACTATTGATCCGTCGTTGGATCGAAAGAGGTGGCGATCTGATAATGTCTGAGGTCTGTTACCTACCGGTGACCCACTGGCTTGAGCGTGACCCTCCTGTCCACAGGGGGGAGTGCTAGTCTGCTCCAGTGTTTGGTCTGAAGGACACCTCTTCCATGAGGCACCCAGCAGCTGCCTGAGCCGGGGCTCGCTGAGGTGGGGGTTGGGGCGGGGCAGGTCCAGTATTTTGTGTATTCCAGAATGGATTCCACAGCTCCGCACCAATGAGCTATAAATAGCCCTCCAGCGGGAGGCTGGGCTGACGGGTCGGGACAGCTGACTGCTGAGCCAACCCTGGGGCTCAGCTGGTCCGCTGGGGGGCTAATAACAGACCGGCTCTGCCTGGGGACGCCTCCCTTCTTCTGACACTCTCTGCAGTCTCACAGGAGGTTTAGGTTCAGACCGGCTGCCCCCAGAAGGTCTCCCCTCTCTGCGAGATAAGGAACCATGGCTGTCCCCATCAACCCCACAGACGAGCCCCGCCTCTACCAGCAGACCTTGCTCCAGGACGGCCTGTCGGACCTGCTGGAGAGTGCCCAGCTGGTGGACTGCGTGCTGAAGATCAAGGGGAAGGAGTTCCCCTGCCACCGGCTGGTGCTGTGCGCCTGCAGCGGCTACTTCCGCGCCATCTTCCTATCTGACCTGGAAGAGAGCAAGAAGAAGGAGGTGGTGCTGGAGGACGTGGAGCCCGGCGTGATGGGGCTGGTGCTTAAGTACCTGTACACGTCCAACATCAACGTGACAGAGCAGAACGTCCAGGACATCTTCGCCGTGGCCAACGTGTTCCAGATTCCCTCGGTGTTCACCGTGTGCGTGTCCTTCCTGCAGAAGAGGCTGAGCCTCAGCAACTGTCTGGCCGTCTTCCGGCTGGGCCTGATGCTGGACTGCCCGCGGCTGGCTGTCTCCGCACGCAACTACGCCTGTGAGCGCTTCCCGTTCATCGTCAAGGACCAGGACTTCCTGCAGCTGGGGCCCAGCGAGCTGGCCGCCATCCTGGCCTCGGACACGCTGAACGTGGAGACGGAGGAGACAGTGTTTGAGTCCCTGATGAGGTGGGTGGCCCACGACGAAGAGACCCGGGCCAAGGAGCTGCGGGGCCTGCTAGACTGCGTGCGCCTGCGTCTGGTCAGCCCGGAGTACCTGCAGGAGAAGGTTGAGAAGCACAAACTCATACGCGCCGGAGACAAGGAGCTGGAGGAGAAGCTTCAGTTGGTGAGGGATGCCCACGCCGGGAAGCTGCCTGCGCTCAAAGCGCCCAGGAGCAAGGCAGCAGGGGCGGGTGAGGAGGGAGACGGAGAGGCGGAGGAGCAGGAGGAGCCCCTGTTCCCGGGCATCCTGAACGACAACCTGCGCTACGGGATGTTCCTCCGGAACCTGATGTTCCTGGTCAGCGACACGGGTGCCGTGGCCTACGACCCCGCCGGCAACGACTGCTACCTGGCGTCGCTCTCCACGCAGATCCCCAAGAACCACGCCAGCCTGGTCACCAAGGAGAACCAGATCTTCGTGGCTGGAGGTCTGTTTATTGACGAGCAGAACAAAGAGGACCCCATGTCCTCGTACTTCCTACAGGTAGGAAGTAGGGGTTATGCGCTGGCACACACACACAGCAGCCCTGCGCTGGCACACACACAGGACTGATCCGATTGGTCGCCATTCACTTCCCAGTATGACCCTGCGAACGCTGATTGGATCGGCATGCCACCGATCCCGTCTCCGCGCTTCCTGTTCGGGATGGCCGACGCCCTCAACTGCATCTTCGTCCTGGGAGGGAAGGAGCTGAAGGAGCAGGACCAGACTCTGGACTCGGTGCTGGTCTATGACAGACAGTGAGTGCAGGAGCATTGTGGGAAACGGAGTTTGAAACACATTGAACAATAGCGCTCCTGTTGATATTGATTTTATAAAAACAGAATGTCAGGCGAAGATATCGGGGATTGCAAATACCTGACACTGATATTGGGTACACATCCAGAAATATTATGAAGACAAATTAATAATATTAGTATTGTGAGACTTGGGCTACTAATGGGCTATTGATTCATACTATTGATCCGTACATATACTAATGGGCTCATACATACTGTATTTGTTGTAATCAAAAGGAATGCCCCCAAAGCCAGACCTCAGAAGTGCGGTCCACACCCCTGGTATCAGGACAGAAACATGACACTGAGTGTCTGCGTCTGTGTGTCTGTCTGTTCTGTCCTCCCAGGTCTCTGCAGTGGAGCGAGAGCGAGCCCCTCCCCTACTTGGTCTACGGACACGCCACTGTGTCCCACAATGACATCATCTACGTGATCGGAGGCAAGGATGACAGCAAGTAGGTGTTCTGCTGATCAATAACTCGCCGGTGGGCCGACTCCAGGGTCCCTGAGCGTTGGATGAGGGCGACGGATAAAAGGCGACTTCCTGTCAGTCTCCACTGGATCGTTAACCCTGTGACAGGACACTGACACTGACACCGTCCTGCAGGAGGTGCCTGAGCGACGTGTGCGCGTACGATGCCCGGGCCCTGCGCTGGCAGCTCCTGGCGCCCATGAAGAGGGCTCGCTCCCTGTCCGGGGCCGCCGTGCACGGGGACCGGATCTACGTGGCGGCGGGCGTGACGGACACGGGCCTGACCAACTCCGTGGAGGTCTACGACGTGGCCAGCGACCAGTGAGTCCCGTCTTCATCAGCTGCTCATTCCTCTAGCAGAAACTTCGAATGATTGGTTCTGGACCTGGTTCTGGAGGGGCATGTTCCTGAGCCTTGCGTTGACTGAAGGCTGTGCGTCTTGTGTTCCAGGTGGTCCGACTTCGTGCCGTTCCCCCAGGAGCGGAGCTCTCTGGGCCTGGTCTCCATGGCGGGGGTGCTGTACGCCGTGGGGGGCTTCAGCATGATGCCCCTGGAGGACAGTGACGAGCTGGTCCCCAAAGAGATGAATGACATCTGGAGGTCAGAGAATGTTGGGTTGTTCTAGAGTCTGGAGGTCAGAGAGCTGGTTGGTTCTAGAGTCTGGAGGTCAGAGAGCTGGTTGGTTGTAGATTCTGGAGGTCAGAGAGCTGGTTGGTTGTAGATTCTGGAGGTCAGAGAGCTGGTTGGTTATAGATTCTGGAGGTCAGGACATTGGTTTAGAAATGGTAAGTCATTATAGACTCTGGAGACCGTAACTCTGACAGAAAACACTGATATGACCATTAGTGGGTTTGGGAACAGCGTTGAATCCATCCAATCAACATGTTTAGTTGGTCCTTCAGTTTTCCTGAAACTCCATGCTGCTCCTCGCGCTCTGCCTCTCATGGGATCTCTGACAGCACCCTTACCTTCAAAACATCCAACTTCTTCATCAGCATCATTCTCATCCTCATCCTGTGTTTGTGGTCCACCTCAAGGTTCAACGAGCTGGACGAGAAGTGGACGGGCATCCTGAGGAACATGCAGTACGCTACGGGGGCTACCATACTGGGGGTCCGCCTGAACACCCTGCGTCTGACCAAGATGTGATACTGGCCCTGTGCTGGGAACATCCTCCGCCGCCTTTTCAAACAGGATCAGAAACAAAGTCCGTTAGTTATCAGGAGCCCCTCAGGGTGTCATTGGAATAATTAGGACACAGTGGTTTTAATTGGAGTAATTAAAACCAAAATGACCTCTCAAATTGATTATATTTACATTGCTGTACTGGTTTTTGTAGTTGATACTTTGACTTGATTGCACTTTTTTTATTTGAATGTTTTGCCTGGTTTTATTTTAAAAAATATATAAACGTGATTGTACTGACCTTTGTTGACTACCCCTTTAATCGATCTGTTGGCTTTGTAGAGAAAAAAGAAAATTCCAGCAAGATGTTGAGGTTTATTCCACCACTAGATGGCGGAATAGTCGTTATTGCTTTTCCCTGTAAGCTGGTAACGTTACATTATGAATTAGGAAGATTTACATTTCACAGCATGTAAAAATCAGAACACACGCAGCTTTGCAATAATATATCTTTACTGTTTAATATTGAAATGTTGCTCTCCTGTGTTACAGACAGTAAACACTAGTCAATAATACAATTAAAGACAGAAAATACAGTCTAATGTTAGTAGCACCCCTAGACACTAAAGTCTGCGTTTTAGTATGTTAATATAGTCAACAACTACTACCTACACATGGCCTTTGTATAGCTAAGACATTATGTTTACTTTATAAAGTGGAGAATTGTCAAATGACAGTAGACGCTATGAAGTATTTTAAAATACAGCTGCAATGTGAGTTAGTATGAAAAATGTAGAGGGTATATGGATCATTCTAATATGTCTTTGAATTCACTATTTATTTACTCTTGAATTCAGCATTTGCATTACAGTTACCACAAGTATTTCTGTTCAACAGAGGAAAGTAACCACATGATGTCCATGTGAATGACCCATCTTCATTGTAATCAATCATCAAACTGACTTCCAAAACTGCTTTCCAATCAGAATAAGGGCAGTCTCTCTTCTTTCTGAAAAGTCATCTTATTTTTGT
The DNA here is from genome assembly GCA_027123715.1 of Gaidropsarus macrophthalmus. Taxonomy (NCBI): domain Eukaryota; kingdom Metazoa; phylum Chordata; class Actinopteri; order Gadiformes; family Gaidropsaridae; genus Gaidropsarus; species Gaidropsarus macrophthalmus. The sequence goes on along the minus strand of JAOTIX010000091.1, from coordinate 161,877 downwards.
TTAATATTATTTTTTAACAATCCTTATGTACATTCACACGCAATCTTCTTGGAAGACCAATATCAGAACAACACTTCTAAAAGAAAACACTTGGATTTGATTAAAAATCCCCTCAAAACGTTTCCTCAAGCTACACCAAGGCCACAGAACTCTGGTTCTTTTGCTCTCTGCTTACATCTGAACTCTAGACCGGCCAACACAACGTCCGGGATCTCAGAGCGCCCTACGAGTGCTCTGCCTTGAGACTACATTCTGCTCCTCTGCAAAACAACGCAGTGACACTCACTCAAAGCGCACCCCCACTTCCTCCCGGACACACCCCTGTATTTACAGACCGCGGGCAGGTCTGACAAGGTCTCTCAACACAAGCCTTTTGAAGACAGCATTCATTGTGATAAGATCATGACGTCAGAAAACCCAACATTGAGCTGTGCACATCCTCTTCCTCACTTTAATACTGTGGCAACAAGAACAAGAGCCACACCGAAAAATATCAATGACCTCATTATTAAAGGACTATTATTATTATTATGACAGGATCCAAGTTATAAGTTATGGAGTTAATCAAAAGTAGATCACTGTAATCTCAAAGTGGGCAGTCTTACTGTCTGTGTACACAGGCCTGAAACACACAGGCTGCTACATGGGATATAAAGTGCAATAAAACAAATGTAAGGGACATTTTCTGAACATCATTCACTTGCTGGGCAAGAGATGTTCTGTAAAACTCTCACACCATTACTTTTACTTCAAAGAACATCTTACTTAAAGCAACCCAATAACGTTTTCCCCATACCGATGTTCGGTGTAATCGTGAGTTCAAGAGAAACTAGAGTCACCAAAGAAGGGCACAATGCTGTACTTCAGAAGGAGCTGATGGAGAATGAGCGAGGGCCCACAGGCTCCTAGGGGCCCGCCAGGGAGAGGTGATCCAGAGGAACAAACCACAGGTCAATCCATAGGTCCATTACTTACATATTGGCTCTGAATTGAAACCAGCTTGACATCACCTCAGCTAATCTAACTGATCAGATCAGCTAGTTCACGGGACCCCATCATTTTCTCAAATCATGACATCGCCCGAGTCTTCCACCTGAAAACAAGTTGAACTCAGTCCACACGCCACACAAAGCGGTTCTGTGATAACCCGGCGTTGAAATCATGTCAAAGTGCATAAATCAGTAGTCATGACCTCCCCCACCATGTTTTTCTGCCCTCCAATACCATCCATAAACAACACAACATTCAGCGCTATTTCCTCACTAGTCCCAGGCATAAGGCTCACACAAACTCTCGCTTTACACACACTCCAGATTAGGACCAACAACCATTTTTACGGATTAATCTCTTGGGCTAGTGCTTTAAAAAAAAGAAACTAAGAAAAAGGATGTAAATGAATTTGGATACCGTCATACTTGCTTGGCAATAAGGTTTTTTCCTTTTTAATCCACAGGTAAGCCTACTGTATGGGTCCTTTACTTTGTAACACACAGGTAACTAATAATATGCTTTGTTCTTAACACTTGTAACTATTCTCAAGGGAAGACTGGTTCCTTGTCATCAATTTTTTTGCTTGCTTATTTGTTAAATAACAAAGTGCAATTTGTCTAAGAGCCACATAGGCATAACAGTCTTTTACTATGCATACCAGAGCAGGTCAAAGCTCCCCAACACGACATCCTAAGTGTGTTTTAGTCACATGGTTCCTTGTCCTATATATTTATATATTTTGGCAGTAGTAACTGTTCACCCCTTGAGCCTAACGTACGAAAGCGATGCATTGGGTTAAGCACAGCTTGTTTAAGTCAAAGTGGGACGAATGCACACCAACAGCGACACGTCTATGGTCTGATAAAGGTCCGTGTTGAACGGACCCTGGGGAAGAGCAGCAAATTAAATATAAAACACAAGGGTTTGACCCTTCGCAGAAGAGGAAAGGTCCTATACATGGAGAGGGGACTCTTTCACCCACTGTTACAACCAGCTAGCTTGGGCTAAGACTTCTAAGCTAGGCTAAGGTGCTTAAGCTATTCTTTTTACCTCTTTAAATAAACAACGTTAAAAAATAATATAGACAGCTTATTACACTTACAAAAGCTTACCCACAACTTCCGACCGCGTTCAATCATACCAGCCGCTCACATTCAGTCGACCCACCACACGAACACACTAATCACAATATCTAAAATCGATCATCGGAGCAGGTCATCTGTTAGTTGCATGACATCAAAAGGGGAATACATCGATAGTTCATCCATCAAGGAGGAGATTCAAAAACATTATCAATAAAGTTACAATTTCCCTTCACCAAGTCTGCCTCACGATCTGCTGGAAAGCATTAGTCCAAGCACCGTGTCTAAGCACAGATGCAAATGTACATTTCAAAGACAATAGGGTATACATCCCGATGAATACATTTCGTGTTTTGCTTCTTTTGTCAATGATAGTCACAACAATATAACACCATGGTTATCATTTTAGGCTATCGTTTGCAATAGCAATTACTCACTCCATTCGCTTTTCTGACATGAATCTGACATTAGCTTTCAATGTAAGGCAAATGCTTAAGCTCATTAATGTGAGCCAATTACTGCTCAGCATCTTAGCAAATGAATCTCATGTTCATTCAGCTTGGAACGCAAGGTTAAATGAACACTGGGCCCGCATTTACCGTCACCTTGGTCTCAACGAATAGCAACGGTCAATAGAAAATATCAAATCGGACAATGAAAATTATGGAAGATTACCAAAATTTCAGATTTCAAAGTGGATCTCAAACCAAAAGTAGGATTTGGTATATTGGGCTTTTTACCAGGAAAGGGTAAAAAAGAAAAGTGCCATATTATCTTAAATGCAGATCTTCTGAGCGGGGAAGCCTTGCTTAATATAAGCAGGACATTGTGGGGGTCACCTTGTATGACATCACCGCCACCTATAGGGGGAATCTCAAGTGGTCTTTATTTTACTGTAGTTCTATCACTCCCTCACTGTCCATCCTCTCTCCCTCCATCTCCCTCTCTCTGATTTGTCACACACACACACACACACACACACACACACACACACACACACACACACACACACACACACACACACACAC
>JAOTIX010000089.1:10907510-10917694 GCA_027123715.1 Gaidropsarus macrophthalmus | reverse complement strand
CCCCCGACCAGCTGTGCCTGCCCTCCCCCGACGCGGAGCCCGACCTCCCGCTGTCCCCCGTCATCCCCCCGGGAAGGGCCTTCACGCCCAGCGACCCCCAGAGCCTGGAGCCTCTGGACCCGGAGGCGGGGGTCCAGCTGTTGGACAATATCATGGCCTGGTTCAATCACAACATCAACCCCCAGAACAGCCCGCAGAGCCTGGCTCTCATCCCCTCGCCCCCCACCACCGAGACGGAGTCCTCCCCGGACACGCTCACCGAGCCCCGCTCGGAGAGGCGCTCCTCCAGAGGGGCCGCCGCCCCCGTCTGGCAGCCCCTGGAGGGCGAGCTTGCGGCGGGGAACTGTGCGGCAAACGACGCCCTCGGGGGCGCGGGCGTCCAGGAGGCCCTAAGGCCCGACACGTTGGACCTGGAGCTGGACCTGGACCTGGAGCTGGAGCTCGTGTTGGAAAACAGTGTGGCAGGCGTCGAGGCTCAACAGGAGGCGGAGGAGGGTTTGGAGGGTTTGGAGGGTTTGGAGGGTTTGGAGGGTTTGGAGGGTTTGGAGGGTGGGGATGTGGCACGCGAGGGGGACCTGCTGCCGCTGGACGAAGCGGGACCTCTCCCTTGCCCCCCCGCCAGCTGTGACGTCGATGCTGCTCCTGCAGGCGAGACGGACTCAGAGTTAGACCCCGCCCACCGGATAGGGGAGGACCAATCGCCTGAGGAATGGGAGGAGCAAGTCCATTTAGTTTGACATTGAATGAGGTTTTAAAAAGTGCCGAGAGAGGACGGGTTAAGTAGAAGGTAGAGAAGCAATGTTTTTCAAGAGACAAAAATATGCTCAAAAGTGACACTGACAGAACGTGACGCAGAAGTAGGAAATGGGGAAAAAAACAAGGAGATGGTTGTTTTTAAAGTGTTTCATGTTTGTGTTAAACCATTTAAAACAGGGACGTCTTTGCGGCCATGTTGTTTTTCGCCTGCAGCGCTTTGTCAGGTGAGGATGGCGTCGGGAGGAGTGTGATTCGTGCCTGATGTAAGAGGATGTGCTTATCCTTTGACATCTAAAAACAGTGTTGTTTTTTGTCAAATTGTTTCATAGTCAACCCAAGGGTGCACCTTATGAAAGCTACTGATATCATCTTTGTGTTTTGCTCTGGCAGTTTCCTTTTGAACTATTTATTTCCTTTTTTTGTATGGTTATGTGTTTGTCCTTAAGAGTTGCTCAAACGGGTCTAGACGGGCGATGCCGTGGCGATAATCATGCTGGTTACCATGGCGTTTCGCATCTTGCACCCGCAACTTGGGTCACATCCCCCCCCCCATCTCCCTGTCACCCATGACTACTGCCCCCTTCCTACTGCATCCAGCCAGCCTGTATACCGACTCCCCAGTCGGTGGGGAAGTTAGGAGTCGACCTGCGACATAACAGGGCTGACGACGGAGCGTTACGATACAATCACCCGTGGGACTGATGCCACTTTTTATTTTTTTCCGGGGGATCTCCATGGTTACACGTGTGCCTACTGAGGCCAGGCACTCTGGACTTACCTTCATCGCAGTGTTGCCGGGGACAACGTGTTCTTTTTGTACCCTTGCTCTACGGTTAGCGGGTTAGCGGCGCGGGCACCAGACGTTGGACGTTGTAATGCCCGGGCGCCTCTGCGACTCTTGTTTACCCTGGGACCGGGACGTTGTGATTATGTTGTCCGATTGCTGAAGGAGTTAAAACTCGCCTCATTTTTATTTATTTGATGTCTTGTTATTATTTTTTACAGTTGATGAGAGTACAGGATGAGTGACAGAGTATGCTCCCAGAGCGGTCATTACAATTCAACTCTCCAGATACTTTAGCAATTTCACCATTGGTCATTATTGGAATGAGGAAATCGGCCAGCATGGCCAAAGCTTCAATAGTAAGTCAATTTAAAAAAAATATTGGACACGTGCACTGTTTGAATGCAAACACTTCAATCTTAATGGATATGGTTTCATGGTCACTTGAAATATGAATTGGAATGGGCTTTTCTTTGGTTTTTGTACATACTTCTTCATTGACGGCCAGTACAGTGTGCTATTGATGAATATATGAAGTTGAGAGGCTTTGATTGTTTTTTTTATTAAGATCACCATTCCAGTTTTATACCACAATGCAGAATCATTTCCCTTTCATATTAGATTACTCTGTTCAGTCTGTGTGCCTTTTTTTTTGGTTTCATTTAATTTATCTTTAATTTATTTATGATTAGACGTTGTGTCGTCTTTATACAGAGCTCTTGAGATAAAGGAATTGTGACTTTTACGAAAACCGACCAAACACCTCATGGGTGTGACTGTTGCCATATGTGGGAGAGGCGTTCAAGGTACTAGTGAATTACCCATAAATCCCTTTGTGCCCTTCGAAGTCTGGTCAACGAGAGGCAAATGCCACAAAGCAATGTCCACTTGCTAGCCAGCCTCTCTTGTCAAAAAAACACATTCTACACTTATTGTAATTCAATAACATGAGAAAACTCAGAGGACACTTTATTCAACACTTCATCCTTTGGCTGGACTTACACTCCCCGTTCTCCAAGTAAATTTTAAGTTCATGTTTTTATAAGGATCTTGCTCTGTGAGGTTGCCTCTGAGTCTATAGTTTTCCTACTGCCTGTGTCGTAAGGTGTACTACTCAACTGTACTGTTTACAAATGGTCGAAGTTGAACACTGCCTTTAGTTGTTGATAGGTGCTTCGAGAACCAGATTGGGTTGGTGATACTGGCTTGACTTTGTTTGCCAAACTGAGGTGAAATAAATATAAGCGACATAGTACCCAGGATTAAATTCGGTTTTATGCACTGCTTAATGAAAAGTAGTGGAATTAATGGTGTTTTATGCAATCCAATATGCCTCCACTTATTTAAGCTTGTGGTTTTTAGCAAATGGTTGATCAAATGATGACATACACTACATCGTCCTAACCTTGTTTCAAGTAAAGTGCTCTTGAGGGTGGCTTCAGGTATATCTGCCTAGAGTGAAAATGTATTTATCTCAATAAGAACCCTTGCTCTTTCTCTATGGGAGTATTGTGTGGATATGGATGCCTACGCTGAACCTACTGTGTCATCCGTTTATATCACCTCAAGCTCTGCGGAAAGAACTACTGACTATATCTGCTTCTTTTTGTGTAACTTAATGCTTGACAACGCTGACATAAGGCAATGATTTTTCACAGATTCATCCTCATTTTCCTCAGTTTCACTACTATGAATTCAAGTGTGGAGCATTGATATGAATTGCTTGGATTGTGATGGTACCTAAATTGATTTGTATATTATTTTCCCAATTTTAGTATTGACAAGGAATAATTCTTCATCCATGCACTACAATGACGGTACATTTCAAGTGTTGATTGCACCTCCACAGGTTGCACCTACATTCCCACTCAATCTAGAAGACCGGAGACAATATTTGATGTGTGCCCAGTAAGCCTACTGTAAAAGAAAGTTTCAGTGAAAAGATTGCTCTCAATAAAGAGATGAATAAAAAAAGCATACAATTCTAGAACTGAATTTTACTCAACTTGGTTCTTTCGATATAGATTAATCGATTAAGGCGCTTTGGTTTTCTGTTGTGTTCGAGGTGAAACTGCGACTACATCGTTGTCCCACTAGGCGGCGATGTCAAATTTCATTGCCTGTATTGTGTCGCTCAATTGATGACGAAAACTCCCTGCGACCGGAACGTATTTCATACACAACAGCGGCCTTCTTTGAGTGCTGTAATTTTTTTATTGTTGGTGGAGGATTTGTTTCTCTAATCCATCACCGTCATGAAACTAGTCAGGTAAGTGATGCTTGATTGTGATTCTGTATCGAGCTATGTAATTTGTGATGGATGATTGTGACCGATGCTGCAGGATGCATTTAGATTCTAAATGGACGATAGTTCTGAGGCGGGAAGCGGTGTTCAAATGAATGGATTGCGACCAGTGTTCTCAAAAGGGTTCATGTAACTACACTATTGTAGTTACTAGTATGTGTATCCAGTTCATTAAGTGAATCGACAAATAGCGTTTATGTATAGAGGACATTTTCTACATCTAAACGTATTTTACGTGTGATCTTCGTTTCGTTTTTTGGCAGTTGCTTTACAAGGCCAGTGCTAGCTTAAAGTGCGTGGCTAATGTTGAAAAGAAAGGCTATTGAGGGAATAATTAATAAGTTTCTTCTCCCCAAATTCTCTCGGTCCGTTCTGAATTGCGACCTAAAGTTATACAATGGCTAACGCTAGCCTGTAACTTGGTGCTAACGACGCATAGTATTCATAACAATACAATCTCAAAGAATCTTAAGATTCGCGTTTTGGTCAGCATATGTTCTAATCAAACCTTGCATGTAACAGGTTTTTGATGAAACTCAGTCATGAGACGGTTACCATTGAACTGAAGAATGGAACCCAGGTCCATGGCACCATTACAGGTTTGTTCCTTCCCATTCATCCTAAGTAAACCTTTGACTTCCGTATTCACCCATGCAATACCGTCATATTCACACATGCAATACAATCATCTGCACTACCCCTCATGCTGCGTGGTTGGGAGCCAGCTCAAGTCTTCTGATATCTCGTGGGGTTTTTTTACCATCAGGTGTGGACGTGAGCATGAACACTCACCTGAAAGCAGTGAAAATGACTCTGAAGAACCGCGAGCCCACACAGCTCGAGTCTCTGAGTATCCGTGGCAACAACATTCGTTACTTCATCCTGCCCGACAGCCTCCCCCTGGACACCCTTCTGGTCGACATTGAGCCCAAGGTCAAGTCCAAGAAGAGGGAAGCAGGTAAGTCATATTGGAATAGCTCAGCCCAATGTGCTATACTCTCAATGACCATGGTACATTTCTTTGCATTGTTCCAGATTTGAGAGGGTTCCCCTTTGATTATTATAATGTATGTAGAGAAAGGAAAACATTTTATGTATTCTAACCCTACCTTGGATTTGATTGCAAGGTATGCAGTCAAATCCAAATAAGTATCCTTATAAATGCTAAATGGTGCCTGATTATTAATGCCTGAGCCTCTAAAAGTTTAACTCATTCTACATTTATGGTCTATTAAGAGGTTATTGCCATTATTATGGTAATATTAAATTAGAAACGGTGCAGTGCTGGATCAAAACATATGTTTGGAACACATTAGCATTGTTTGTTGCAGCTTTATCAAGAACCCATCAACCTAAATACTTCACACCACACTGTACTTCCTTGGGGGATGAGCATAATACAGCTGAAATTAATTAATGTCCCCTAGTAATGCTAGCATCTGTGAGTCACTTGGGTTTGAAGGCTTTCAGTTTCAATAAACATATGCAATTTATATTTCAATGAGCATAGTTCCAGTAGGCTTATCCTTTCATCTACTGCAGGGAAGTGAAGGAAACTTTGGTAGTAATTGAAAGATGGAATGTCCATTGTCTTAATTGAACTGTAGACAATACTCCACCTAACCTCTCTTGCCGGTGTAGTTGGAAGACAATCTGGACACCACACAGAGCTTCTTGGGTCGTTTGTTGTATTCTAATATTATTAAGATTGAAAGTGTTTGAATAAGGTAACACGGCACTTTGTTGGGTGCCAATCAATTCACACACCAATTCATACAACTCCTGCTTAACCACTGCCGTTGGTTGCATTAGGTAAAGTTGTGCAGCATGTGCCAATTGTGTAAGCAGGAGGATGTGCATCTTCGTACTTCTATTCATAAGCCTCTGGCCATGCTTAATGCATGTTGTGAACCATATGCATTGGTATGTTTACCAGCCCGGCCTTAGTTTGGTTTATGGCTCATTTGAAAATGCACCTAATGCCTGTACAGTGACCAAAATTCATAAGAAGGAAGAAAAGTACATTCATAGTCCGTAGCTTTCAGTGCCTCGATTGGAGCTCGCAGAAGACTCTGCTGCAGAATGATGCAAAATACAAACTAATAGACAAACTCTAAAAATGGTATTGTATTTAACATGATTTAACATAGAATTGCTGCATTGACGTTCATGGGTCAAAGCTTCTGTGTAGCCTTAACGTTTCTGAAGATGTGCCCCTTAGTATGAGAGAAGACCTTCCTCCAATAATCACAAAGCAAATGGCTGTTTTAAAATTTGGGAAGAATGTTTATACAGTTGCATGGAAGGACTAGCGCAGTTCACCCAAGGGAAATAAAATGTGAAAACCTATGATGTAATATCCAGCAAAGTATAATTTGGCCATGCCATTTGAATTTGAGTCCTGTTGGCTCGGCTGAAGCTTTTCAAAACCTTTCTTTTGTTTTCTTTATCCAGTGATGTAATGTTTGCTTTACCCCCAATATAACACTGGATTATTCAACAATTGCAACCTCAACTATCCACAATTCCAAAATATGGAAAGACAGTGAAACATCTTCTTTTAAATAAAAAATGTTTTATCCTTCAGTATGCATTTGCATACTGGGATATGGTTTGATCAGCTCCTAAAGTCAGCATGAATTCGGCTCGTATCCGTGTGTACTATGATCACACCCAATTCACAGAGCTGATCATTCATGCTGTACGCAAGCAGGACCCTAGTTAGCCGACTCAAAACGGATAAGGAAAAAGTTCACTGCTTTGAATGCCACATTGCCACATTTGCTTTCCATCCCTGAGATGTCAAAATAGGAAGTTCCCTAAGCGCTATATGCAGGGTTAACCAAGTTTCTTTGTGTTTATGGTATTGAACCCGGCTGTCAATGGGAAAGTTCTCCGGTTAATCAGGAACTGTTATTGGACTTGTATTGTGGTATGTTTCTGTCGCTCCTGTCCCTAATCCCTTCATTATTTTGCACCCGTTCCTTCTCAGTGGCTGGTCGGGGCCGAGGAAGAGGACGCGGACGTGGTAGAGGGAGGGGCCGAGGCCGCGGGGGACCCAGGAGATGATCGCCGTGGCGATGCAGCCGTTTGCCGTCGCCTCACTGTTTGTACAGGATTTTTTTCTTTCCTTTTTTTAATGCAAGGAATATGTGCATTCCATGTGGGTATTGTTTCTTATTTTGTACATTAAAATGTTCGTCTGGAACACAAACGTATTTCTTGGATTTATTGCTGTTCTGTCAAGTTATACAAGAGTAAAGAAGTACATGAAGTCCACGTAATGATCCAGATTTGCAGGTGTGTGAGATCTTAATTAATACGTTAGGTAATACGTTTGTATAAAACCAAGTTGTAAATTGGTGTTGCGTTTGAATGAATCATGTCCTCTTTGTGTTAAAGGAACGCCACCGTTTTTCCATACTGAACTGTGTTCATGCATACCTCTCACCTTTGTGCGTGCGTTCCAGTGCCCATACAAACCAGTGGGATGTGGGTTATCCTACCTGAACTGTACTAATTTCAAAGTGTTCCGGGTAATTGAAGATACTCGCTTTTTTTTTAAAGAGGGATTTTCGACGGTGGGATGATCCACTTCGACAGTCATTCTAGAGCACTTTTCTTAGTTGGGAGGTCCCACGTCCCACTTGTACTGGAACGCACCATCAATCATTAATTTGCTAGCATTTAGCTTGGCACATTACATTCCTACGGATCCAAACGGGGGTGAAGTTAGAAGCGACCAAGCACTTCCACGATGTCCCTATTTAAATACGGTTACATGAGCAGTAACACGACGAAGTATGGTTACACAAAATGAAACATAACAATTTTCTAAGGATTTAATTTTTCAACGGATAACTATAATGTATGGTGGAATAACACCTGCGAACACTTCGACGTCAGCGCAGTAATATCACCACTCCTAAAAAAATGTTCTCTCCGGCTTACTTCTTCCGTGACCTGCACGCCGTCGCTTGCGCACTACCTGATATTACTGCGCCAACGTCGAAGTGCTACGGTACAAACCGGGTTCAATAATGATCTCGGCAGTGCCGTCAATGATCCGCCTACTTATGTCTATGCCTTCCCGCAGGCTACAGCCATTACCTTCTCTGTACTACGTTGTCATTACGTCATTTTACAACCGCAGTTAGGAAAGCGAGCTGCACAAACCTATAACTGCCATTGTATAGTTAACTGTTGGCCTAGCATACACGGTGTTGTAAACAATGCATGGCACCGGGAGATTCATGTATTTTGCATTTGGAAGCAACTTGTTGAAGGAGAGATTACAAATGGCCAATCCTTCAGCCACTTTCCGATGCACTGGGCTATTGAGGGTAAGATTGCTGCCTCATTTCAGACTGCATTTGGGTTGTAGGTTATAATATTTAACTGGGTCATCTAAACGATTTGGACTGCCAAGTGTACAGCCAAATCATTTGAATGTAAAACATATATGAGAAGAAACCTAATAAGATGGAGATAACATGTGTACAGTAAAGGTTATAGCGAATATCTAGCGAATCTGATTTAGTTGTTCAGGGTACTGATTCACAGAAGCTAACAAGCAAGTATGCACAGAGGACTCTAAAATAGTTAAGACCGAAGAAAGCCAGCAAGCCTCACTACTTGCACTTAAGAAAACATGTGTAACCTGCTCTTCTTGCCGCAGGACTATGTGATGAAATTTGGTCTTTGGGCAGAACATGTCACTAACAAATGGCATGGCGGAGTGGCCAACATTTATTTCTGTCCCGGTGAAGAAGTATGGGGAGTTGTGTGGTCAATGAGCGACGAGGACAAGACCAGCCTGGACGAGTGAGACACTCACAATTGTATAATATACATCTGCCGATTTTATATATATATTTGATATTTATTCATTCTGTATAGCGTATATGCTGCCAATCGTTTTTGATCTGTGACCTACCACTGAACCAATGTTTAGGTCAAAAGATTGTTGACCCCTATAAACATCTGCTGTTATAGACATGTCCCGGTGAAGTAGCTGCGTGGTCATTGCTTCGAATCATTGGACAGCCTGTTATTATACATAGGATTCTTGTGGCGTCTCTTCAGCCAGGAAGGGGTGCACCGCGGAATCTATTCTCCTATGGATGTGAACGTAGAAACAGATGAAGGTGTACTACGCTGCAGGACCTATCAGATGACAGGGTTCCATGTCAGCCCTCCGTCTCCGCAGTATAAACAGGTTACACCAAATCAAAACTCCAGTGACTTATGTGGACATTTTGGCTGTATGTGTGGGTGTGTGGTGATGGGGAGACGTGGGGAATGGAAGACTATTTTAAGAAACATATTTTTCATGGTGTAGAATTTATTTGTAACGTTTCTTCATGGTTTTAGGTTGTCAACACATTTTCTTTAATTCCGTATTTCCTAGGTGGTGTGTATGGGGGCGAAGCAGCACAGTCTTCCAGTAGAGTACCTGAAGAAAATCGATGCAGTTGAAACTAACCATTACAGTGGACCCTCCATCCTGGACCAAATGTCTCTAAGCACAGTTTCCAATTGAATCTTTACAAATTAGGTCTTCAATAAATAAAATAAAAAAGATATAGATATGTCTCCATAGTCTTCATACAAAATCCTGTCTTTGTCATGACATGTCTACCACACTGCTTGCAAACAAAGGATTCCACACATACACACATTACAAAGTACTGTTCTGGTAAAACAAACCTTAATTTGTGCTTTAATGCAAACCTTTGCAATACATCACACAACCACCTCTTACAGAATCAGAATCTGTTATCGATATATGTAATAAAAAATACAATACAGTACAAAACTCTACCGTGAACAGCATTAGACAACAGGACTATCAATAGCAACACAATGGTTACTCTTCTACACATCTTTTGAAAAATTTTCACAATGGAAATGTACGCAAAGGAGTTGACCTAATGTGAAAATGGCACACTTATTTTTAGTATTTCCATTTACAGGCTGCATTATACAAAAAGCTCATGCAAACTGCCTGGTCTGCCACATAAACACAGATGCTTACCTCACATAAATGTAGGTAACAGTATGGTTTCTTTTCAAGCAAATGCTCTGTACATTAATTACGCTTCAGTCAGAGAGGGCACAAGATGAACACCTGTAAAACTTAGGGAAGTAAGAATGGATGTATATCCAAAAAAACAAACTATTGAACACAACTTTGATCTTGAAAACAGGTCTTAGAACACAAAGACAACCATAAACGTGTGTGTGTGTGTGTGTGTGTGGGGGGGGGGGGGGCAGCCGTGGCCTAATGGCTAGGGAGGCGGGCTTGTGCTCGGTGGGTTGCAGGTTCGATTCCCGGGA
>JAOTIX010000089.1:10880983-10899995 GCA_027123715.1 Gaidropsarus macrophthalmus | reverse complement strand
AAGTGCCCTTGAGCAAGGCACCCAACCCCCAAACACTGCTCCCCGGGCGCTGCACCGCGGCTGCCCACTGCTCCCTGTACAGTGTGTGTGTGTTGTTGTGCAGGTGATGGGTTAAATGCAGAGAAACAATGTCACTCTACCTTGCGTGTGTGACAATAAAATGCAATATTGACAATATTGAATATATTGACATGTGTTGAAGTTAAAAGCTTGATGTAAATCCAGCAGGAGGCAGAAGCAAACCCAAACTTCACCTGAAGGTATCCCCTTTTGACTGACGTGTATATAGTCATAATAACATTAATCTTTATTCTACTGGAAAGAGTATTTATAGTGTTTATTTAATGAACAGTACCGTGCTGCACTTAAAACCAACAATATGCTCGAGTTTGAAAGGCAATTCAAAAGATACCACACTCAATTACATAGTTTTCGCAGACAGCATATGCTACCACATAAATGCAAATAAATAATCCAGAATTTAGGTCTCCATTTCCATTACCTCATCAGTGACAACCGCATTTGTGTCACCTGCAATGTTGGATTCAGCCTTTTTTTGTGACTGTTGATCTGCGTCCATCCGGTGCAAATCGGTCGCTTGCCCAGAGGTTCTAGATTCTGCCATGGGACCCGTCCCCACGCGCTTCTCCACTTCCGCTGGTTGAATTTCCGGGATGAGCAGGTTGTGCTTGACTTTTCTCAGTTCTGTCATTTTGAAACCAAGGAGCACCTTGGCAGTATTTGTCTTGATGCTCTTCAAGCACTTACTGCGTCTGTTCCCAAAATAGGCGCCCAACTCGGATTTTTTGAGGTTGAGCCGTTTGCACAACTCCTCCGACTCCACTTTGGTGATGTATGGGTTCATGTTAAAGTATCGGAAAATGAACTCTTTGCGCTTCAAAGCCAGTTGGCCTTCTAAGGTGGTCGGTTCCAACAGCAACTTCCCGCCTGAGCTTGCGGGTGGGGGGAGTGCCGCCATTCGTGCGGCCAGCTTCTCTTCTCTCCGCCTTTTGCACTTTGCGGCCATTTGTTCTCGTTCACGCCTGTTGGTCTCGACCACTTGCTTCCACGCTTCTTCCAGCCGCCTCTTGCTGTGCTGCTCTTCGGTGACAGTGTTGACGGTAGGAGCCAGGGTCGGCAGTTTTGCAGGTTTGGCAGGCGTAAACACATGCATTTGCTTCATGTGAATCTGTTGGGGAATTTGCAAGAATAGCTTTGGCCGCTCAACCTGTGGCTGCAAGGGCTGCAGCATGGCCATGGCGCCAGCAGGCAGCTGATTTCCAGCCGAGATTTTAAGAGGTTCTGGCACCCTCTTTGGTGAAGAACGGCACCGCTGTAAATGTAGCATCACAGCCTGCTGCGTAAGCTTCCCTGTGTACACACCATTGCAGTATACGCACTTGAACGCCTCAGTCTTAAGTATAGCATGGACAGTGGGTGCCACAAAGTGCTTTTGTTTCAAATGCTGAAGGTGCTTGGCTGGATTTTGAAACTTTTCATAGCAGAAGGGGCAGCTTGCACTGTTGATTTTCACAGAGGCTTGGCAGATGCCTGGATGGTTGCTGGTTGGCAGCATTTTCAAAAAGATGAGGTCAAGAGAACTTGTTACCAGGACCAGGTTGATCTCCATGTCTCCCAATAGATCTTTGGGTGCATTGGTGGTAATATCAAAATAAGGGAACATAATTTGCCCGGTACTGTCAGTGTACACCCTGTACTCTTGTCTCAGCAAGTCACAGTTTGCAGTCGTTTTGGGGTGATGTTCCTTCAGATGGTCGATGAGATGTGTAAGCGAGAAGAACAAAGCTGAGCAGTACAAACAATTCAGGCCGTGTAAAAGGTGCTGGATAACGCCCTGTTCAGAAAGAAGAATTTTGCACATAAGGCATTTCACAGTTTTGTCAGGCATTTTCCTCAGGAAGGGCGCCCTGACAGCTATACTTTCACAGTTGGCTGTGATGGATTTAGTCCTGTGGGCAATCTCCATGTGCATTTCATAGACATTAGAGGGGAAGAGTTCATTGCAATGTGGGCAGGTGACCCATTTCTTTGTTTGAGGAGAGGAATTGTTTGCCGACGCCACTGGCTTGAGAGGAGTGTTCACGCTAGGTGGCGCAAACGTGTATGTAGGTAATCCATTTATCCTGTTGCCGGTCGGTATCAGGTGAGTTAGCAAGGACTGAGAAGTCATCATGGTACCCTGTGGGGTTATTTGGTCTTTTGATTCCTTTTGGGCAGCAACAACTGTCCCTGTCAAGTTGCTCTTCGGGGGAAGCATTTGCTGGGTTTGTAGATTCTGGAGTGACTGCACTGGGGCTTGAAGAAGGGATAGCGGTGCCTGTTGGAGAGAGGATGATGTCGACCCTTGGAGGGCTACAGATGTCCCAGGTGGGAGCAAATCTTTAGTTTCAGCACGAGCTAACTGTACTAGCGCTGATGCTTGGGGAGATAGATAGGACTGGTTGGTTCCAGGTGTGCATATCAATGTAGTGCCGTTGGCAGATCCATGCACTTGCTGCAAGGCTACAACTCTCTGTCCATGTTGGCCAATGTTGGATACAAGTACAGGCCTATTAGCGAGAGTTTGATTTTTCGGCACAAAGTTTGGGAATGATAAATACACACCATTAGGCGACTGATTCATAGAATTCTTGTTTTCGGTTATCAACTTTTGCACCTGTGAGTTGACCCAAGAGTGCACTGGCTCCGTAAACATATGATGAAGCATCTGATCCAGAGTTCCCATATTTGATTTGCATATCTTGCAAATGTAGATCTTCCCATACGGTTGCATTTTGTAACCGATGAACTGCTGGGCTAAGCTCTCCAGGTGCCTGAGAAGTATGTGCTTCTTGATGGAGGTGAGGGAAGAGCTGGGATAACCACATCTCAGACAGAGATAACGCTCCTTCTGTGAAGATTGAGGCCATTCTCTCGTGGCTGCGTTGGGTGAGGAGAGGCTGCCAGGCGAGGTGTGGAAGAATCGAATGTGTTTTCTGAGAGCCCTGGGGTGGCCGACATAATGGCAGTCTGAGCAGGCTTCCAGGGCGCAGGCTGAATACTCATAGTGGTGGCAGCGCGACACATGGCCCTTGAAGGTGTAGATGTGTCTTGTGGAGTACTTGCACAATGCACAGCACAGCATCTGGGAACGATATGGCCACTAAAAACAAAGAAATGAATACATTTATTATTACTCATGACAACTCCCTCCAAACATTGTAGCATACAGGAAATGACATGAATCATTACAGCAAATGAATCATTATGTCACACGGTATATGCTCTACAACCACCCTCCCATTCCTGATTTGAGACCATCACAGGATTCTCAGGTAGCATGACATGACCATTATGCCATTCAACCTGTTGAAAAGGCAGCATCCATTTTGATCCATATTAAATTGAACAGAATATCAAGTATTCTTTCCCCATTCATACTTGTGTAGGAATGGAATATATTTTTTCTTCCTATCGCATGTTTCTCTGTGTGCTCTTGTCCAAGGTTCCCAGTTGATTAAGTGGATTAATGTTTCCATTTGATTGGTTGTATGGGTGGGCATTTTCCTGGCTGATTTGCTTTCCGGGTAGTAGTTAGGTTTGAGGGTCAGCAGTTGATCACACACTGTGCCATCTCCTCGGAAATGTTGTGGGTCTCTAGTGATTTAGTTGTCATTGTGAGTGGGTTGACATTGATTAGGTAAATCCCCCACCTTAAATGGGTAGTTCGGAATTGTGGACATAGGACCTAATTTCCAAGTGAGCCAGTGTGTTATGTATCATTGGAGACGTTTTCAACAAATTAAAATTTCTATGTCCAGAATTCCTAACTACCTTTTTAAGGTAAGTGATATGGACCTGTACAAAGCATAGCAAAGGAGTTTTTTTCTGAAAACGTATTCACAAAGCCTCTGAGACCTACTCAGACTAAGGATAAATCACGAGTGAACTAAGAGTGACGCGCCGTTGCTATGGATTACGTCGATTCTCGTGCACGAGTTTAGAAGCGGTCAGGAGGGTGATTGGTTGTTCAGAGCAGGCGGTCCCACTAGATCACCGAAGAACAAGGACATAGCCTAGGCTAGAAATTAATTCCTACCAAATAGTTATGGACAGTGCAGTTAGCAGAATACACGTATGACAAGTTTGTGCAGACCACGATAATGGCGTAGATTATATGCTCGTTAGAGAGACAGAAAGCAAACAATAAAAATACGTGAATTGCATTAAATCAAGCAATTAAAAGCACCCTGCAAATCAAATGAGCATATTTGATATGAGCATATATCTTTGTGTGCTCTAACATATATGGAGGAAAACGGTAAACAATAATAAATATGGATTCAGTCGAAGAGCCAATACAATGTTTCTTATGCATAAGAATTGTAATCTGCGTAATCACTTACATGTTATACTTTTAACTGTGCTCCCGCTTGTGGATTGAGATAGGGTGTCAAGTAGCCATGTTTTGCAGGTATTGCCACTGTCACCCAAGTGACACCCAACATGTACAATGTGCCCCTCAAAAAGCTGCCTCAGACCACTCTCCATTAAAATACGCCACATTTTACCTTTTTCTTCGAGTAATTGTCCTCCTCCGTGAAATCTTCCCATTCTGTGCTCTCAAAGGCCTCATCTTGCTCTGGCTTGTCCTCAGATTTTTCATGGAGATCCTGTTTCAATGGTGAGTCAAACCATTGTTTCAGTGCACTTTTTTCACAATTGATGCCACACAATCTAGTGAAATGTTATTTCCAGGTGTGTACAAATAAAATAAAACCCATTGGGCTTGAACTTGTTAGGTCTGAGAGATCATGCAAGCCCTTTTTAGGTTTCTATTCATATTGTCATCTCAGTCATCAAAAGGAAATTGTGTTACAATTTCATTGTGTTGCAACCTTCCAAACATGTCAGAAGTGACAAGGTCAATGTACTTGTGCATGTTTAAGACGGATGAACTTTCTGGTAGAAGGTGCACTTCTTTTCTTGGATACAACAAAAATATCAATATACTGTCACACATAATCCATCAATTAAAGACGGTATATAAGAAAGAGATTACACAGAAATAATTAATGATTTAAATTGAAATGTAGTAGAAGAAAACAGCAGGCGGCATTTGCAATGAGTAACCGCTTGGTTTGCATGTGCCACTGCATTGGTAGTCTACCTTGAGGAGACTCTGGCAGTCCTCCAGGCCCAGTTCACTCAGAATATTCTTAACTTTCCTCCGTGACTTGCGGATCTTCTCAATATTTTCCACTGGGAGTTGGTACATTATTTTTCCGTAGAAGACACCCCAATAGCCTATTTCATAAATACATAGAGAAAATATTTTCAGTGCCTGCTACATATGGGAGAGAATGAGACAATAATATAACTAAAGTACTGTCCACCTGAACACATTTTCTACTTAATAATTCAGACTTTTTTCATTGAGGAAACCAGATTACGTCTTTTATGGATATTGTAAAAGGCTTGGCGCATGCTGGAAGCCTGTCAACATATTACAATATTTTACACATTCACAATACAATTCATCTATAGGCCCATATTAGGCAATACTCCAACACTGAGTCTCCCAGTAGGGAGAAGGAACACATTGAAGGTGAACACATCTCTGTACTGATGGCTCCTATTGAAGTACAATAGATACAGATTGGGAAAAACAGGAGCTACAAACATGTGGTCAATACAGTTATATATAATACAACAGAAGAACCAGTGCAACTTTTTGGGTTATAGTCACAGTGAGCAGCAGAATTTACCTGTTAGTCAGAAAGATGTCCGCCCGCAGAGGTGGAGGCTCAGAAGCAGAGGCTACGGAGAGGACTTCGGATTCAACCCACTTATTGGTTGCGTCGCCAATGTGTGAAAACCACTGGCCTAGGCCCAGTCCAGGGGGAGGCCAGAAGGCTCAATGTAGGCTGAAAAAGAGCATACGTGGTAGGTGTATGTCAATATGGATGTAGAGATAGATCTTCTTCGGTGGACCATATTTTACCTTTTAAGGGGCCATTTTGCTCGTAATAGCAATGAACCTGGTCATATCACAATACACCTGCAGGTTTTAAGACATGGTTCAAAAGCAAAAAGACCTTCGCCTTACTCTGACAGTAAGGCGAAGTAAGATGTCATAATATCTGTGTTCTGTGTTGACCAAAATATATTATGATCCATATATAATCATGTTTTACTTAGATAAGCTTTGTATGTCAATGTAGTCCAAATGTTTTTTTAATGTAAGGATGCTACATTAAGATAACCAAGTAATTTTAAGACTGTACATGCAGTGCCCCTTCACATAATATAAGGGGTCCAGTTGTTAATGGCAATAGGATGGCTGTTTTGTGCAAATCCCACATTGGCACAAAATCAAATTGCTGGTTAGACCAGAGTGCTGATATGTCCACATTTTGTGCATATGCCATTTAGCCGTAACACGTCCATATCCGTGTGTTTTTGATAAAGGCATTTAATCTAACCTGTTAATGTCATCTGATGCTGTTTAAGTATTGGGTGTCAATGTATTGTGCCGTTTGAATTAACATCCAGGAACCTAATCATGTTATCCTGTTATATGTTATCACATAATGTATATTCACGATCCATAACTAGATGATATCAAAGCGATATTACAGATGCTTTAGCCAGTGCCGCCCTTAAGCCCAAAGATGGGAGAATACTTGGTGATCGTTGGGACTCTGGCGCACTGGTCCGCAGCCAGCTATTGTGATGCGCCGCGGCTCGCTATAGATCTGCAGTGGCCAGGATACATGGCGACCTATTGCTTTCTCCAACTGCAACAACTATGTCAGAAATATGGATGAATAAGGTAGTATGCTTACCCTCCTGGAAACGGAAAAAATGCGAATCCGCTTTTGTCCCCTTCCTGTTGAAGAATAAAAATGGCGGTGTAGTTTAGGATCTGACGTTTCAGTAAAAATTTGCATATCGCATAACCAACCAATGAGATTTCATCAATCCCAAACTTCGTTTACACGTAGGAATTAAAGTCATGTTAAGAAGCTCGATATAAATGTTTTTATTTGAGTTCAAATGACGCAAACATTCAAGTAAACACTGTAAACATGGAACTAGGCCCTGCTGGCCTCTGGTTGAGACTGCAGAATGTCACGTTGTGTATCTCGGATAGCCAATGAGCGGTTTTAAAACTGAGCTAAATGGGAGGAGCTAAAGCATATCTCGCCATTGAAAGATTTTGCCGCTTTCAGACCTAGAGGGTTTTTTCTCTGCCAGCGCTCGTTTGGTATTATATTCCTATTAGCAGAGCGTTTTTGGAAAACGTCCCCGGCGTTTTTTTAAACGCCTCTCAGCTTTTTTTTTGTCCCATACCGAGCGTAAAAATAAGTAAAGTTGTTTTTTTTCACAAGTGGCACATACTTCGGTTCCTAGTAACTGTAAACAAAGAGATCGCATTTCAATGTTTTAAAGTGATAACTAATACACGGGTTTGTGCGTTCACTGAACAAAGATTACGGAAATAAAAGACAACTTTTCCATCAGAAAAATAATCAGAACAGTTATTACTAACCAATAGACCGTAAAAGCCCGTAAAACACTCCGATAGATCACAAAAAACGCTAGGTCTGAACGCGCCCTTATACGGCCGTTTTTTGCTTTCGGGCAGCGATTTTGTCTTAACAAGACCAGGGCCCTATCTAAATGAATGGGGAGAGAGCTGCATCTCCATTTTCCGAGGTCTAAGGGGCATAAAAAAAACACGAGGAAAAACAGACTAAAATCGCTGAAAGGGTTTGGTGGTTTTGTATCAAATTAAGGTTTTAAAAGCCCCTTTCTTACAGGTAATCTTAGACTGCGCATGCGCAATGCTTCACGACACAGTTTTCATTCACGGCATTACAACAATACTGACCATAGGCACCGACAGCAAGACGTTACCATACCGCTCACGGCCAGCTATCCCAGATCATGCCGCAATTTTGGATAAAGCAAGAGATCAACAACGTAACTTTAACCTTGCCTGTATCTGATTTGGTATGGACTGCTTAAAGGCCAGGGTTACAATAACTTCCAAGTGTCGCAAAAATCGTGACCGCGTAGGACCTGCAAAATGATTGGAGCGACGGCACCGGAAGAGGCGGGACATGTGGCATCTTGGCGTTACGAAGTTTCCCCATGCATTTACATTTTTTCAGTGATGTGTCTTCTCCTTCTGTAGTGTCTCTGCTATAAATTGACCGATAACAAGTTTTACTGAAAGACAGAAATGCATTTTTTGTAGTTTAAGGCGTTTTTTCAATTCCCAAGATTGATAGAGAAGTTATTTTTTATTCTTTGAAATTAACTTTGAAAGAGGTTAATGACGACATAATTATGGTTCCAATAAATCTTTTTTGTTGGGACTGCACATTTTGTAAGGACTACAACAATACGAGTCTGATGTATTAAATTATTCACTTTTATTACTTCAAGCACAATCTACAATCAAAACACGCAATGGTCCATTAGTGCCTTAGACAACGAGTAATTAACATTACATTACTTGTTTGCAACACACAGGGACACGATCTTATTCGTTTCTAACTGGAATTCAGTCAGGTCAATTTTAACAAATGGCTTCCAGAGACTCAAAGTGACATCTCTCAAATGATTCGCTTCTGAGAGGCATTGACAACTGCTGCATTAATTAACATATGCCTGGCGTGTATCATAGATTACTAGATAATTGGTATTGCGCTTCTGGTCTGTCAAAGTCCATGACTGGACTGAAACTTTACCATCAAAAGTTTAACATTTGTTTTTTGTTCAAACATGAAAACATCTTTAGTGCAATATGGAGAACATGGTGAAATCTCAACTGCAGTGGCACATTTGATTATTTGAAATGCTTACAAGTTTACCTCAACTGTACTATTAACACAGGGGCACCCTATAGTGTGGCTTGTTGTATTGAAGTTATGATCACAGTTGAACAACTCTGCCCACAACAATTTAAATTGCACACTACCTATGAAGCATTAGAAATACATCAATATATAAATCAGCAAATACTGTTTTGATGGGTCACAGCATGTTAACAGATACATAAACTCACTTTGATGAGCCCCAACAGTGTTCTTTAGAGCAATAAATTAAAGAAAAGTGAATCACAATTAAGATTAACATTACAATGTTATGCCAGAAAAACTATGCTAGTTGCGATCCTACACATAGAATCCAGAATTATATATTTGTTTTAGATATCTTTCAAAAATCATGTTACAAAATCTGTGTTGAAAGCGATTTACACGACCGGTAATACAGAAAGATTTAAAAATCAATAGTACATTTATGTAAACAGGTTTTAAGTTACGGAAATAAATCCCCTCCCAAAATGGCAGGGGTTCCACCTCCACAGAGTTGTCCATTTTGTTGCATAATGGTGTTTTCTGGCAGATTATTGAACTGTCGAGAGAGGGACATGTAAGGGAGGGGAGGCGGGCTGAAGTAAGGACGTTATTTTCCAAAGAGAATCCAGGAGTACCGGAAGTAGGAAAAGACCAAGCACATCCTGTTTCCAACATTGAAAAACATTAAATAAAAAAATGCCTTGACTTGCTGGTGAAAAAAAAAACATTTTATTTTCCAAAAACGGATGGAATGTTAACCAAATTTAGTCGTCCCCCCCTCCCGTCGGGCAGCAGAAAGGGTTAACGGAATCTGTGCTACAAATCGGATTTAGTGGGACTTGGACGGAGGTTTGAACATCGCACTGTGATTGATCAGGGAGAAGTTCTTCATGGTGCCGTCTAGTGCCACGCCAGCCTCCTGCATCCCATACCTACAGGCATGGTAAACAAAATGGCATGCAAGGTTAACATTGCTTTGTTGTCATCCATTATCTCCAATGAGACCATCAGCCCAAAGAAACACAATTTAAACTGACATCCAAAGCCAATTCAACATGCTTCTTGTAAATAGAGTTGACATTGTTCACCCATAACAGCCTTTATCTATTCATTTTTTTAAATGGAGAGAGCAACCCATTTTGGCTTTGATATTTAGCCATAGTTGGATAATATCAAATAAGAAACTCTCTCTAAATGTGTATTCAGGGACTGAATGTCCACTACAGGAGAAAAGAATAGTAATTAAGAATAATATTTAAAACCATGGACTCGATCGGTCTATATGGGTTGAGAAAATGTGTTTAAAGGCTGACACATAAACTCCTCATTGCATGCTTACCAGTCTGTGGTGTAAATAGCATAGTATACAGGCAGCTGGGGCTCGCTGGCCAGGCAGGTGAGCTCTTCCAGGCCGTTGGCTCCCATGTTGGAGAAGAGCAGCCAATCCCCGACGCTAAGCTCAGGCAGCAGACAGTGCTCCACCACCTCGTCCAGTTGGTCCAAGGATGGCCCCCAGAGGCTGCTGGGATACACCAGCTCCTTGGCGCAGACTGCCCGCTACACAGGGCAAATGGACACAGTGTGGGTTGAGAATCCCCCCTTTAATCGTCACTAGTAAAATCCCAGGTACCAGCTGTACCGTACAGCAGGTGGTAACCTGGGATTTTATCCTTGAAATAGACAATTCTCAGTGAATGTAGGATTATGGCTGGTTATTATTATTATTATAAAAATAAAATAGTGTTGCTTTGTGTAAGAATTGTTTGTGTTCATTTGGATTTTTAATTTGAAACAATAAGCAGCGTTGCGGACACTCATATCCACCATTTCCCACCAGTAATGGCCTTCTTGCAGCATAAACTGTTCACAAAGGGGCCGCTGCCAACCTCGGTCAGCCACTGTATGCCGTTTACCGCGAAATGTCTAGGCTACATGACAATATAGTGGTAAACCTTGCATATATGTTGGCAACCACTGATCTACAAGAGCCCTCGCACCCCCGGCATTAAACTGTATATATTCATGCCTCGTATCAATGCTTTGACTACGTAGCCTTGCTTCACACTTTGTTTTGGTGAGAATCGCCAGGAACCTCTGCGGTGGCTCACTGACCTTGTGGACCGACGGGGCTGGGATAGTGTTTCCTAGCAGCTTGCGGCGAAATGAGCCGTACACGCCGTCATTGATGTAGTACTGGAACTCTGTGTCTGTGGCGTTCAGCTCCCCTGTGGGCAAAACAGACAACATTGTGTCGGGTTGTTAGGTGGCGTACGTTGGCAAATGTTGAGGGCGTGTGCTTCACTCAGAGTAGCTATGGACTTCAATTCCAAGTGAGAAACAGTTCCACGTAGTGTTGCTTTTGTCAACAAAAAGTATGTAAATATCATCGTCAACAAACCTTTGTCGCGTGAGGAAAACGAGACGAGGCATAACGAAAATGCTGGTCATGTGACGATAACTATAATTAAGTACAAAATGCAACATTGTTGACGAATAAGAAAAAGACTAAATGTGTTTTACAAAATAAAACTAAAATGTCTCTCGTCACAGCATTATTTAGATTCAGAAGACGCAGCTGTGATGGTAGAGTTAACTAAAACTGAGAAACAAAGTTAAGTCTGAAACAGAGAAAGGAAATGGTGGCCGGTGGCGTTATGAGCCAACTGGTTACCGAACAGCTTTTGTGCGAGATGCGTGATCGCGCTTACACAGATCAGCAAGATGAAGTCTATACTACTAGGTGCTAATACTATATAGACTTAAACAGAGTTACATAGAATTGCATTCCTAAAAAGAGAACACATTTTTTTTGTATTTCACTGAAATAAGACTAAAATGCTCAGACTTTGAGTCAACTGAAACGAGAAAGAAGACTATGAATGTGACTAAAACTAATGAAAAAATAATAATAATTACAGCCTGACACAAAGACTAGACTAAAGGTGCTTTCAGACATATAGTTTGATTGCTTTGGTCCGCACCAGGCAAAACAAATGATACAATGTAGCAAACAACCCGTGGTTCAGTTTCACATATGCATATTTCTAAACAAAACCAAAATAGACAAAATAGAGAATAGAAGTGAACCAAAACGTTTTTTTTACTTAATACAGCATTGTTCAGCTGACCGCATACAACCTTTCTCCCTTAGCTGCTTGCTGAATAGCGCATAAACTTTGCTGTTTTTATGGGTCGTGGCAAGTTGTTCCTGTGTGTGATGTGCTGATCCGACCAAATATGTATGAGGCATTTTATCTCCTCACTAGTCCACGTTTCTCTGCGTTTCTCTGGTTTTGGGGCTATTTTCATTTCAAGCCACTGATGAATAAACAAATGGGTAAAGCGTGGGATCAACAGGAAATAAAAAATGAACACTTTTACCCACAATTCAGTGCTACCAACATGCACAATGCATGGAAATTCGATCGTTGTGGACCCATTTTTCGATATCTTTCACACCAGAAGAACCGCACCACATTTAGTGAGATGGAGCGGACCGAGACCACGTCTTCAGGGAGGTCTCGGACCGCTGACTTGGTGCGCACCGAAGTGCGCCTGTTGCATTCACACCAACGCAAACGTACCGAACCAAGGGACCAAACTTATTTAGTGAGCACTAAATGCTGTATGAGTCAAAGCACCCTAAACCTCAAATTCAAACAGGGCGCCAAATCCACGTTCCACGTGGTCATTCTACAACATTGCGCCACAGGATTCCACAGGAACCAAGAAAGAAGGTAGCAGTGAAACAACACGGAGAAATACATCCAAATGACTTACCCTGGGCCAGGCCACCCCACCGTGGGTTCAGGATTTTCTTGTCAATCACGTTGACAGCCAAACTGAAAACAGAGGCAACATAGAAAGTGCCCGGCTGTGCCAACACCTGCACCCCAGACAATGGAGGGAAATAGGCATCCAACAGAGGACGGATCGCACATTCCACCTGCAAACAAAAACATACACTTAACCAGTGGACACTTTAAACATAGCCTTGGCTTCACAACAAGCCCTGGCAACCTCACTTGATGGGGAACTTTATTGTACTGATTTACATAGGTCAAACGTGGTCAATGTTTGGTGCAGTACATTTGTTTTTTCCTTACGTAAAAGGGTTAGGATGACATTTTTTGTATGTTATGAGTCTGAGGGCTAATGATTACCTGCTGGAGTTGAAAGTCTGAACCAGTGATTCCACCACCAATGTCCAAGATGTTCATGCTGAAGCCCAGCTCTGCCTAAACGTACATCACAAATAAGACATTTAAAAAAAGGGTTCACGGATGCCTGGAACACCACATCCACAAAACAAGTGATAACCACACACCCCCATGTCGAAGACGCAGCGGGCATCGGAGAGGGCATGGCGGTAAGCCTGCTGAAGGTCTCGGCATGAAGGGGGAATGTGGAAGGTCACCCCAACAACGTCAACTCCTAGCTCCCTGGCCAACTCCAGGAGGTACCGGCAACTCTTCAGGGAGCAGCCAAAGGCCACACTGGTCTCGGCCGCATGGGCCTCTGTGGTCAGCTGCAGTAACAACCTGGGAAGAAACAAGAGCAAAACACATTGAGGGTGGATGACACAGCAATTAAAACATTAACCGCCATAGCGTGAACTCTGTGACTCGTTAACTCAGTTCAACTCTTCACACACACGCAGTTCCAGAACTACTGCCAAACTAATACTACATGTCCTCAAAGGAGATTATATTGGAGGCAAACTCCAAAAGAATCTGACGTCAGCAGGACAAAACCTTGGAGAATACGCTTGGAACATACATGGTCATTGATTCAAATCTTGTGAAGAAACTGCAGTGAAACCTACAAAAAGCCGGAACACCATACAACGCTTATTTAACATAACAAATAGGAGCCTTGGTATTATCAAACTATTTATTTCCACCTACTTTGCATTGCTGTGGGCCCGGGCAATCTTGCAGAGCTCAGCCTGATTTTCACAAACAAGGTGGGACACGTTGTTCTTTGCCGCGTACTTGATGTGGGCCAGCTGCTTGCAAACCCCAGATAGGATGACGTTTTCTGGGGGTACACCTTGCTCGAGCACCAGGCTCAACTCAGCCTAACAGAGGAGATATTGTGATTAGGCCCAAATCTAAAAGTATTACAGCAACGTGCAAAACAAAGCACAAAGGATTGTTACATAACGTGAAATCCCCCCCCCCCCCAAAAAAACGCCAAGCACTTGAATTACACGATGAGACTGGATGGGTGGTGTCGTTTTGGTATTTGTACACACACACACCAACCACACAGCCAGCCAGTCACATGGCAACAGTGAAACCAGCAGCGCAGTTGGCTAGAGACCCACCTTGTTGGTGCAGACGAAGCCAAGGCCCAGGGAGGCCAGCACCTCGATGATGGCCGGGCTGCTGTTGCACTTGACTGGGTAGTAGGGCTGAAGGTGTGGCGCCAGGACCTGCCAGCGCGCATGCTGCCTCATCAGGGCACCCAAGTCGCCCACCACGAACGCGCTCTTCTCCACCTGGCAACACGGCGGGGTAGTGTCAAGTTAAGAGGATGGAGAAGACCATAGGCAAAACCAAATTAGTTAACATAGACCGGAAGCAGAGTAGCACTGTACTGTTAGGATTATGGTCCTTACACATGTGAAATCCCATTAGTCACTGGAGGAAGATTATTGCTCAAGAGGATTGGTGGTCGTCTCTCCAGCTACGACTGAAAACCGTAGTGGTTTCTCAGTGGTATATGTACAGCAATTTTAAATATACACTAAACTTCTCCATGCCAAGACTTAACCGAAAATGTTTGTTCAGGTTTTCTGCATGACTTGCAGAACTCACCAGAGCATGTTCGGATATGTATCCATCAATGACATCGTCGATGGTCACTCCTTCCTCCAGGAGCTCAATGATGTAGCTGGGTTCTTCAGGAAATCCTTTCATCTTAACCGTTTTCCGCTTAGCAGACAATCATAAAGAAGAATGAGGCGAATAGAGAAGGTCACGACTGAGCCAATGGGGTCCTGCCGGTATGCAACAATCTGCAGAAAGATAAAGAGGAAATGAGAACAAGGGTCACAATTGTTGTCAACTAAGTTATTCTTCAAATCAGGTTAAGATCCAAGTTATAGGTCTCAATGACAAATCACAGAAGCTACATATTTCCAAAGTACAAACAATGACTGACTGACTGAGATGAACCTTCCAGGTGATGTATACACCTTTAATATGTATTGACAGCGTCAGCTTTCAAAAGGAGTGTAGTTGTGTATTAGGAAGTGGACATACATGGACAAGTCAGGAGATGGACTTGTCCCACTATCAGCTAGGATCCCAAGGCGGCTCAGCGTTGAAGTCAAAGTGCTCCCGGTAGAGAGCCGCCCCTAGCCCTTCGGGATAGCGGTTATACACCTGTGCAGAGACAGGTGAGCCCTGCAGAGCAAACACACATTGATTGATATTGAAGGCATTCCATAACATACATGTAATGACATACCTTATTAACGATAATTAATCAATTACAATCACACTATACACCCTGCAATTACATTTTCGTTCAGTTATGTCTCGGTCTTCCGCTTCTATATCCCTATGTCGGTTGGTTTGTGGGACTGACCGGTAATCACATTAACGCCGATTTCAGTCCAGATTATTTTGCCAGGATGATCGATTAAATGTGTTATATCCATGTTTTGTGAATAGTTTGTTGTTTCGATGAACATTCTTATGAATGATCAGTGAACTACCCTTAACTTCTTCACAATAACACATGACCATATGAACCAAAAGATAATAAATAAAAACTACCCAAATTGATAATTACAAAGACCACTCATAGTATCGGGTTGCGTGTTCTTGGTGGAAGGTGACAGCGTTTCACGGTAGAAAGGTTAACTGGGAACACTAGCGGCGCTGTTGACATTCTGGCGGACAACTCATCTAGCTCACGTTAGCCCACTATATGGTCGAAATGTTGGTTGATAACCCATCACACAATATATACAAGAATATCTATTCAGGATTTAAGCGGAATGAAAAGTGTATTTCAAAACAACGACGTACGTCCGTGACCAAATAAGGCTGTGTACAGTCTGTCGGCCTGTCGTGTGGCAAGGCAGGAGGATAACCCGCCATGTTTCACCACAGCGAGCAGCAGTCGGCATTTCATCGAGATTTGATTTACTTACGTGAGATAACGGCCAGAATGACTTGGAAAATCGTCTTCTCTTTTTCGGCGGAATTTTTAAACGGTAGTGGGGGCCACAATAAAAGAAAGAAAGAGGCCTAATTTTGCCATATGGATTCAAAGGGGGCAAGCGGTCGTTGGGTGGTGTGCTCTCTCTTGCTAATGGGCGGAGAACTACGGGAAGCAGAGGGAAGTGAACGTGGACGTCAGTGGGTTGGGGGCGGGATATCGTGACGTAGTCCAACCAATAGCGTTCATATTATTCGAGAAAACGCCAATTATGTATTTCCGATTACGCATAGACTACAGTTCGATTTATTTAAGGTGACGTAACTATGAAGTTCGCATTATGGACTGTCAATAAAATGTCTCAAAGATAACTGTTGTTGGATTTCAAACTCGCTGTTGGATTGTAGGCTTATTCAATTACATAACACTGTAGAATTATACTAAATAACTAAGTAACTTACAAACTTACTGATCTATGATATATTGTTTGTGATTTATTTATTTATTTATTTATTTATTTATTTATTTATTTATTTATTTATTTATTTAGTTAGTTAGTTAGTTAGTCAAATATTATATAATTACATGGGTTGTTGGTTGCAGTGGACAACGGTAAGTTGCCCAATTCTATATGAAATTACGTTAAACATAAAAAATACAAATAGGCCTACTGAAAAGGTTACCTTTTCAAAGTTCCACTACACTGATCTGAACCTTACAGACATGACTACAAATAAAAAACTGTTTTTTTGTTTATTGTTCATTGTTGTTTGTAGACAAAACATGTATTTTTGCAGGGAGATACACTTACCAAAAACATAAGAGAAGAAGTGAAAACACTTTAAAAGCTATTGTTTGTTTAACATTATATGATACTATGTTTGAGGGCCAGGCTATTGAAGGCTATATAAAACATGTTGATAGATTAGATATAGAAAAGTATCCGAAGTCATGACGAAGTGCATACATGCATAAATACATTCTGAAGACATATGTTGTAGACCTATTCATGTATTTACAGGTCTTATTAAAGATTAATAATACTCAAATTCTCTCTATATATGTTTTATTCTCTAGAATATGTTTTATTCTTTTATATGTTTTATTAAGGTAATCCCGTTTAGCTATGGTTAACCAATATAGGTTGGGTTTGAAAATGGCTGATCAATCCTCAATATGTCAAATGTATTCGCATATTCTTTATTACGGTGTTTCCAAGATTCTGGTGGATGTACTTTTTCTGCACATTATCCTGACGTTATATAGGTTTGGTAAATATTCGGAAATCTACACAACTTTGTGGAATCAGATGCTCATAGGCGTTAAACAGGCACAATGTGACCAAACATTACTATTCTTTCAATGTATCGCAGAACATTATATTTTATCAACTAATGATGTAAAACTTCTCGCCATTAGAGACACTGGCCATACGAGGGCGACATTGAGAGAGACGGGAGACGCTACCTGCCAAATCCACCACCCAAACAAATTCCACTGCGCATGAGCTTTTGCGCAGACGCACAACTCCTATGATCAGCTGACTGTGTGTGATGCTTTTTTTGTACGGTCAATGATTGAAGGACCTCTGAATTGCACAGTTTTTTATTAAGATATGCATTGGCTCATTTGACAACTGGATCTTGAACATAGTGTAAAGGCCGATACGGGATACATCAAGTTAATTGGTAAGTGTAAGATATTGTAATCGCAATGTCGTGACACATATATTAGCCATCGTTTGCTAAAAGGCTAATGTCACTAAGCTGGTATTCACTTATATATTGACATTCATATTTGGTTAAAGGAAAGGAATTGCTGTCACGTTCGCCTCACAAGCAACGCCGGTGAATGTGATATGCATACAAAAATCGTATGCTATATTTACATCAGAACAGACAAATGGTCACATGACAAATGTGTCCGCTTGGTGCCAGAATCAGCCTCTTGTGACTGATGCTGTCAAATAAATAAATACATAAATAAATAAATAAATAAATAAATACATTTAAATAAATATAATATAGACATCATTACTATTTGTGTATATGGAAGTAAGAATAGAATTGAAAATAATACAAAATATATACATTTAATACAACTTATGAATAGAGCCATATACCAAAAGAGGAAGATTGTTTCCTGGTAATGTGACACTGATTCGTCAATTTCACATTTTAACTGCTCTAGCTTTGCTTTATTTTGCATGTGAGAGAATAGTAGCCTCATTACATAATTCTGAATAATGATTGAGTTATTATTGCAGACCAATATTATGTCATATTATATTATTAAGTTATTTCAACTTCAAGTGTTGTCCCAATGCCTGCCTCTGTCCAGGAGAAGCCATTTATTTAAGCCACCTGTCTGCCAGCAGCCATGACTGAATTCTGGTTGATCTCCGCTCCGGGCGAGAAGACATGTCAGCAGAGCTGGGACAAGATGATGATGGCCACCACACATGCCAATAACCTGTCCACCAACAACAAGTTCAACATCCCAGATCTCAAGGTCACCTCAAGCATACACGCACACACCGGTCCAAAGTCTTTTGCCATGTTCCAATGCTTTGTTTCACTCGCTGTAGCTGTCTTGATAAATGATTGGTATTGCTTTATCTATTTGGATTTTTATTTTCTTTCTTCCCAGGTTGGAACACTAGATGTCTTGGTTGGTCTGTCGGACGAGCTGGCCAAACTGGATACTTTTGTGGAGAGGTAAACTATATTTTCATGAGTCAGAGTGGCACGGCCCGCGGGTATCTATTGAGGCTGGCTTTTAGAGGGTTTACTTTCAGGCTGCAGACATCGAGGATGAAACCCAGCGATTTTCGTCTGAGAGTGAAATACCCTAACAACTACACCATACTACTGCCTGAACATTTGTTGTGTGTGTGTGTGTGTATGTGTGTGTGTGTGTGTGTGTGTGTGCGTGTGTGTGTGTGTGTGTGTGTGTGTGTGTGT
>JAOTIX010000089.1:10817099-10827149 GCA_027123715.1 Gaidropsarus macrophthalmus | reverse complement strand
CACACACACACACACACACACACACACACACACACACACACACACACACACACACACACACACACACACAGAGAGAGTAGGGTAATCCCTTACAACCCTCTGCTTGTTTTGTTAGTAGAAGGTGTGTGTGTGTGTGTGAATGTGTGTGCTTGCCCTGGAGAGATGGAATGAGTCAGCCTCGCCACTCCACTGGGTGCTTTCTTGATTCAAAATAACTTTCCAATATCAGGGCTGGAAATATTCGGGGGAAGCAATTTACACACCCGTCTCCTCGCCGTAACGCCCAATTTTTCTTGAGGGTCTATAATTGAAAAATACCAAATGCACTTTCCCGCCAGCGGTGATGCTGCCATGTTGATTGGCTGTAGTGGGTTGCACGTGTATTCACGGTAATCACTGAGGTTTGCCACGGTTCGCCTATTTGATTGAGAGTCGAGCTGAGTTTTAGCCGCTAACCGGCCCCTATGTAACATTCCCACAGGTCTGAGGCTGCTGGGCATCGGGAGAAACCAGTACATTGATCTGATGAACCAGTGCAGGTCTTCTAAGGTAACTGTTTCAGAATTCACATTTTATATCTAGGAAACACTTGATGATTAGGATGTATTATACAATATGTACAAATAATGTAATTCAAACTCCTGGCAGAACCTTGTCTTTAATGGTTCCTATAAACCGTTGAATTCAACTGCCATCCAGAAAGAATTATTCTTTTTTTTTTTCCTTATTAGACTGCAGCTCACCTGCATGTTTCCCCCATTCCCCTGACACACAGTTTACTCTCTCTCTCTCTCTCTCTCTCTCTCACTCTTTCACTCTTTCACTCTTTCACTCTTTCACTCTTTCACTCTTTCACTCTTCCACTCTTCCCCAGAAATTCTTCCGGAGGAAATCTGCCAGGGACCTGCTGCCCCCTAAGCCAGTGGAGATCTCAGTGGAGCCGTGGTGGGTGGCGCAGACGGGCTTCATCACCGAGGACGACATCAGGGTAGGAAGACGGCCGCCGCCGCTGTTGTTTGGTTACCGTGGTGACCAGAGGCCCAGTGGCCCCACACATCAAGGCATTCGGATGTCTGTGGTGCATTTTTCTTGAGATTCACGATTTTGAAGTGGTTTCAGATTATCATAGAAATTATACAGGAAACGAAATATAAATGAAATACTACAGTATATTCTACACTACTTAGTACTAGTTAAAAATGTATCAGACGGTTTATCTTAATCAACCTGTGGCGTAGGGTCTTTATCGAGGATGGGATTTGGGATTCAACTCTCAGAACCTTTTCCTTTGAGTCAAACAACCTAGCCCCTCAACACCTTTCATGTTGTAGTGCTCTATTCTAGCATTCGTGTGGTGAAATTGTAATTCCTGTGTTTTTGCATCCACATGTATACTACAAGCATAGATGGCACACTTTGCTGTGAACAAAGCCTGCAAAAAATATTTTTCGCTGTGGGAGAAAAGCACCCAGCAATGTGAAGTGGTGGGCAATCTTCAAATCCAAGGGCTTTGATTAAAATTACCTTTGCTGCCTCTTCACAGCCACAGGGCCCTGCTTAGGGTTCATAAAAAGTGCACACGCACACACACACACTGCACGGACACACACACACGCACACACACACACACTGCACGGACACACGCACACACACACACACACACACACACACACACACACGCACAGAGTCTGTAATGGTCCTCCGTTGCTGTCTGATTGCAGATCTGCAGCCCAGCTGAAAAGAAGGCCATTGATAAGATGATAGATACAGGTCCACAGCTGGCTGGATCAATGGAGTATAATGTGGTCCTTAGTGAGTACCCCTCTATCTCTTCTCCATTAACCTTCCACTGTTAAACTTCCAGCATGTACAATTGATTGGCAACTAGCGGTGAATCTGCAACCACCATCCAGCATTGATGGTGCCCTGCACTGGTCTGTATGGTTTAAAGGCCCAGAAGGTATTTACGTGTTGCGTAGAAACCAACAGTTATTATACTCGCACCTAGGTCGATTTTTGAGGACTTGAGGATTAATCAATTGCGTATCGTTAGCGTGCTTTTGTCAAAGTCACTGCCATCACAGCCTATTTACATTTCTCATTTCTCTTATTGCATCTGTAGTGGAAAACGACATCTGTGAACCTATGATTATCGCTGTACTTTACACCGGCGTTTATGCGCTGCGGTACGTGAATATAGGTTGCCTTCCATAACCAGCCTGGTCTCACAGGAATATGTGAAATAACCACGGGTAACGCTTAACTCAAAATCCATGATGGGCCCACGGAACCACTGAAATTTCCGTTAACTAACCCTAACCCTTACCCTAACCCTTCACGGAAATGTCAGTGTCCATTGATTGACTGAATTGAGTGAAATCTGCACTGTTGTTGAAACGCGGATCCGTGTGTGGGCCACGGGATATGAGTGTCATTCATTTGGAGCGAAATCCGTGTGTGTTTCACGGAACGAAATCCGTGTGTCTTTCACGGAAATTTCAGTGATTCCGTGGTCCCACCACGGATTTTGAGTTAAGCGTTACCCATGGTTATTCCACAAATTCCTGTGAGATCACGTTGTCGATAACATTGCAGTGTGCAGTTGTATAGCATCAGTTTAGTTTTGGAAAAAGAAACTTCCTGCGAAAGTGTGATTACTTTACTTTTATGTATCCCTCGAAACATTTATGTAACGAGGCAATCAACCTTTAAAACTGACTCCAACACATGAATATATTAAATAATTCACACAAACTCATCATAATTCCCTTTGTCCTCAAACTGCCATTACATCACTACACTTCCCTATACAAAGTGAAACTCCATTTTAATTGAATACATAGGATATTCTGGTGAAACGACATTGTATATTGGTGTAACGTTGGAGTAAAATCTAGAATCTGCCTACAAGCTGTTCTTATTTTGATGCATTCATCATTTGATAGAAACCAAAAGTGCATTTGGATGCTATTTTTTTTCGATTGGGTTATTCGCCCTGTGGTAACATGTTTTATTATAGAAATCTCAGAACGTTCACCAATACCAATGAGTACCCAGGATCTGCCAGTTCAAATGGAGTACAGCTGGACTGTAATGAAACCTCTGAGACGGGTAACAGGACCATAAAATGTTGGACACCGGGCGAACAGGGGCAAACAAATGGTACTTTAAATTGGATTTCATTGGCCTCTCAAGCTCCACTTACAAGGGATTTTTCAGAGTAATTGAATGGGCTTTGAGTTCGGATTGAAATGTACAATGCGTGTTTTCTTTATTCTAACCTTTACCTTTCATCTTCACCCAGGTCTATACAACCGTGGCTTTATCTATCTAGATGTCCCTATATCTGATGACAGCTGCATCTCAGGTGTGTGTGTGTGTGTGTGTGTGTGCGTTCTTGTTGAATTTAAGCATTAACATGCTTTTTGTAGCACCATTTGGCCAACTGATTAGCCCTGAAGCACTGCCTAATTCACAATGAGTCAGCCGCTGAGCATCATGGGTAATGGGCGTCCCATCGACCCGGCCTAATGGCGTTATTATAAATCCTATTGAACCCCTAAGAAAGCTAGGTGTAGCGATCTCCGCTGCCCACAACACCACCCGCTCACTGTGTGACCTCCCTCCTGTCTGCTTCCCCGCAGTGCCTCCGCTGGAGGGCTTCGTAATGAACCGAGTCCAGGGCGATTACTTCGAAACGCTTCTTTATAAAATCTTTGTTTCCATTGACGAGCAGACCAACGTGTCCGAGGTGGGCTGTCATTTATTCCTCTGGTCATCCATCTCACTCTGTTGACAACGTCAGTTTTTTATTTGTCTGGCAATCGACAGTGGCTAGTTGTGCGTATTGATTATTTTGAACTGCCTCTCTGTGTTCTATAAATTGGATTGACTTGTTTTTCCTTTTTCGGTGTCTGTCCCTTCTGGTGTTCCCCCCACTCCTCTCTCACCCTGGCTCTTAGCTGGCCAACGTGCTGGAGATTGACCAGGGCTTGGTAAAGGTGGGTATTGACTTGACCCCCTAAAGAAATGAAACCAGAGAAAGGTTGGATTGTAGCATTTAGCTAATGGCTGTTCTGTATGTTAAGGCCCTGAGTTTGGTGGGAAGGGAATGTTTCCAATGTGTTACCTGGTACACATTAACATGGTTCCATACGTGGTGTGACGTAGTAGAAATGTATTTGAACAATAGCAAATTCTGAATGTAGCTGATTAATCTAATCTGACATTACACCAACGGTCAATTATATCCAGGGTATGGTGACCTTTAAATCTTCCTCCTCGTGTAATAACATCCTTTTGATTTGTGCTCCAAAGAGACAAGATATTAAATTACACGGCTGACATTTCCAATGTGTAAAATATCACATATCATTAATTCATTAGGTAACGCCATTGGTGTTTGATTTCCGTTTTAGAATTGTACTCGTGGCTTGTTTAAAAGAAATCAGATGCTCTTGAATTTGATGGGGAAGGCACATTGTCAAACAACTTCAGATGTCTTCCTTTTTGAGTCAGAGTCAGAGTCAGAGTCAGAGTCAGAGTCAGAGTCAGAGAGAGAGAGAGAGAGAGGGAGTGTGATCCAGCATGCCTAATCACAAAGGAGCATAGTTTTTGAAAGCCATTTGATGTTGAGATGGTTTCTCTATCCAACTGGCTTTGACCTAGTTTGCTCTCATTTGCTATGCACTGGCTGTCACACAGGCCCATTGGCATAACCTCCAGCTCCATGACTGAACTTGACCTGTCATTTGGGTCCCAGTGGGAAGTCACTCTCTGGGGGATTGCTGTGGAAGGCAGTCCCATTAGCATTAGACTTCCTTGAAAAACATATATTTTTTTTATTCCTCTAAAGAGTTTATTTTTTCTATACATAAACTAGGATCAATCGTAAATCATGTGTGTGGACATCAGTGCGTAATTAGGTAGGTATTGAATGATTAAAAAGCAATCAAAGTGTCATTACCAGCGGTGCTAACTAATGATAATGAGAAGGATTGAAAGAGAACAGAGTTTCAAGCAGGATACAAATTTGGTGGTTTTAATGAACTTGGTGATTTTAAAACTTGGTGTTTCGTACTTTCAGATTGATTGGAGGGAAAACAACATGAAATTGGTACAAATGATACACGTTCAGGTTTATTGACAGTTTAGTTAGTTCTAAATTGCATCCGTATTAACAACCAGTGTTATCTATGGAATGAGAACATTTAGTCAATATAGCAACAAGCTGTAATACATTCCATCAGATCAACATCAACAGCAACAAGCGCAGCACTGACCAGCGAGCTAACTTCATTAGCTTGCTGGTCAATACTTATTTATTTCTTTTATTGCTCCTCCCTCCACCAGAATGCAGTTTCCATGTATTGTCGTCTGGGTTTCGCCATCAAGAAAGGCACAGTGTTCAGCTCAGACCAGCTCCACCCCACCTGGAAGAGCGCCCCCTCTGTCAACAGGCTGAAGTACGTCCCGGCTCCCCTTTAATATCGGCTGGATTACAGCTCATAAGATTTGATTTACCACAGTGAGCTGCCACTTTGCTGGCCCCATCTTATTGTGCTTTGGTCCATTCATTCACACCTTTATTGATTTTTAATGAGGTCTGCTGTTGTAGGTGTTAACCCCAAACCCCAGCCCCTTGGTTTATGTCTCCGTGCCCATTCATGATTCTTGATTTGCCCAGGAAAGGCATCACAAGATTGCACTGCTTTCTTTGTTGAATAATATTTTCATGACCTGCTCTTCAGTAAACCTTGAAGTTCAGGTTGTGTGCGTACGTATGTGCGCATGCATGCGTGTGTGCGTACGTACGTGCGCGTGCGTGTGTGAGCCAGTGTTGACCTCTCGGGACCCCCCGATGTGTGTTAGGGGCACCATGGACCCCCAGAAGATGCTGCTCTCCTGGGAGCAGGGCAGCCCCGTCATGGAGGGGGGCTCTTCTGCTACCGACACGGACACCACCAGCCTGGAGGACCAAGGTCTCCGCACGCACACAGACGCGCACACACACACACACATCCTATTTGAACTTCATAAGCTAGAGAACTCTGACACACATTTGAAGTTCGAGCAAACATTTGATTTAGATCGAGGTGTCAGCTCTGTGAATATGCGAATGTTAAACAACTAGACTTTTCAAACGTGCACATCTCCTGCATCTGTCCATGCTGTGTTCTCAGTGGCTTGGGGGTCAGAACCCCAGATTACTGCCTCTGGGTTCGCCTCCGGCTCCGGCCAAATTTCACGATTGGATTTTCAAAATAAAGGAGATGCAGTCGCTGATTTCTGACCGACGGCACACTTTGACAGTATTTACGGTCATGGCAGTGGGCAGGATAGTGGTAGTGGCCCCCTACGGTAGCTGCTGCCTGGTAGTGTACAGCTAGTGCGAACTAGTCCTCTTGAAAGCACACATGTTTGTTTCTGTGGTTGGCCACTCGATGGTTGAATTACTAGCAGGCGAACAATTGCCCACTTTGTTGTTGATGCCAGTGGGAAAAATGCATTCATTGACTGCCCAGAGGGCAGACAACTCGACAGGAATCGTGAAAACAAATTTGATTTGCCGTAGCTTCTTCCTTTAGCCTGATTCCACAGTAATGGTATATGGCAGTTGGCAAAAAGCAAACAACAGAACCGGATGGGTTTAATGTAGTCAACTTGCCAATGAGGCCACAGAATTAAATAAAGAAATGTTGAATGATCTCAAAATGGTGGCTCAGGCTTCGGGGCACATCCACTTCCTTTGAAGTGTCTTGTTAACGAGGAGCAATCAGTATGGTTCAGCATAACTGGGAAAAAAGATGTGACAAATATTTTCCCACATTTGAACCCACTTAACACGCATGACTGTCGCCATGGCAGCCGACACGGCCAGCGTCAGCAGCCTCAGCATCCCGGCCGGCCCCACCAAGAGGATCGCCTTTCTGTTCGACTCCACGCTCACCGCATTCCTCATGATGGGGAACCTGTCCCCGGTCAGTACATACGCACACGCACACACACACACATGACGCATGCACATGCACACGTATGACACACGCACACGCATGACACATGCACACGCATGACACACGCACACACACACACACATGACGCACGCACACGCATGGCACACACAAACACACACACACGCACATGCACACGCATGACACATGCACATGCTTGAGACACGCATGACACACGCACACACATGACACATGCACACACATGCACATACACACATAACACGCACACTCTCACATACACGCACACACACGTGCACACGCACACACACACACACACACATACAGCATTTTTCCGATAGATATTTGCAGATGGACGGCCACTTTATAGATCCCAAGGGGGAGATAAAGGTGTAACTGCAGCACCATAAATGTGGAATTTTTTAAATAAACGATAAACTAATATTGGCAGATGAATAATATTCTATTCCCAACTAAAATGACAAAGCTGCTAACAATGTCTGGCAACCGGACCAGCAGCCGTACCGGAGAGGAATAAGGATGACACTATTTAGCGCTGCTGTAAATTGACTGTGACTGTGACTCGCAATGAATTGAGATCTATTTAATTACGGAGCAGGAAGTGGGTAGGCTTCTCGCTCCAGGGAACACCTCAGCTACTACCGTGTCCTGTCCGAGCTGCATATTAAAGGTACGGTGTTCCACAGAACCTGAAGAGCCACGCGGTCACCATGTTCGAGGTGGGCAAGCTGTCGGACGAAACGCTGGACAGCTTCCTGGCTGAGCTGGAGAAGGTGAGCCCCGCTGGCTTTGGTTGAAGTAAAGATATCGATGCACTACTGAAGATGTTTCATTTACTCACACTTTGCTGTCAAATTCATGTTTTTACATTCTGTCAGGTGGAGAGCACGGCGGAGGGCGAGGCCCAGCGTTACTTTGACCACGCCCTCACCCTGAAGAACACCATACTGTTCTTGCGCTACAACAAGGAGCTCACCCAGGACCAGGGACCCGACATCCCCAACATAGGTACTGACCACAAAACCTATCATCGGTACTGATCATACCCCAAACACCAACATATGTGTACTGAGCACAAAACCTCTCATTGGTACTGATCATACCCCAAACACCAACATATGTGTACTGACCACAAAACCTATCATCGGTACTGATCATACCCCAACCACCAACATATGGGCACTGACCACAGAACCTCATCGGTACTGACCACAAAACCTCTCATTGGTACTGATCATACCCCAAACGTCAACGTATGGGTATTGACTACAAAACCTTTCATAGCTATTGATCATACCCCAACTATCAACATACTGTAGCTACTGACGGCACAACTTCCCCAACACTAACATGTAAGTACTGACCAAACAATCTCCTTAACACCAATATATAGGCACTGACGTCACACCCTCCCCAACACCAACATATAAATACTGACTCCCTCTTCGGGTATTTAAGTATGTTTTCACTCTTGTGTATTTTGGGACGCTTTGGATGAAAGCACTGACTAAATGGTGTTAGTTCTTGATTTGCAGTGCTGCAAAGCGCCACTGTCTGTTTGTTATTGTGGAAAGACGTTCTGCAGGGTAGGGAACAGCTTGTCAGTAGGATAGGAAGGGATTAAGCTCATCGATAATTCAATAGCTTGGAAAGATGTTTTGTTCTTAGCGAGGTTTTGAACGAAATGTAAACGTACAGATATCTTTACGAATGTGTCTGTCGTGTGTGTGTGTGTGTGTGTGTGCATGCATACTCTAGTCGAGACTACATATTTATGCATTTCTCTCTAAATCAAATCAGGTCTAATAACAGGGTTTGAAAATGTAAGCTCTCGGGGGTAGAAAACATTTCATGGCCAGACATTTGTTTTTCGGCAATTATTGTTTTACTTGCAATTATTTATTGACTAGTCTATAATGAAATTAATGTCAGGTATTGTAATTATACTCTCAAAATTAGTTTTCCTTTATGACCTTATGGTAATCAGCCATTTCGAATCAACATGTAAAGCTGTAACCCAAATGTTCAGGATCTTAATGGATGACACGGCAGTTTATTATGGTTCTGTTTCTATTTTACATTTTTATTATTATTTATATTATTTATATTTTTTCTTGTATTAACCGCTTCATCACTAGGCCTATTCCAAAGTTGGTTCTGCAATTCTGAAATGAGCAATGTGGAAATGAAAACATAACATTTATTGTCAGCTTTTCGAGTGTTTTAGATTCAATACCACATCTGAGGAGTACCTTGGGCAAGAGTCTCCAAAAACATCAATATATACGATAAAAAAAAAAAAATATCAACTTCATGAAACACAAACTGGTAGATGGCTTCAGAACCCAATGCACAATTTGTATACTTGACCCCTCTATTGAAAGGTCAGGGCAAATAGAATCGGCCCTGACCTTATGCCCACCAGATGGCGATGAAGATCTTGTGTTCTGAAGGCATTTGACCTATTTTCTATGAATCCCTTTCTTGGCTACTATACATTTTTTGTAAAAACGATGTTTGCCCACACACTGGTTAAGCCGTTTATGATGGTTTTACTTGATGAATCCCAACCGTGACAACGACAACAACAAAGCTAAGAGATCATTTTTGATAGTTTTGATCTTTATGGGACAGTGTCGAAATGCCTTTCGAGACTTTGCGTTTGAAAGGAGGAGCGGCTAAACCCGGGACTGGGGCAGGTGGTGATGAAGAGCTTAAAGGACATTCATGCTGATTGGCCGGTTGTTGTGTTGCTCTTTACTTTTCCTCTCCTGCCAAAGTCAGGCACATCTTTCTGGAGCTTTCCTTCTTTGTAGGAGTAAACGGTGAATTTCTGTACAGCGAATCTATAATATAGCGGTTTATATCAGTCTGCCAGCTACTCTACTTAGAGCGGGTGCCAGAGAGAAAGAGCAGAAAAAGAAAGAGAGAGAGAGAGAGTTTCTCCTTCTCGTCTTCTCTTCTGTGAACCACCACAAGCGTATCCCCTCCTTTTCCCAGCAGGCATCATTGTGCCACCAGACGCTGTTTGTTGGTTGGTTTGTTTGTTTATTTGTCTCGT
>JAOTIX010000089.1:10750361-10761615 GCA_027123715.1 Gaidropsarus macrophthalmus | reverse complement strand
ACACACACACACCCACACACACACACACACACACACACACACACACACACACAGAGAGACACATAAAAGCAACGAAACATTTATGATGCAGACTTGTTAAATGCACGGAGGTGTTTTGATTTACGAGTTGGTAACTCAAAAGTACGATCGCGACCACGCACGCC
This sequence comes from Gaidropsarus macrophthalmus, assembly GCA_027123715.1. Lineage (NCBI taxonomy): Eukaryota > Metazoa > Chordata > Actinopteri > Gadiformes > Gaidropsaridae > Gaidropsarus > Gaidropsarus macrophthalmus. The sequence goes on along the minus strand of JAOTIX010000089.1, from coordinate 10,761,451 downwards.
GTGCGCGTGACGTCTGAAGGCTACCGTACGACGGAGGAATTTTTAAGTCGGCGAGGCAAGGCTTTCTATTCTGGGGGCAGCGGTGGGAGAGAGAGTAAGGGCTTGCTGTGTACATTTTAAAAAGTCATCTCTCCAGATGAGTTTGAAGGCTGATTGATAAAATAAATAAACTGGGGAACCTCCTGGCATGCATACATACTATTCCTGGCACACAGGCGAGATTGAAATATGTGACTCTTATATGCAGCTTTCCGAGGCGCACACACACACACACACACACACACACACACACACACACACCATTTGTAATTGGAATAGCAGAGGAACACCAGCACCACATACACTGTATACCTCAATGATCATCACACTGCACACAGATCTTTGTCTTGCGCAACACACACACACACACACACACACACACACACACACACACACACACACACACACACACACACACATCACACACAAACAGAGTGCTGTCAATGAGTCAGAGTGTGAGTCACACTCTGGCTATGCCGCCTTTCATTTTTTATAACAGCTGCCAGCACGACACTGTGTTTAATATACCAAACAACTATTCCATACAGGACACACAAAAGCGCACATACACACTCACACACACACACACTGCCACGGATGCACACACGCACACACACACACACACACACACACACACACAATAAAATTCACTTCAATCCAACGTGATGGATCAAATGTAGGTTTAACCTTACAAATGAAGTTCTCGGATACTTTTAAATCCCCCTCGAATAGGGCTCCGTTTGCAGGCACAAACAGGTGTGTCCAATTAGGCTGAGTGGGGTGCAGAAGACAGGAAAGAGGGAATCCTAGTATATTTGTGCAACAGCCAAATAAGGCCCCATAGACACACCAACTATGACTCGGTTGGACACCAGTTCCAGCCCTTCTCCAATGAGTATACACAAAGGACTAAACCCGAAATTACTGTTTACGAATAACGATCAAAGATATTTATCGCGTTACTCATACTTCAGGTAAAGGCTTTCTCCCACACTGGTGTATGCTTCTATAATGAATGCAAAATGGACAGGTTGCAGTGACTTGTAATGTTTTTTGTGTGGCCTACATAATGGAGAATTGTGTATTGGTTCAGGTTGAGGCCCGTAGAAAAAGCAGCATTTCTTCCACATAGTGCACTGAGTTCTCAGTATTAGTAGACACCGCTAATGTCTACCCCCTGTTCTTCTGACTCAGACCGTAAGCATTCCCTCTTAACGTAGAACATATCTGTGATGCATGGAGGGTACACTAGGCCCGTTTTAGTTTGCACAGATGTTGTTCACGGCCATTATCTGCCTGTGAATATCACATGCACTGCTCAGCTCAGCAGAAGGTGGCACAGAACACCGTGTCCCCTTTTGTCTCCCCTACTTTATTCGAGTGACACAACTGTTCTACGTCGCCCTCTAGTGGCCACTTCTGCGAGATAACGAACGCGTACAAAACTATTTGACAGCGGTTGTAGTGGACAGGTTTCCATAACAAACGGATTGGTTTCTTTGAGGGAGCATATCTTATACATGAGTCGGTTAATAGACGGCAATAGTTGACGGTTCTAGGAACTGGTTTGCAGAATGCGAGAAGGAAGGGCTTGGGAGATGACGTCACTCTTTTAGAACGTGTTAGCCTATGTGAAGTCCAGAATGTGTTGTTCAACTCATTCAATATTGTTCAATATTGAGATAATGTCCCTTAAAGATTTCTTATTTTACTCTGTTAATTTATATATATAGGCCTTCTATAACTTTCGTGTGAAATTATGCAAAATAGAAAACACATTAAAAAGAAAAAAAGAAAAAAGTTAAACAAAATTGTCTTGAGACAAGGTTTGAGACTCAAGGTTTGAGACTGCATGTAGGCCATCAATGCAACATCAGCGTATTGATATCCTCGTTGGCTGAAATGGGCTCTGTGCAGTTTCCTCTCAAAACTCATTGTGTCACATTTGACATTTGACCCCTTGGGGGAACACGACGTACGAGGAGACGGACATGACACCCATGCATCGGGACTTCAGACCTCAGCTCGGCCTTTGGGTGACACATGCAGCTGGAACACAAAAAAAGCCAGTTAAGTTGAAGGGTGACTCAGAGTCAAACAATCAGGAAACACGACAAGTCTCTTGCTCTGTTCTGTCAGACCGCATCTCTCATTTTTTCTGCCTTTGTCTTTTCCCTCCAGTGATGAATCAACAGTTCCGTGGAACTTGTCATTCTTCCTTCATCCTCTCTTTATCTCCGGTCACTAAGCGCTGATTTCAGGGAGTGGACCCCTCTGGGGCTCGTTAGCAATGGGCAAAAAAAACTGTGACTCACACACACCGACACAGAAAGCACACTAACACACACACACGTAGAACAGGCCAATGACTCACCGGCACACAGGCCATTCAGGTCCTCAGAAGGTACTGAAAAATTTGGTCTGTTGTTTGCGTACAAACATACTCGCGCACCAAGGCTACGTCGCCTAGCCAGTTGATGACACATGGCGTATACATTCACTTTTCTTCACTCACATTTCAGCCTCTGTGCATCTTCGTTTGACCTGTTGTTCCTTGCTTCATTGCCTTCGTGTGGGAGTTGAACATGACAAAAAGATGCGATGCCCTGCGGGCGTTGGTTTGTGAAGACAAAACATGCGTGTGAAAGCTTTTATTTCCATCATGCTAACAGGGCTGGAGTCGCCCCAGGGCCGGGCCACACGAGTTGGTGTGTTGAAACACTCGGGGCATGGGGGGGGGGGAGGGCAGTCATGGCGACATGGACAGCCGAGGAATGATAAATGTGTGGGTGACTCATGGACAACGGCCATGAGAGCCTTTAGCCAACACGCTGGTCAGAGAGGGAGGGAGGGGGGATTACTGTACTGATTTGCTTGATGCATGCCCCATCAAGCAAATCACCCACACGCATCCACGCACGTACATAGTGTAGGCACAGATGATGCATGTCGCATTTCTAACTGAAAATTACAGCGGTGATGGCGGTTAGCATGAAGGCAGTTAGTCTGAGAGCCAGACCATTAGTCTTTATAGGGGTTAATAGGATTCCTGCCAGCTTATCTTTTCATGCTACGGAACTGCACAGTTTGATCTTGGCCATCAATGAAAACATTGGCAAAGGAGGCAAAACATCCGCAAAAACAATTGTACATGGACTGCTTTTATTCTTCTTAAGAGTAAACAAAAAGGGTTAAAAATTGCGATCGGATAGTTCAACAATACTTAAAAAATATACTGATATACTTTGGCAATTTCTGGAATGTGGAATACAAAAAGCAACCGTGAGGTGAATACTTTAACGGCATTTTGAAGGGTGTCTCATGATCGCTCCCAAACCGCCTTCCTACAGTAGTAAATACCAAGTTAGAGCGCTGACCGCGCGACCTACGCTAGCTTACACTTTAGAATCAACACTTTACATTTGACACCATGACAACACTGTCACTACGAAACACATGCGTTTCTCCCAGCCACGGCAAGGCAGCGTTTAATTTTCAATCATTCCGTCACATCTTCATCGTCGTCGTCGTCCTCCTCCTCCGATTCCTCTTCATCGTCGTCGTCATCCTCATCGTCGTCCTGTCTCTTTTGGCGGCTGGCGGCGGTTTGCTGTCGTGACACAGGAGTAACCGCACAATCACCGAAACGCATCTCAACACTCATCGTTAAGTCACTCGTAGAAGTCAAACGAGTTTGGTCAACCAGTCCAGCATTACAATGACTGGGGGAAACAGAACCACACACACAGTCACTCACGTTAAAACAATGCATGAGGTAAGTGGCATGCAAGGACATGTTTGCTGAAAGAGCCTTAAAGAAAACGTGACAGGGGGGTGGGGGTGGTGGCGGTTATGTCACACATGCAACAAAAGCAGCAGCAGCTGAAAGTGGCTGGAGGGCCGAGGCCCTTGTGGTACGGCCAACAGCCGTTAGCCGGGGGCCCCAAAGCCTTATTTAGCTCAATAACGCAACGTATCAAAGCCAAACGAAAGAACACTCAGCAAAAGAAGCTTTTACGCCAGCCCTGCACTTTCCCTGAATGCCTCGTACTTCCAGGCCAGGGACTTCTCAGACGGTGTCAGTGTGACACATCTCAGCGGCCCGCCCCCGGGGGGGTCTTACCTGCAGGGTGCCCGACCTGCTCATGGAGGAGCCCGTGCGGTCGAGCGAGCCCTTGGAATGAGCTCGCACTATCTCTAAGCGGGACTGGTAGTCTGGAGGGTGCAGCAGGCTCCTGAACACCTGGCGGACGGACACAGGAGGAGGCACACGGCTCTTAGACTCGGGAAGCAAGCAGGTGCAGCGCTCAGAAACGTGGTCTACTGTCGAACAGACACCCTTGTGGGGAATTGCGTCGTCAGGGCTGAACGGGCATCGCTGTTCCGACGCATTGTGGCATTGGTCGGAGCAGCTATTTCCTAAGCTAGCTCACATGATGCAAGGTATAAAGGCAAGGGACTCAATTAAATTTTTTAATTAAATGTAGAGACCAGCTAGGTTTCATTTATACATCACGTTGAATCAGTTTAAAGTCAGATTAGGCTTGACCAAAATGTCTGTAACAACATCCTGTGACTCCCCAATAAGCTCTTCTTCTCTCTGTATGCTAGTCTGAATCCTGGAGTTTCTCTGAACCCTTGAATTGATTTGTATAAGGCAAGACTATATAATATCTAATAATATAACAAATAGAGAAATGTACAATGTTTTTGGGAAACGCCAAATGTATTAACTAACGTGGGCTATACAAACAGCATTAGACTACTCTCCAAAATGTCAAATTGGATTGTCCGTCCGTTGATTCATGAACAAAAAGACACATCATTGCGTGTGTTATTTTCCAAATATGCTTTGAAGCTACTAAGGGTTATTCAGAAGTAGCATTTCAAATGTCAAACATCTCAAGGTCATCTACGTGCGTATGGTCAGGTTAGCGTGCCAGCCACATTTCTCCCCATGCTGCCATCTTGCGCTGCAAACAACAATATCTAAGATTCCATCAGAAACCAATTGTAAAACGCTGTAATGTATGTTGCAAGTTTTCACGAGGCAACTGAAAAACAAATTCCACAAAGAAATCCCAATCAGGAATGTCTTCATGCCATTTGACGCGTGTGGCCGTTTAGTTGATTGAATCAGTGGGGTACTGTGATATGAAACCCTGATTAAAGAGCCATGTCCTAGTGAAGGGTTTCCACTGAGTATGAATGGATGGCAGATGATTTGGTGCAATGAAAAACAAATGCTGATTGGACCGAAAGGGAGCAAGGACATTCTTTGAAATTTCGTAGTATTTCTCAGGAAAAAATAGAGCTAGATATAAAGGTGATTTTATTTCTAACTTGTATGGTTATAGCCATACATTATCTGGGTTCTTATCAAATAAAAGGTTGCCAGTACCGATCAAACAAGACAAAACAATCAGACAATGTCCAGTGGTAGCTGTGCAACTGGTACTTGGCCTATTACAATGCTGCTTGCCTTGGTGTAGGAAGGCTGTGACCTATGGGATTGAAGCTAGCATTACCGCATTGGCCTATTGGGTCTGCAGCTAGTGTTAGCATAAGGAGGAGTTGGACTGGAGCTAGCATTAGCATACAAACGTTGCTGCCTATTATATGGAGGCGGTGTAAGGTGTTGGCTTATCTTGACTGTAGCCAGTGTTAGTGTAAGAGGGTCAGTCTGAGAAAGCGTTGACGTACTGGCCTATTACACTGTGGGTAGCTTTAGCATAAGAACGCCTTATGCTACTGGAATGTAGTTACGGTTAGCTTAAGAAAGCTGAGACCTATTGGACTGTTGATAGCTTTAGCCATCGATTGCAAAAGGTGTTGGCCCATTGGACATAGCTAGCGTGAGCGTGAGAAAGATCTGGCCTTACCTCGAGGTCCTCATCCTCATCCACACTCTGGATGCTCTGGTAGGCGGCAGTGTATACTTCCAAAGCCTTGGCATGGAACGACATCTCCACCATTACAAACTCACCAAAGATCTTCTGCCAAGGGAAAGAGAGAAAAAAGGCCCTTCAATAGACCCTCAATTTGATGATGTGTCTGTTATTTAATCCTACTATTTAGTCATTTGGCAGACACTGAGTGTACAAAGTGACTCATGGTGATTTTTTTAGATGCACATGATTAATGACTCGATATGGGGTGGCAACCTGGTCACTGCCCAATATTGGAATAGTGAGAAAGACATTACACAACACATTACATGCAATTCTATTCATAAAAAAAGTCTATTCTAGTTTAACATATTAATCCGTTTTCTTTTCTCAGAGAACAGATTATAAACCTTGCTGGCCGAAAAAGTAATTTCTCATTCTCTGTCTAGTTTCCTTTCCAGTCAACGGTTTAAAAAGACCATTATATTCCACCACAGAAGATTGCATGCCCTTGATTAATAACCAACTCGTGGCACAAGAGAGACGAGGCCGGGGAGAGTCAAGGACGGGGGAGGGAGTGAGCGGGCGGTGTAGGGGAGCAGGCCTATGGGGGAGGTGTTGGGAGGGGGATGGACCTTGATGTCTCGGATCTTTTGCTTCTCAAACTCATCAATGGTTTCCTCCAGCTGCCGGGTGGTGCGCGTGGCGTCCATGGTGGCTCTCTGGAGTTCGCTCTCCGCCTGGAGTGTAAAGCAGACACAGCACCGTTTCACAAGTAACGTCAGGTTAGGAGATAAGAGGGGATGGGGGTGCTGTTTTGTCCCGCTTGTACGGGCTGTTATGTCGACTCTTGATTTGCCAAGAAAACCTCAAGGGGGGTATTGTTCCAAGACTAAGTGTGGACCAACGGTTCCAAGACTGATACACAGGGCTCTTCATTGGAAGAACAGCCAGGTGTTCTCTACGATACAGCACCAGAAATTAGATGAAGCCTCCTCCGTGATGATGTCATCACCCACCTGTGACTGAAATGCCGGTCAAGGAAGAACCAAGGAAATTAAACCAAAGACTCTTGCTAGTTCCCTGTACACGGTAATATTAAATGTTTTTGTGTGAGTGGGTGCAGAGGGTGCCTCCCAGGGCATGCTGGGTAAGGATACAATGATCTGTCTGTCTGAGGGGTTCCTCTGCCTGGTCCTCTCTAGCTGGGCCATTTGTTTGGACTCGCGGTCTCTGGCGCTCTGGGTGGTCTTCAGGTCTTCCTGTGGATAAACAGTAGGTAACACAAACAAAAACAAACAACATGGAAAGGTAAGTAAACCCACGTCCCTGCAGGAGAAAACACGAGCTAGAAAAAATGTGACCCGAGCCGAGTCGTGACGTAAGGTTTTCGCAAAGGCAAACATTGGTACGCAATGGTAACGTATGAGGAGATGGGAGGGGTATTGTGAAAACTCATGTGACACACTTGAGTTAGGGTAGGCAGCCATTACAAGATTCTCCAAACAATCGTAATTCCCTTAGTAACTCATCTTAAACAACCTTAAGCATCAGACAAGCAAAGAATGTAGTAGACTTATAAAACATAACCAATGAATACAAATGTATGTATTTGTAGGCCTTTCATAAAAGTAATATTCTGAAGAAATATCCATTGTGCAAGATGGTGAATCAAACAAGAGGCATTATAGTAAACTAAAGGACACCTAATGCCCAATGATTTACCAACAGCATGCAACAAATGCTGCTCCCGTGTGGCACAGAATGGTAATTACAGTCGATAGCACATTTTAGCAAGGGTTAAATCGGATGATTAGGATGTATATCAACTTACCCTTTTACGTTTCACGACAGCCCCATAACTTTTCAAAGGTTCTACGACTTTGGCTTCAAGCCTTTCTACCTGAGAAAAAAATATAATTAAAAGTTAGACACTGATGGAGATACCCAACTGTTGATCCTCTCAAAACTGTGAAATAACACGCTTTTTTAGTTATCTATTCAAACATAACACATATATTACTTAAATGGGAAAGGAAACGAAGACAAACCCAGAGCTGTTCATAAGAGGTTATTCATTGTTATTCATTGGAAAATAATAATAATGATATGTCAACCTCAGCTATGTGTATGAATTGAAACATTCGTGCCTCAGCTTGTCGATAGTCTTCGACCTTGGCCAGTTGGTCTGCAAACTGCTTCATTCCCCTCTTGAGGTTGGGGGTTTCGGTCTCGGCGTACACGTTTATTTCCCTCACAAGCAGGTCCGCCTTGTCCCGCAGTCTGGCGGTCTTCCGGACGTAGGCGGCGAACAGTTGGCACATGTCTCCGAAGTGTTTCTCCACATTGGTGATGTTCTCCTGGATCTGTTTCGTTTGGTTGTCCCTAGTAAGTCACCACATCATCATAAAACAGACAGCTTTGGAACACTGCGTGGGCAAAACCGAACACTGACTGAACGTACTCGATTTAAAAAAGAAAGCAATTGTTGGGCTACTTCTTAATTTAAACTAAAACATGGTTAATATCAAAGGCATTCTTAATGACAAAATGTGTTTTAATATCAGTTCAATATTGAGTGATTGAACGTTTCTGTTCAGCTAGCAAATTACAATTAAAGGTTACATCAGCGATTCTAAGCCGAAACATAAATGATCACATTCATCTGATCTTTCCTCACGATCAGCTAGCTGCCCGCCCCATAAGCAGGCCGTCAAAAACCGCGTCTCTGTAGGCAGCCTATGCTCCGAGATCGTACACAAAAAACAAATAGTACTACTAGTAAACAAACGGCGGAATCGCTGATACAACCTTTAAGGTGTGTTGTTTACAACCTGAGCATCAGTAACAATATGGCAATATGGCAATGACGGCCATGTATAGTTCATGTTCATGTTCAAATCACGTGAATGTACTGTACTGTTATAATTAGGATATTAAACATAGCTATGTAGCGGGTTGACATTCATTGTTCTACGATTGTATATTTATATTTAATGGCCTAACTTGTATGGGATAGACAATGTATTAATGTATCTTCCGTGAACATTAATATACAGTTATTAGTCGATGTCCCAACAGGAGCTCCCAGATGTCACAACAGCTGGCCGATCGATTTAAAAGGAAAGAGGTATGATTTTGATATGGCATTTTGAATCAAATACATATACTGATAATACAATGCAGTTGCAGGTATAAATGTTTAGATATCAACACATCGTCGCGTAAACTTTACATTCCCTGCACATGTAAGAGAGCTAGTAAGCCTTTGCTAGCTTTTATAGATGTAGCTTTAAACTGTTAGAACGTATACTTGAACAAAGGATTACCTGGCTCTTGCATCAGGCGTTCGACTCATCATTGCAAATGCTATATTGATATTTTAGGGAAAAATATCACACGAGATAGTGACTTTTGAGCAAGTTTGGGTAGGCTAGCCAGTTGAAGTTGTAACACCATGCTAGGCTATAACGCCACTCTGTCGTTGCCATGGAACTTGTGACCGTTTCCGCTCTGATCTGGACTTCTGGGAAATGGAGTCATTTTGATTGCAATATTTACAGACTGGAATTCAACTCTAAGTAGTTTATTAAAAAAAACAACAACACTTATTTGTATTAAGAGAATGGATTTCAATTTGTTTTAATTTAAATGTTATTGTTCAAAATACGGGTGATTGAATGGAAAATATGTATCTATCTCTATCCAAATGTTTACCGTAATTCAACCCAAATTAGTGTTTATTCCCGACACCGTTTTCGAATAACCATTCTGGAAATGTAAATATGTTTGCTTCTGTAGTTCCATAATTACCTCAACAGTTCAAGGTGAAATGGCCAGTGCCTTGGGACCACTGCAGAGAGTAAAGCCAGATAGGATAGGCTACTATTATAACAACAGCTTGATTGTTGTCGAATGCAGGATTGGTGCTTTCTGAAATAAACGTGGGACTAATTCCCTACTCTGTGTTTGGGAATGCATGAAATGTCACCAGCTGCCTTGTCTGCGTCTCTGTGGAAAATGTCCAAAAACCTTAATTATCGTGCTTAATCATCCATGAGATTGAAGCAGGAGAGATCCCAATGTAACAGATTGGCGGTGTAAAACACGGCACTTGCATTGAGTGGTGTGCTTGGTGGTTTCCCGTGAGAAATAGTCCACAATGACTTGGAAAATCATGCAGAAATGTATGATGTGCTCAATACAAAAGTATTGATTCATGTTCAATGTTATATAGACAGTGCGTTTGACAAAGTTGGCTGGCTTACAACCCTGCACAATATATAATTAACATTATATTTAGCTTATATTATGGTCAGCTTAAGCCATATTCTTTTGGCATAAATGTAGGTTAAAGAAAACGGACTTTTTCGGATATGGGCTCTTAAATTCTTTTCACCATGAGGCGTGTGATTGCATGAGGCGACCGCATGGTGGCACTCACACTCTGTCCCTTACCATCGTTAAGCTCTGGCTTCTATTATAACTAATCTAAGAACAATCATACGTGCCCAAAAATATCGCCTCTAACAGTTTTGTCGGTTCAGACATATATAGAAAACGTAATATAAACACATGTTGTCTATACATACACACATGTTGTCCAAATTTGAGACCCAATGTCTTATTACTTATACGTCATAAATATATTTAATATTTTTTTTGTTAACACAGCGGCAGTACGAGACAAAGAGCCATCCGTCTGATAGACCGATTTATATATGTTTTGCCACAATTTCCTGGCGCGCTGCAATATATTCAGATGGCTCCCCCAGTTCATTAGTCTGTTTCCATAATCTCCCCCTTGAAATTGTACAGAAAGCGATAACAGATGCATCTCTTTCCCTTCTACGTCTCATATAGAATGTCTATTGTGCTGCGAGGGCCCAGGGGCTGTGGGGTTGTTAGCTGTGGCTGCTGCTGGTGAGTGTAGCAGGAGCTAGGGGATCTTTCTGGGAGGCTGCGTGTCTGACTTTCTTAAAGAACAGATGGTATTGTTTCAAAAATACCAATTAGCAGGAAGAAGGTAGCAACCACTAGTGGCAGTGCCCCCCCTCATATATACACACAGAAACACACACGCACACATGCACACGCACACGCACACGCACACGCACACACACACACACACACACACACACACACACACACACACACACACAC
>JAOTIX010000089.1:10388644-10399628 GCA_027123715.1 Gaidropsarus macrophthalmus | reverse complement strand
TTTGTACAGCACATTTCAGCAGCAAGGCAATTCAATGTGCGTGTTTACATACATAAAAGCATTAAAATACAATAAAAACATAGTAAAGAAACACATACATACATACATATACAGCATTAAAAGCATTCACATTAAAATACAAGTATATAACAATAAAAGGAAATTAAAACAAGTTAAGAAAGGCTTAAGGGAAGGCTGCAGCAAACATAAAGGTCTTCAGTCTGGATTTAAAAGTGGTCAGTGTTTCAGCAGACCTACAACATTCTGGTAGCTTGTTCCAGATATGTGGCGCATAAAAACTGAACTGAGTTACTGAGTGAACTGAGTAGAACATGACGCGCTCTAAACACTGTACAACAGGTGTTAATTAAAATTTGAACAAATATGCATTCACTTAATTTAGGTTACAGATTTGATACCAAATGTGACTGTGGAAAATCAACATGTTGTGTATGTTCACACAGAATAAGCTTAATTACACACAAAGGAAGCTCTCGCCATTATTATTTGCCAACGAGCTCTCAGAGGAAATAAGGTTGGAGGCCCCTTGCTTTAGAATGATGGTCAATGAAGGAGTGAATCGCGTACAGGACATCCAGGCCGAGCATCGATGGCCGTAGAGGTGCACCATGGTGAAAAGGGAGTCCTTACAGATCTGTCACACGCGCTGCGTTGCTGCTGTTGTTGTTCCCAGGCGCGCTGGACTCGGTGGAGTACTACGACATCGCCAGCAACAAGTGGCACGCGGTGGCGCCCATGCCGTGGCGCGGCATGACGGTGAAGTGCGCGGCGGTGGGCGACGTCATCTACGTCCTGGCCGGGTTCCAGGGGGTGGGCCGGCTGGGGAACGTCCTAGAGTACCATACGGAGACCGACAGGTGAGCGAACGTCTGGACGACGCCTCCTGTGAATTGTCCATAAATCGGGAAAACAAAACATGACGAAGGGGAATCGCCATGAGTTGGACTATTCTGAAAACATATGTGATATGTGGAAGTGTCCACCCAGATGTATGGGGGCTGAGCCAACCACCAGAGTAGCGATTGGATCTTGCTAGCCAGCAAGACGATCATGCATCTGGGCAGACACTGCCATCTGGTGGTACAACCTGTGATCCGTGAAATTAAATTGTGAAATACTTCATTTGTGTGTGTGCGCGTGTCTCCGTCTCCATCCATCCAGATGGGTGACCTGCACCACGGTGCGAGCCTTCCCTGTCACCAGCTGCCTCATCTGCGTGGTGGACACGTGCGGGGTGAACGGAGACGAGGACATGTACCTCATAGACTCCCAGACCCCGAAGGCAGAACCCGCAGCCGCCGTCCTCACCCCTCCTGCATCATCATCGTCACCATCGTCGTCCTCGGTACCTAAATCATAGAAGGGGGGACCCCTTATGTGCGTCCACCCGCGCACTACGTCAGGACCCCTTTCCAGAAGGATCTGCTGCGTGCTGTGAGGCGTTGGGTCACAATATTTTGTGGTCAGTCTTCTGGAGGGATGTGGCTGAAAGTTGAGGATATTTTTTTCGAAACTTGTAAAAAAAGTACTGGATTTGTTGGGTTGTTTTGCCAGAAGATTGCTTTTTTTCTGGTGTTTTAGAACTGGTGGAATCAGGGTTATTACCGTTTCCTGTTTACTTTCAACTTATGTGATGAGACGTAGTGGTTTTCTCCCACTGATATGTGATGTACACCCAGCATATACATCAGGATTGGAATGCTGTTTCATTGTTTTAAAGGTTATTTTAACTTGTACATTCACACAGCCTCAACCCAGGGGGGAGGTGTGACCAAGCCTGGGTTTCACAGATTGCTGCACAATACAGCTTTTTTTTTTTTATTAATAAAAACAAAGATACAAATAATGAAAGTTGTGGTATGATTAGGTCAAAAAGCAACAAGTATGTAAAGACTGAAATGTAAAAGGTGTTCATGATGGTTTTTATTGTATAAAAAAAAAGTTCAGTCATAAATCATAAGTCAAAGCTGAAATTACATTTCACAAGGTGCTTCATAACATGATTACAATAGCTGCGTTAGAGCTAGAGTACCATGAGTACTACATATGATTTCATGATTATATTTATTTAAAAACATTTTTTGTAATACTTTTCTGGCAATCACAGATCTGCTTGAATTGGAAGCTTAAATTCTTAAGAGACATGTTTGTTGGCCACTTCAAAATATACAAAATAATGCAGTGGAAAGCAAAATGCATACTAAACTGCTACAGTGCAGCTCCTTCAGGACATTTAGGCAAATATGTATTTAAAAAATGAATGTGTGTCTCTTAAAAACATGTTTGGTCGGTAGAAGGCAAGGGATTGTGGCTCAAAAGATTTCTTAGGTACACCTATTCAAATCCCTCCTCAGTCGTCAAGTAAGCAAACCTGTTGCTTAAGTCTGTCTCCGTTTCCCCTCCTCCGCCTCTCCCCCTGCATTTTCCTCTCCGTCCCCTACGGTTTCTCTTTGCTCCGCGTCCTCCCGACGAGTCCGGCGTTTTTGAGCTGCAGTCCCTCACTGTGTCCAGCAGGGAGCAGTAGAGCTGCGCAGAGAGAGGACCTCCGCCCAGCATGGATTCGGTCGTCCGTCCTCCGCTCAGAGTCTTGAGCAGGCCATGCACCAACGAACCGCTGAACAACCTGGGAGAGGAGTGCTTTTGTTTACCTCATATATACATTTCAATAAGCAAGGCACAAAAGAGGTCAAATTATCCAGGCTTGTCCTTAGACAAGGCCCCACATTACACTTGAGAGGCAGAGGCTGAAACGGATGAGTCTGTTGGAGTGCGAGTGCCTTACCAAGACATATGCGGTACGGGAAGTGGCTGCAGCAATAGCTGATTGAGGCATGACGCGATCCAGAAACAAGCCTGCCATTGGCTGTAACAATGTGCCGCTCCAATGTCTAAGCCCCGCCTCTCCCCTGGCCTCACACGCAGTCTGTCCAGACGGCCCCAGACACCTCGCTCCGATGCCCAGTTCAACTGAGGGACTTGTGGTGAGAGGAAAACAGAAGTCAACCCCATTGAAAATGAGATTGTGACTTGTCTTTTGAACCAGAAGTATGAATACACAGGTTTACTCTTCATCAAAGGCAGTTAAGTTCACTTATTCAAGATAAAGACTTACACTGGTTGTAAGTGGCTCCAGGTTGATTATTGCGAGCCACCTCTCCGTTGACCATGCCCAGTAACAGAGCTTGGAGCTGGGGCAGCGAGGGAGACGGACTGGCCTCTCTCCACCAGAACACGGTGACTCCCACTGCCAGCCAGAGGTGAGGTGAAACGGACGCCAAGGTAGACTCTTTGACCCCAAGGACGTCCAGAAGGAAACTTTTGCGCAGTGTTAACGGCGCCTGAGAGGGACATAAACGTGTTCACCATTGTGTCCGCTTATTTGATAGGATGCAAAAAGGCACATGTAGGCAACTTAGTCAGCACAAATTAATATGAATCAAAATTAAGTAACATATAAGGGTCGCTTTGTTGCTATGGTTACCTGGACAAGAGCATCAAGAGGTAGGTTCTGACCGGGCGGTAGCAGCTCCACCTGGTTCCGCCTCAGGTTGAGATGCTGCCGGTCATACTCCTCCACAAAGACAGGGCCGGCGGAGCCCTCGGCCGGAGCCAGAGCTGCGGTGTTCCCCTGCCCGCGGCCCGCTGAACCTTGAGGTCCGCCTCTCTGCGCCTGAGCCTGGAACCCACCTCCACCGCGGCCTCGTCCTCCTCGTCCTCCTCGTCCTCCACGGCCTCCACCCCCTCTCCCGTCTCCTTGCCCCGCGACGTCCGGAGCCACGGCCAAGCCCCCTCCTCTCCCTTGGGCCCAGGCGTCTGCTCCCCTCCTCCGGAGCAGCAGCCCGTACACGGCCTGGCGTATGGCTCGGGCGCAGTCGTGGCTGCTGGCCTGCTTACTGTTCTCCACCTGCGGATAGAGCAGGACCCTGCGCATCACCGCCACGTCCCACACCAGGGGGGACAGGAGGCCGCCGGCCGCCGCCGCGCCCAGGCACTCCGGAAGGGGTCCGGTCAGGGACGCCATCGCGCCCGCCGTGACCACGCCTCCCGAGAACCACCGGGCGAGGGAGCTCTCGGTTTCAACGCGGTACTCCTGCATCGCGGCCCGGAGCAGGGAGGAAGCTCCTCCTCCCCCTCCCCCTCCTCCTCCTCCGTGACTCCCCGACTCCCCCACCAGCCTGCTGATCTCCCCCAGAGCCTCCCCCGGGCCCGGGAAAGAGGAGAGCCAGCAGAGGAGGGCTTCGACGCGGCACGCCGACGGCTGAGTCTGATCCAGCATGGCGCGGAGCGTCTCGGCGCACTTGGGTGTGCCGTAGTCGTTGCCGCTCAGCACGGCGCACAGCGGCAGCAGGTGGCGGTTCATGCCTCCGAACCGCCGGCACAGCAGCTGGGTGGTGTAGGAGCGGCTGGAGATCCACTGGTGAGGATATCGGCCGCTGAGGTTGGTCCAGTTGAAGAAGCGAAAGGGCAGGTAACCGCCTGAAAGGTGACGAATCGTTCAAGTTCAACGTTTTATTTGTCACATGTTTTGTAAAAGGGCATTTTACATGCAATTAAAAGGGGTAAAAGCAATCTGTCTAACCCTGTGCAAAATACATAACGTTTTTTTTTTCCAAGTTCAAAGTTTTATTTGAATGAATAACGATACATGGTTAAATCTATGGCACAGGGAAAAGCTTTTCTTTTTGTCATGTTGTGACGGCCATGCCTCTGGTGCTGTTGGGCTGTTTGCGTGTATTCTTTGTGTTGCAGATGCCCAGCATGAGGTTTGGGCGTCGTTAGATGCTGGTAACACCTGGGCCGGGTGTTCCCAGTACTATAAGAGCACACCTCACTAGCCTCTGCGAGAGAGAGGGAGAAATCCTGCTCACCGCTCTCCATGCTCCTTATATTGTTTTGTTTTCACCGTGATATATTGGTTTTTCAGTTAGTTTCAATAAATTATGAATTCCTTGCTTTAACTTCTCGTGTCCTCTCCTATTATTTGTCATGGTTTTGAGCCGGCCGTGACACTCATTTTTTAATAAACCAATCGAAAGATATTAATTTCTCCATATTCAATATACAGTATGTTTTAATCATACATAAGGGAAGATGTTGGTTTTAAGGCCTACGTTGTACCAATACTCACCAGGCAGGTCGAAAATATAAAAGTCACTATCGTTGGTCAGAACCGGGCAGTTCCATTGGCGGGCCAAGCAGGCGATCTCCCAATCAGCTTCCGCTGGGCACTGGACCAAGGGAACGGCCCTCTGCGTGAGGACCTGAATGAAGACGTCCCTCGTCAAGAAGGGGAGTACGGATCCGTGGCGACCGTGGGAGAGACAGTCTGCCTCCTTGATCTTGGACTGCAGACGCGCTCGCAGTGTCGAGAATTTCTTGTCACTGGGATCCATTCCTTAAAGTAAAAAATACACGCAAAACGTTAATACATGTTCATTATAACCTGAAATATGTGGCTGTGTTGAAATTGCCTCAAACTCTTTCAGAGAAGCAGTTCTTGTTTAGGGTCATTTGAGAAAAGGTTCAGGACATTTACAGTACAGTATTTCATTTTACAGTACTTTGTGGGTACATACAGTATGTCACTGATTGATGTCACTTGATGTCACTGGCTGGGAGTGCCTACCTCCATCCAACACCACATAGGGTTGGATGTTGCAAGCCGCTAAGGCTGAGAAGAACTGGTCAACCAGAGCGGAGAAGGCATCATAGTCGCCTCCGTGCTGCTGGTCCAAGCTATGGTTAAAGTAAAGGCGGAAATACAGACTGCAGCCATCGATGATCAATACACTGTCTCTGAATTTTACGTCCTGGAAGAACTGCTTGTTTCCTTCCACGAAGGTGGTTAGACCATGCACGCCCATGTGATCACTCGGTCTAGAAACACAAAATAGGATATTAATAGCAGTGGTGAACATGGACACTTAATGTTCCGCTTTGCTTACAGGAACGTAGTGCAGTATTGTTCATAATCAAGTTCATATTATGTGTGACCCTGTGACCCAGAGACTTTTCCTACAGCACAAGATAATAAGTGAATCTATAAAAGTTTACCCTTTCCCCTGACTTGAAATGGAAATCTAAGATGATAAATAATATCATGTGCGGAAACTAGCAAATAAACGATTTAAAAGTACATAGATTTATGTTTAGAATTGCAAATGAGACGCATACTAAAAAAGAAAAGTTTGACACGTTTGAATCAACAAAACTGCATTTCATACCAATCCCTTATTCGCTTATGTTTACATCGGTTTATGCCATTTGGACCACAACTTCCTTATGTATTTGCCTTCAAAGTAAAAGTTTAAACTGTAAAAGAAAATATGTGTAAATCAATTGTATCTCCAGAATGCATGAATTGTATTAAATTAAAAAAGAACAATCGTATAAGTTATAACTTTAATGACTGACAATTCACCACCATTACCTTCTTAATGTCAAATGATACATTTTGGGGACACTTATTTAGAAATCCAAAACCCGTTCTCGCGAGACAGCGGCTGACTACGCAACAGCTAGCAAGCGGCGGGCTAGCCAGTGTTGTCTTGCCATTCGTGAACGGTCGTATTTTCTTATGGCTACAATGTCTGGAGGAACCAACGTGTCGATGGCTGGGACAAGTCAGGCGAGCACAGGCGCGAATGCACACCGAAAAAAAGAAGGCATTATATCTGCTAGATTTTGGGAAAGCACGGACACGTTGATCCAGTTGGACACCGTAAGACAGTGGATCGGGAAGCACTACAAAAAGGTGGGTAGCTAGAAAGCTAGCATCCTAGCCGCCCCCTGCTATGAACCAGTGTGTGCAAGACTGTAAACAAACACTGCCTTACAAGAAGTTACAAGTTGATGGGATTCTTCTTAACAGTATCTTTCTTATTGACTTGCTAGATGCACCGATGCATAATCTGCTCTTGCCTACGTCACTCGTAGTTAAATGCAGATGTTTAAGTGAGAGCTGCTAATAATGCTAACCTGAATTAAGTAAAAGCTTTAATGACATTCAGTTTTGCATGTCCATCAAACATTACACGCCTAAAATGTAATCAGGTTTGTCCCGTGTCCCATGATCAACATGCATTTGTATTTGTGTCCGTGCAGTATGTACTGGTGGATGCTCCGTCCTGTCAGGCTCTATCTGCAGTGACTTTACAACTTCTCCAGTTCCACGAGGAGGCCTTTGGAAGGCATGCTACAAACCCTGCTGTTACCAAACTGCCTGTGAGTGTCCCATTACACCTAGAGTGTGTTGTAGTTTTTGTTAATTAATGTATTCATCCCTTCATTAATTGTATCATCTGTGTAATAGTGATGATTCCATCATTTCCTCGTAGGCACAATGCTTTCTTGACCTCCGACAAGGGGGCGGGCTTTGTCACATCCTTGGTTGTGCTTACAAGTTTAAGGCTGAGCAGGGCTGGTAAGTAGTGAACCATCACATTCTTTGCCATTGTACTCCACGCTGGTGAGGCTCATTGACCTTCACTGTGAATGACATTGTATACGTCTCACTCCACCCTGTCAGGAGGCGCTTTGACCTGCAGAATCCTTCACGGACAGAGCGCAATGTGGAGATGTTCAGCACCATGGAGAGGGCGCTGATCCAGGTGAGTCAACAACCCAAGCTCAGCTTTCAACACAAGACTGCAGTTCACCTGGGTTAGTTCGGATTAGCCAAATGAGGTATAACTGTGTTTTCCTTCATGCGGACAGAACAACTGCCTGTCAAGGCCCGTGGTTTACCTGGACACCGTGCTGGAGCAGGAGCTGGCCAGCAGGCTGAGTAACATCATCATCAAGCACGAGGTTAGTGGATTCTGACCTGGTTTGAATTTGAGTTCTGTCGCCCCTTCTCATCGCCTCAATGGTGGTCATATTGACACATATTGTTCCCGCTGCAGGGCTCAGTGACTGAGGACCGAATGCTCGCCAGTCACCACCTTTATCCATCCTCAGCCACAGATGAAGGTTCTGTCCCAACAGCAGGTTAGTGCTTTAAATGTTGAATGTCAGGTGCATGTGGATTAAGTGTTTATTTCTATCTTTATCAAAACGGGAAATGTTTCCTTGTAGGTGAATGGATGCGCCCGATCATGAAGAAAGACACGCATGTCCTGGTGCATTGGGGCATGAACCCTGACAGGTAATGTGTCCACGGATACACAACACATGCACAAAAACACACACGCTTGCACATGTACATGTACTTGCTAATTAAATGTGTGGTAATAATAACTGGGCTCCTGTGTCCCATTGAACAGCTATGACAGCTGGCTGCCCTTGGGTGAGGTGGAGAAGGAGGTGGAGGAGCAACCGCATCCAGAGAGACCCTGGAGGGTGAGCACGTCCAACCAGCACTCTACACTGACACACAGTACCCCACTCTGCAGGGGCCGCAGGGCAGGAGGCCATTACATAGAGGGTTTGAGCCCCAAATTAAACTCGGCAAGATGCCTCACACTGAATGTCTAATCTAACCCTAGCCCTAGTACATAGCACGCCCCCATGTTGTTAAAGTAAACAGAACTTTAGCATCAAACACTGTGCCGCTACTACATGATGCCTCTGCACTTGTGTGTCATTGGTACTTTGTAGGACTGAACGACACACACTAGCGAGGGGTATTCTCAATTTGTGTGTTTGCGTGTCCTCCTAGGTCCATTCACGCTGGGTGCTGGACACGGACATCTTCAACGAGTGGATGAACGAGGAGGACTACCACGTGAACGAGAGACACGCCCCCATCATCTTCCGACAGAGGCTCCAACTCCGGCAGGAGCAGGTGGGTTCTGAGGCTGTTTGGTCCTTTTCCTTAACCACCCTCAAGTATAAAGACGGAGATCTCATACATTTCTATTCAACTAACCAGTAGTAAAGTACCATATTATTTCCTCCCCATCCCTGGTAGGATCAGAAGTTAACCCCCCTCAAGAAGAGACGGCGATCGCCCTCTCCCTCCTTGTCTGAAGGAAGGAAGAAAGGAAAGAAGGGGTGAGAGATGAGATGCACAATCGCCCCGTCACAGCAGTACAATCGTCACAATGTTATTGGAAGCAATATACCTGGCGTCGCCATGGATACAGTGTGTGTGTCTGTGTGTGTGTGTGTGTGTTTCTGCAGACGGCGACACGGACCGCAGGAGGAGGCGCCAGAGGAGGATCTGACCAAAGACATGGAGGACCCGACTCCCGTGCCCAACATGGAGGAGGTGGTCCTGCCAAAGAACGGTGAGCTAGCCCTCACTGCAGAACGCTGCTCTCCGCTCCGACTCGCCTGCCATCACCTCCTGCGTTTCTTCTTTGAGCTTTTTTTCGGTAGTAGTTTCAAAACTGTTCTCTTCTCTTGCCTCCATAGTTAACTTCAAGAAGGACAGCGAGAACATTCCTGTAAAAGGAGGGACAATGGCTGACCTAGGTGAGAGATTGCCAGGGAAAAATGCAAATGTTAGTTGTGCTCCTCTATGCAGGATATGAAAGAGTGAGGGCTCTGCCATTCATTGCCTTTGGATACTGGATGTGGACTGTGTGCCAGGGGAGGCGGTGGTGGTTAACATGCATCAGTATGCTATCAAATATATTTTATACTAACATGGCTCCTTCTGTTTGTTTTTCTGCTTTATTCTCAGATGAACTGGATGATGACTTCCCTGGAAGGGTATGGAGATATTTACATTATTCCGGAGAGACATAATCAAAAATGGTCAATGGTTGTGTTTATCTTTTGCAATCGTGTGATGATGATGATAATGACGCTGTCATTGCTGTTGTTTTCCTGATGCTGCTGGGGTTGATGGTGTTTGAGTGTAAGGGTCTGTTGTTGACGTTGTATGGTTGCAGGAGGAAGAGGACGGTCGAGCAGACATTTCACACCTGTCCGACGTGGAGGACAACATCACAGAGCAGACGCACCACATCATCATCCCCAGCTACACCTCCTGGTTCAACTACAACAGGTAGGATGGGCTCACACCTCTCCTTCCTCTGCTGAAGTGTTATGAAATTAAATAGGATCCCATTTCGAAAAGCCTGTGTTTAGAAATCTAAAGAAAACTAAAGTTTAGAGAATGTATTTATTCTTCTA
The DNA here is from genome assembly GCA_027123715.1 of Gaidropsarus macrophthalmus. Classification (NCBI taxonomy): domain Eukaryota; kingdom Metazoa; phylum Chordata; class Actinopteri; order Gadiformes; family Gaidropsaridae; genus Gaidropsarus; species Gaidropsarus macrophthalmus. The sequence goes on along the minus strand of JAOTIX010000089.1, from coordinate 10,389,524 downwards.
TTCAGGTTAATGGTGGTAACTCATCTTACTTATTATGTACTACTCGGTAGTTACTCACTTAATGTATTTTCTTATTTCAGTATTTAACTTTTAAATAAATCACCCAAACTATTATTCAAATTGCAGATTGAAGAACGTCCAATTCTTCCGCTTGACCCTCTCAATAACATGTTGAACTGATCTTATCTGCTCTCCCCGTCTCCCTGTTAACCCCCCCCCCCCCACAGCATCCACCAGATCGAGAAACGCGCTCTCCCAGAGTTCTTCAACGGCAAGAACAAATCCAAGTCCCCTGAGATGTGAGCGTCCCCTGAATCACACGTTCCCATGGTTCCATGCTCTCCCCTCGTGCTAACATTAGCTCCCCGCCCGCCCGCCCGCAGATACCTGGCGTACCGCAACTTCATGACGGATACGTACCGCCTGAACCCTCAGGAGTACCTCAGCTCCACCTCCTGCAGACGCAACCTCACCGGAGACGTCTGCGCGGTCATGAGGTGTGTGTGTGTTGTGTGCGTGTGTGCGCATGTTGGTTTGGGTGGGACCATAGAATGGCCCTACTTGTGTACCTTGTGTGTACGGTGTTTATACAGTCGTCTGTATATATTAAGTATTAGTTAATTAAGTGATGGAGATGGGGTATGTGTGTGTGTGTGAGTGTGTGTGTGACAGGGTGGCAGCGTAGCGTTGTATATATGTAAGTCGCTGCAGAAAAGTTGTGGTGTGCTCCGAATTGCACACAACATGTATACGATATATATTATATATTGTATAATTTACTATGATAATAATATAACAATATCGTAAGATGTGTGTGTGTGTGTGTGTGTGTGTGTGTGTGTGTGTGTGTGTGTGTGTGTGTGTGTGTGTGTGTGTGTGT
>JAOTIX010000089.1:10262852-10272852 GCA_027123715.1 Gaidropsarus macrophthalmus | reverse complement strand
GTGTGTGTGTGTGTGTGTGTGTGTGTGTGTGTGTGTGTGTGTGTGTGTGTGTTCACAGGAGCCTGTTCTCTATAGTGAGTGAGGAGAAGTGCAAAATCCTTGTTGGGCTACCTCTAGCCCACATGCTAGCTTTCCAAAAATAATGTCATTGAAACTTTCAGTGGGTTGTCAGAGCGATGCGTGTTTGGACTCAGAGCCACAGATACGGTTGAGCGTGTTATCTTAATGTATCGCAGTGACGGAGAATATTATTTTCCAATCTAAATATATCTCCGACCACTTCCTCCAGCCATCGCGCTGAAACCATGCGCAAAAGTGTGTGACAAAACAGTTTGTTCGGATCAGTTCTTAAATACCATCAGTCTGTCAAACACATGTGCACTGTTCCTAGTAGACTGTTTAGACTGCTACTGATTCACCGAGTATATACGCACACTGCAACACCAAAGTAGTCATGTTTAGCTTCACAATGTTTAACCTGTTCCAATGATAAACACACCTTTGAAGGCTCCCAACACAAGAATGTTCCACATTTCCCAAGAAAGCTGACATGGCTGTTCTAGCTGGAGTCAGGCCACGCTAGCATCATTGCAGAGAATGATGCTATATTCAGGTTAAGGTAATGAGCTTACACAGGGGTTTTCAGCTGGCGTTCAAGAGCGACTTCAGTTGCGAACTTGCAGGTTACAAATTGGCCAACTGTTTACGGTAGTGAACAATTTAACGATGGAAGTCTTTGCTTCTACATCATTAATACAAAATCTGTAGGGAGTGTTCAGCCCACATGATCAGAGGCTTTAATAATGTTTATAATTTTAAACATACTGAATTAGTGTTTGTATCATTGGTTTGTGATGGGAATGGCCAAGCCTAACCATAACGGTATTAAATAATGTATAAACTAATATCTTAGTTTACATGGACACCATTACTTAGTTACCATGAACACCATTAGTAAACATGAACAACATTAGTAAATGCTCGGAGCACTAGTTTACACGACATAGATGGTTTGGCATTAACCAATGTTAGTGCTAATCAGAAAAACATTGTTCAAACAGAGTGCTTTGTTTACTTTCAATATTTTAATGAAAATGGAGAACCCCTATCTGTTTGTTCAGCGTAGCGATACAGTCGGAACGATGGGAGTATCTCTGTGACTTACAGAGATACTCCTACAACTCAGCTATTCCCACAAGGTCGATGGATTTATATTATGTATCATAACTATCAAGAGGTTTTGTTTCTCGTATCCTGTCTTATATCAACTTGCCACACAATGACAGACAGTACTTGTCAGCAGGAGGGAAAACTTGCATGTTGTTTCATGGGAAATGAAAATATAAATATACAATAAAAACAAAATAAGTACACTTGCCCTTTAAGTGGCTAAACATGCCACTTAAAAAGCCTGCATAACAGATACACCCAGTGTTCTAGGCTGGCAAGGGGAACCTTCTCTGGAAAGTGAGTTAACGTTTATGTCAACTTCCTGTAATGGGCATTTGTATTGTGCATTGTTTTACATGCAATCTGGGGCGGTTAAATCCTGCTTCAACCAGTTTGAAAGTCCCTGCAGTCTTCTTTAACTTAGTTAGGCCTGAAGGCTTCATTTTAGTTCAATTGTTTCAACCTTAATTGATTGCCCTTGTCTGTACAGCTGTTCTTTTCATAGGGCTGTGACAGAGAATTGAACTGCCCAACGTGTCTTGACGTGCAAACCAAGCAATTTCAACATATAGTCAACACCAACTTGTGTATTCAACACCAACGATATATTCAAGTCCGATGATGTTGTTTCTTCGCCTTTGCATTGCTGCACACTGAGGGTTATTCCCCTACAACTCTATTGTCAAGATATCACCATATGACTCAGAAGAGCTACTACTACTAGTTATTGATACTCAATGCTACGTTGGTGATCATTCCAGTGACAGTTCTGGGGTGGCCATTACGCTCTTGCATGACAGACTTGCAGACGACATTGGCTCTTAGTTGTCCTGCTTATCCGCTAAATGCTAGCCTAAATCTGAATTATTTTTTAACAGACCTTGTCGGAGAAATCTTTGTTTTCCATTAGCAGACCTTTGAGCAGCTGTATACCAGATGTCATCTTTAAACGCAAAGAAGGTCTAATAAGCACACATCAATTCACAGCGATGTTTTTAGTGAACCTAAATGTCGCCTTGGATGGCGACATTTATAGGAAGTTACAATTATTTTTGCTCTGTGTATGCGTGCGTTTCGGTTTGTGTGTGTGTGTGTGTGTGTGTTTATGTACGTGTGTGTGGGTGTGTGTCGGTGTGTGTGTGTGACGAGACGTTTGGCAACGTGGATGTTTTTAGTGCACTCTGCTCTGCTTGTTTTATTTTAGCTTTGTGTGTGCATGGGTGTGTGTGCATGTGTGTGCGTGTGTGTGTTTGTGTGTGGGTGGGTGTGTGTGTGTGTGTGATGAGAGATATCTCATGCGGCAGCATGTATGTTTCCATTACACTCTGCTCTGTCTGTGTCTTGAGAATCCCCAGGGAGAGCACAGACATATGGCTTCATGCAGCTCCATTATCTCCTGCCATTCAGTAGCATAAGGCACACTGAGGTCTGAGGCTTAGGTCTTCAACTAACCTTAACTTTAGATACATCTTCATTTGGGACAAAGTGGTGCTCTGCATCAAAATCCTTTACGGATGTTCTCCAAACCAAATTTTGTTCACAAAATCTCTGGCAGCAGCAAAAAGTCACTTCAATCACATAGACAGCGGGACTCTTGATTTACAACATCTCAGTTGATATATTTACTTTGAGAAAAAAACATCACCATGATTTAGTACGAGGAGAGCTGGGATGCTAGGTTTGAAGTTAAGGGAACAGCGTGTTCTGCCGTGTCGCCGCTCACTGTGACAGCATTAAAGAAAAAAAGCTTTCCACATCTTCTCATGCGAGACTCAGATGTGATCTCACCGACATCGCATTCCTCCCCTCACATCAACATCACCCTACACCGTCTGTGGTGGAAAGAGGGAAAAAAACCAATGCCTTGGCACACAATTAGCGACCTAGCTTCAGTCCTGCCACGCGCCTCACGGGGGAAAAGAAAAGTTGTTGTATTTGGATCAGCATATTGTCAGATATAATGGCTATTGCAGGTGTTCAATTATTTGAAGGGGGAAAAAGAAGCGCGGAAATACTGTGATTTTGCGTAGCGTCACAAAGCCTACACAAGAGGCCGATTGTCACAGACGTGCAGACAAATTTGTTTACAAGAAATCCCCCCCGACTGAACCTCTAAACAACAACTTAGAGCCCTCATGCAAGGTTGTCATCATCCACTTTTCTCCTTCCTCCCATGGCCTCATATCTGCCAAAGCCACAGCGCAATAAATCGCCTGTAAATCACACCGAAATCTCCCCCGGCTGTTTTTTTTCGAAGAGCCGCACGCACTGCTGAATACCGGGACGCTAATTGTTGGGACGTGGCACAAGGAAATCAGTTTTTCCAAAATCTCTTCCCTTTTTCCGTTCTTCTGTTTTGACTGCATTAGCCTGTGGCGGTTCTGCACCTAAAACCGAAAGTCTCGAGGAATCCTCCTCCATCCATGCAAAACCCAGCACTCTCCCTGCCTCCCCACCGCCACCACCACCACCACCACCCACTCCTCCTCCTTCTCCTCCTGTTCCTCCTCCAGCTCTTCTCCTTTCCCTTATCAGGCTAGCCTCGGAGCGGCTGGGGGAGGGAGGGAAGGAGGGAGGGAGGGAGGGAGGGAGGAAGAGAGGGAGGGCACGCACACGCTGGAGGACAGGAAAGGGAGACGGACGACTCCCGTTGCGGAGCCGCGACAGAAGGGAATTCTCGAGCCAAACAAATGAAAGGAGGCGCACACGGAGGAGGAGGTGCTCTGAGCGGGAGGAGCGGTAGACGTGGAGCCGGGGGCTCTGGATCGCACACAGAAGCCCTCTCCTGCGCGTGAGGACCGCTGCACGGAGCAGACGCCAGCCACACGCCTGCTAGCCAAACCCCAACGTAGCGTAGCCCAGCCTGAGTGCATGCGTGGAAAAAAACAACCAGCGTCTCGACTCGAGGGCTGAGGAACGTACGCAGGCCCGACACCCGGAGAGAGAATGTGGCAGGGGGACACGCGCACACTCACTCACTCACTCTCTCTCACACACACACACACACACACACACAGACACACACACCGTCACATCACTTTTGTTGACGCAAACTGAAAAGAATGTTCCATTTTCTGCTCTCATTCTCTCTTTATCTTTCACGCAAACCTCCCCCACAAACCAAACACAAAACCTCTCACACACATATGTGTTGACTTGAAGGCCATATGTGTACTAATATTGAATGCATTCTATGCAATCTAATGGAAATCCGCTACAGAAAAACACTCTGTACGGTCGTTCTTGACAGCTGAAAACTCTTATACCCTCAGGGCTATGCCTATCTGACTGAGTCTGAGTGACTGAGTCTATCGCAATGACAGCTGAACGTCTCCGTTGTCCTCATCGCCCAAGTAACAGCAAGTCAGATATGTCTGGAATCTGAGTAGCTAGCATGGGAAAACTCAAAAAGTAGAAATCTTAATACTTAGGCCTATACTATGGCGAGGATTATTTTATTTTTTTTACAGCATTGTTCTAAGGCTAAATTATGATGAAAAATCAATACATAACATAATACATAACTAATATTTGTGTGTGTAAATATACGCCTATTTAAAAGTAAATAATGGAAATGTACAAACATTAGCTGCGCTTTTATACTTTCTTTGCAGCAGTCTGACATCTAGTGGTAAAGTCGTCAATGCAGTTTTACATTTAGTTACGTTTAAAGTATTACAATAAATAAACATACATGTTACATAAAAACAGCCTTGGGCTCTTTATTTGCTGTTTTTGTACAGCTCCTTACATAATAATTTATTGTTAAGATTTATTTTTAGGTTGTTTTCTTGTTCAAATAAAATAATTAATCATAAAGTAAAATATACATTTCTACTGAAATTATGAAAGAGAAGAGATAAAGTCCTAGCATGTATTTATTTATTTATTTTTTTATTTATTTGTGTTTAACACTTAAAAGTAAAAATCCAAATCATATTTCACAGGTCAACCAGAGATCATTTTTGTTTTAATTTCACCTGGTATATCAAATTGAGATAATCATGATCATAAACCCTATGACTGTCTGAAAACCATTAACACATATTTCTCTAAATTGCTATGTGACAGCAACAGTTAGTTAATGATGTGGAACGAAATAATAAAATGCTTTTCGGACGCCTATTGAGGACGGACTGTACGACCACATATTCAGTCCGCCAAGTACTTTTCGGCGGCGCCGTGACTGTTCAGCAGTACAACACAACTTAATGATGGATTGTACAGAGGATAAAGACATCCCACCAGCACCTTCAGTGGTAGAGCGCTATTACACACGGTGGTACAAAGCAGGTGAATATAATTGTGTTAGTTTAGTAGCTAACGTTCATGGTCATTCGTTTATTTTCCTTTTTTTATTCACACAGCATCACATAAAGTGTCAGTCTCCTGATTCTTAATGTTTCGAGGGCGGATTGTATTGATTTTTCTGGTGTCATATTCCGCAATGATGTGATTTTTGTATTTATATTTGTATTTAGACATGAAGGGACAGGCATGTGAAGACCACTGCATTCTACAACATTCAAACAGGTCAGCTGCACGTGTCAAACGCATCAAAATAATGTCTGCTGGTGAACTTGAGAAAAACGGAATTTAGTTAAAGACAAACTGACGCTTTCCTCTTTCCATGTAGATTATGTGTCCTCACCTTAGCAGAGACTCACCCCATCCTTCAGGATGGCCGCACGATCAAAAACATAAACTATAAGATCAGCAACGGTTGCAGTCGCCTGAACAATAAAGTAGCCGGGAAGTCCAAACGGGTAAGGCTTTGGCGTTGGTCCTGCTATTGCACGTGACTTGCGTGATTTCATCAGCGTTATTGATTTATTATATATACTTCCACTTTAAATAAAATTGTTGATCAATGCTCAATTGTATCCACAGGGGGGGCAGTTCCTCACAGAATTTGCACCTGTATGTAGGATAACATGTACGGATGAAACTGAATACACAATCTATAGGTGAGTTCACTTCTGTATTCTCTACAGCCAATGCCCCCATTTAGTTATCCAGCCTTCTGCATTTTTTCATTCTCAATATCCCGATTGTCTTATTTATTTTCAGCTGTATCCGAGGTCGTCTCCTTGAGGTCAACGAAGTCATATTGGAAAATTCATCTCTCTTGCTGAAGAAGGTGAGTCAGAAATGTATCTATCTCATGGCACTAGTAAAAGCGTCAGATGCAGGGGAACACATGTACATCGTCCGTACTCTCCGTAATCTGCCTCTTTCACTTCACTTTATATTTCTGTCATTGTATTATGGTTCCCTTCACCCTTTGGGCTAAATCTCCAGATGATTGACATGATCTTAAACTACCCTCGGTTATTATGGTCAGGATTGGCCATATCATCAACTCCAGTGTCATTCAAAGTGATGAGCAGTTGGCAGTCAGGGCAATCATTGCCAATTCCCTTGTTGTGGTGCTGCTTGTGCTTGATGGCCGACTGATGAAGCCTCAGGAAAAGCATGGGAAGTGAAGCATAGACATCATATATACATAGACGGAACATTGAGCGCTACTGCCTGCTGGCGCTGACGAGAAATACGGCAGCCATCTTGGAGTGGTGATCCGCTGTACTCACTGTAATGCGTTTGGATGGAGCAATGAACTTGTCATCGTACACGTATGACGAAACACGTGTGAAAATCACTGGTATTCAGTGAGGTATGCTGAATTAAATGCGCTGACCGTTCATTGCTCCATCCAAATGCATTACTGTGAGTGGAGCGGATCACCACTCCAAAATGGCCGCCGTATTTCTCGTGTCCCAGCACCCAATAAGCTGTCTATGTGTATATGTTTATGAAGTGAAGCTGCTCAAAAAAAAATGGCAGGATGTGCTACTGTTTCGTGCAATATATGGCTAAATCTACGACAGTGATTCCTGACAGAACTATGAATTAACCTACTTTCTATTTCTCGCAGAACCTGCGTGTCTTTAAATATCAACAAATTGGTATTGGTATCCACAATGAAACTTTTTAAATGTGCTTTGTAATGCAACAGCCATCCACAGACGGTTACATCGCGGTCATCCTGCCAAAGTTTGAGGAGAGCAAGTTGGTGAAGGAGAACCTCCTGAGCAGGGAGGACTTTGAGGCGGTGGTTGCCAAGAGAGCTACCAACGTCCAACCACAGCCCAGCTGACACCTGTTACAGCCTTGAGTTAGGACCTGGCTCTCCAGGTGGCCGCTATGCTACTTCCTCCCCCACCCAAAGAAGTTCTGAATCAGGGCAACGTTCGTCACTGGAACGTAAGGGTATGAACGGGAGCCAGGTCCGGGATCGCTGGGAGATAACCTGGTGTTAAGGGAAGCAGTGTGCGTGTAAATGATGGTTGACCTTTTGCTTTATTCCAGTCTTTTTCTTTTTTTTCCTGAACAAATGCCATTGAGACAAATGTTGATGCTTTAGTTTCCTTTGTGGTATAATTTCAAAGCAGATTTAAAACGGTTCCACTACATATGAGAAACCGCTCCGCTGTATATTTACTAAAACATATTTGCAATTATTGGAAGTACAGCTTTTTGGAAATAAATAAATAAAAACACACAACGTAAAAAAAAATAGTTTTATTTCTGCTCGTCGCTTTTCACAACCACAATTTCAACTTTCTAAAGAGTAATCCAAAACTAGATCTATTATTTCTTGACATCCTCAGCGTCGCCGCTATGCCAGCATTATTCACGGTCTTCATTATAATGCAGCTCTAAAGCTTTGTTTCTGTTCACTTCCTCTATGGCCTAGTAACAAACTCATTGTCTTTTAGATACATGTTACTACAATTTCCTGCTTAAATTACCGTACCATTCATCTCTCTCACTCTCTTTATATATATATATATATATATATATATAAAATCACAAATGAATTTTGGCCACCGCCGCAGCCTCACAATGGTCGTCTTCATGACAAGTACACTTCAAGGTTCAAAATGACAACACTGTCAATAGGATCAATAACGTCTCTTTGTAAGAAAATTCCAAACGGTATACAATACACACAATCATTTGATTATAATACTTTGAAGACGGAAGGCCATGGCAATATGTAACTTGGTAATCGTATTTTGTCGGTTTACATTTTTTTCCCAGAAAAGATTCCGAATGAATTGCTTCTGTGTGCGAAGAGCTCACTGTTTTATAGGATTGGCAACTGTTGTGATATTTCCACGAGAACATTCATATTTGGCATTTTATCGTGAGTTTTTGCAACCGTTAGCGAAGCTAAGATGAACAATTAGGGTGCTTGTTTCACTCACACCACAAACAGGCTCGTTCCCGTGCACGTAAAAATCAGACTTAAATCTGTGTCTTATTTTCTGTGGATGTCAATCGTTTCTTTGAAAACAATTGTCAATGCATGTGAGTTAGAATGTTATAAATAATATGTGAAAGCTTAATTGTGGACAACAATGGCATAATGTGTGATTGTAGCAACATGCATTTCAAACCCTTTTGCGCATCATTTTTACTTTTAACATTTTTGCAGAGAAGTACATAAATTACAGAATACCATGACGCAAACAGACACTATTTTTCTCGTTTTCGCAGAGGCACATATAGATAAAACAATGCACGGTTCAGCATGAACTGAAGTTTGTAGTTCTTGGAAATGATTAGGGAGGAGAGGCTGCACTACATTACTGCGGAATACAATTTTAATGGCATCCATGTTGGCTTATTGCCTCCCCCTGGTGGTCTGGCATGAACCTGCACCCTCTAGCAATAATATTGCCTGACTCGTGTCATTCAGAGAATCCAAAAAGCTGAGAATAGTGTTTCTTGTGAAGAAAAAATGTGCCCACGCCTCGAATCTCAGATAGTGGTCATGGCACAAAGATGATTGGTCGAGATATGGGGAGGGAGGATACTACATCCCCTTGACTAGTTTAACGCCCTTGATGGAAGTGGGGTCGTCGTCCTTGTCTGGGGGAGAAGCGAGACAGGAAAAGATGGCCGTGGGGGTTGCGCTCTACTTGCCCTCCAGGAGGTTCATGCCCGCCATGTGCTCTCCGAGGGATATGACCCCGAAGCCGTTGCTGCTGTTCTTGCCGTTGACCGGACCGTCGTCCCTGACGGGCGTGGCGGCGTCCTGGCGTTCCCGCCAGCCCTGTGGGGAGCCGAGGCTGCTCCTCTCTGACTTGTACTGCAGGAGAGAGAACCACAGGGTCAAATCAAAATCTCTCTCCTCCTGTAGAGGCTCTGTAGAGGCTTTTTGAGCAAGTAGCCTTTCAAGTAAACCTTTCCATCAATGACGAAGAATCATTTGTATAACCTCAGATATACGCTTTCTCATACATGAAGTTGTGTTATAATCGTGGCTAAATTATTGTAGTTTCTTTTTTGCATGATGCGAGATTGTCAACAAGCCTTTGAGAAATCCTGCATTCATTTTCCATCTTAAGGCATCTGAGTATTTCAGTAGTTTTCCAAGTCAAAGTGACTTGCAGTAAAGTTCCTCATTGATGGTTCGCAATCAGTCACCTTTCTGTTGAGCTTGTTGCAGAGTGGCAGCAGGGACAGCACTATGGCCATTATGGCTCTGGATGTCTGGATGGATGAATCCACCTAGAGAGTTCCGGTACAGGTTTATATCATGTAGTGGTCAACGGTTTACATACACAGCTGTGTGGGTGCGCAAAGATATCACATAGAAACATGTAGGCCACAAAAAAACACAAAACAGCACTGCATGTACCGCTGAACTCTCCTCACTTGAACAGCTATTTTTGAAACATAAAACACACACACACTCACTCACTCACTCACTCACTCACTCACTCACTCACTCACTCACTCACTCACTCACTCACTCACT
>JAOTIX010000089.1:10006047-10016981 GCA_027123715.1 Gaidropsarus macrophthalmus | reverse complement strand
TCTACACACACACACACCAGTCTTCACACACACACACCAGTCTACACACTCTCACACCAGTCTACACACACACACACACACCAGTCTACACACACACACACACACCAGTCTACACACACACACACCAGTCTACACACACACACACCAGTCTACACGCACACACACCAGTCTACACACACACACACACACACACACACACACACACACACACACACACACACACACACAGACCTATGCATTTGGTGCGCGTGGACAGGCAAACATAGCTGCTCCGCTGTGAGCAGCCTCTGTTCACAGCAGCAAAGTCCACGAAGAAAGAATCACAAGTCTTAACTAAACTCTCCTTCGGCTCCATTTTCCCTCTCTCTCGCCCTCTCTCTCTCTCTCTCTCTCTCACACACACACACACGTGCACACACACAGACAAAAACAACACAAACCCCTGCGAAACACGCACACGTGTGTGTACGGTAGCACACTGGCGCGTGGCTACAGTACGAACCATGTAGACACATAATGACACACTCATGTTGGCAGGGCCAGAGCCCTCCACACTGTCCACATTGAGGTGGAGCTGTGACTGCACCGAGTGTAACCGGCCTCCACCATGGCCCCCCATCCCCTGGAATGAAGGAGGGCCCACATACGCACCAACCGGCCTGTTTGCTTTCCACTGTGTGTGTGTGTGTGTGTGCGTCCTGTGAGCAACTTCTGTGCGAGACGTGCGCCGTGCAGGGATATTTCTCAGCGGTAAATGGTGGTGATTCCGGGGGAGTTTGGTTTGGGTGGCAACCCGACCAGAGACCCCCGCTCACCGGGAGTGTGGAAGAGCGGAGGTTCATTAAAAACCGAAATACAGCAGTTGCATAACCGCCGGTTCTGTTCACCTCGCCATCCCCTGCTTCGCTGGCCCGCCCCTGTGCTCTCTCACGCGCGCACACACACACACACACACACACCTTTTACCAGCAGGGCACCATCCATCATCTTCCTCGTCTCCCATGGCAACTGCTCGTCTCAATTCTCATCCTTCATTCCCAATCTCATCAACGCCCCCATCCTCCCCCATCCCCTCCCCTCTCCTCACCTCCGTGCTGTAAATATGCAGAACGGGCCTAGGGCTGCGTAGGTAAAGTAGCCTCGTCATTCACAGGTGTTGGCCCTTGATTCAGGCACATACCATGTGATGTAGAAAGTATCAATTCACCAGCCCCACTCACTGGGACACAGACCTCGGTACAGCAGGACACGAATACAACAGATGGCCGCTCACGGATTAAGGATGTCGGCTGTATCGGTGCTGCCTTGAGATACTGTGCTCGACCAAACCGTGTCCATATTCTGCTCCGCTCCGATTGGTGCGCTTCAAGAAGACACGCGTGTCGGCTCACTTATTGGGGAAACAGCGCTCTCTGGTGGCAGGCCAGGACGACGAGCAACGTACTTGCCGAGTCAAATCACGCCGTCTCAATGCACCACGCATAATCCAGAAATAAACAACACTGTAATTAGTATTTATTCAAGGCCAACACTCAAACCTACCAACCTCAATTTCTTTTAGGAAGGTCAAACAACAATAAACAAATTGTTAAACAGTTACCAAAACAAGGAACAGAGGATACCAAGAAACATACCATAATAATTAACATAATTCACAATGAAAAACGTAAATTTTCCTTTCCGCCTTACAAGGCGCATCAAAAGTGTGTGGGGGAGAAGTCACAGTGGAAATGGCTGTGGAACTCGTGGGGGCTGTCATACTCTATCTTGACACAGGAGGGCGCTGGCAGGCTGCCCGGCGAGGCAGCCCGGAGGAGCTGCGGCCCGCCGTCGGCCTTGTGGCCGGGGGCTTGCGCGGCGGCGGTCGGTTTACCGGTAATGGCTGCCGCGAGGCCGTCATTAGCGGCGACGGCGGTGATGGAGGAGGAGGCGTGCGAGGCAGAGTACTGGGGGTGTCCATGGCTCCCTCTGGGGAAGAAGGAGGAGGAGGAGGAGGAGGAGGAGGAGGGCAGGGTGCTGGCAGAGCCCGGGTAGGCAGGAGGGCACTGGGTTCGCTGCACCACAGCTGGTTGGCCCGCCACGTTCCCCCAGGTGTAGGACTGGTAGGCTGGCGTGCCTCCTGGAACATGCACACGTGACAACAAACCACGTGAGGCGACCCCCACCTCCTGCGGCCTCCTCTCCCCAACCCCACCCCCCCACCCCCACCGCCCGAGACCCTCGGACTCACCGTGGTGGGGGGCCGGCTGCAGCACGATCGGCCCGGGGTTGGCGTGGGACTGGAAGAAGGTGTGGCCTCTGGCGGCGTAGGTCACCACGCCCTTGGAGCTGGCCCCGGGGCCGAAGGTCAGGTAGGAGGTGGGGTTGGACTCCGGAGGATTGGGCGCGAAGTAGGGGGAGGGCGTGAGGTAGGCGAGGCGCTGGGGCTGGCTGGCCGGGTACGAGGCCGGCAGTTGGTAGGAGTAGCTGTTGGTGTTGATGTTGTTAGTGGTATGCGTGCTGGTGGAAGTCAGGTAGTTCATCTTGTCGCTGTAGTCGAAGAGGGAGCTGTAACCAAAAAAGGGGAGACGCGTCAACCGATGCAAGGAAATACTGACGAGTCACTTCTATTTTTACGTCCATAAATCGATCGGTTGATGACATTATGCCATTTGGCATTAATTATTCACTGCTCTCGGATGGAGAATCTCAGAATCCATTATTTGCAAAGTGGGTATTGTGACGTAGATGGTCGGGGCATTCATTCATACATTTCCTACGGCAACAGCCGTAGAGCCAGTTCAGGAAATGGCATCGCTCTACGTCCACGATCCACCAAAATGCCCTGCTACAAACACCTACGTTAAGGTCAGCAGATCACGGGCACCCCTATAAACCTTCCATTTAAAATTACCTTGCCCATTTACTTATAACACGCGTTAACATTTGGTCTTCTCCATATTGAAAATCAGGTGCGGCAACCTTTCCGCTGCTCAGCAGGCACTTAACCTTTGCGTTCCACTCTTAAAGGATTAGGTGTTTTTTCGGAGGAGAATGAGCCTCGGTGCTGGAAAACGCCGGCGTTGAGAGGTTCAGAGGGGAGAGCGGTTGTGAAGTCTGCATGTCTCCAGCACAACAAAGCCCATTGATTCAGCGTCATCGATCTCCTGCGTGAAGTGGCTACTACACAGCTCTGAGCGAACACGCGAGGTGTGTCTGGAGAACCAAAACCTAGACTTCTAACAGCACTTACTTACTCTGGAATGAGATGATTACAATTACAATTATGCATGTCATTGGGAATGCTAGTATATTTTGTATCGCTATTTGGTGTCCGTTTACAGAGGAAAAAGCATGTGGCCGAGGACCGCGGATGGGAACTGGACCCTGGGTCCAGATGCAGTATATTGGTGCAGGAGCGAATCCAGGCTTCCCCCTGTCGGGTGCTGCTGACCTGGTTTCAGCGTGCAGCGCCTGTGGCTCCCTCCCAGCGTAGTCCAGTTGGGACAGGAAGGAACTGCCCTCCAGGAAGAGGGGTGGCGGCGGCGCGGGGGCCGGGGTACTGAGCGGGGGCAGGTTGGAGTTCGGTTCGTACGCGGTGGTGAGGAGGGGGAGGCTGGCACGCCGCAGCGGTGGCGGGCTGTGCATGGTCGCCGGGTGGTACTCCGAAGAGGTCATGAGGGACGGCGGCCGGTTCTGCCCTGCGTCCATGGGTCCAGGCTGGCCTACGGGAGCATGCAGACAGCCAACGCGTACACAAAGTGGCTGTAGGTCATTCTAAGGCAGGGGTCTCAAACTCGCGGCCCGTGGGCTAATTGCGGCCCGCAGGATGATATTTTGTGGCCCCCTACTTGAAATCAAAGTAAACAAAAGAAATATATATACATTCATACCTCAACCCGTGTTCTAAGGAGTTGCAAGGTGAGAGTAGAAATGGTTAACCAATAGAATCCCCCTCCCTTCCTACGGTGCTGTGCCACTGGAAGTGTTGCGTTTGGTCACATTTGATTGAAAGGCAAGTTGGATACCCTAAACCAATCAGGGAAGAGGTGCCTCATTGACTCATATAAAGGCTCATGCAGGAAACTCAAAACTGATATTCTCAGAGAAAGTCATTCACAAATAGCTTGTTATGACTTGTTATGCCTCAAACTATGCAAAAAGAATGTCTATTAAAAAGGTACCTAGAGTACATTTAAACATAAAACAGGTTAGGGTCCAAATATTATCCGTGCAAGAGTATATGGATATTTAGACAACATCACAAAAAAATGCTACTTTGTGGGAATGGCACCTCCAATATTGGGTTTCACGGACAATTTATTACGGATGTTACTCTTAATTTAACTGTAATTAGCCAGCTATACGAAACCCATTCAGTATTCCACATTTAAAGAGGCGAGTACCATAAAATCCTGTCTGAAGGGAGAAATTTGTTACATGTCATTAAGATCGTTTAAATGGATTCTCACTTGAACTAATTGGTAATCTATTGGAAGTTAAAAAACAAAATGAACAGCTTTTACTTCTAGCAGATCTGACAAACCGCATAAATGAGTTCAAAAAAAGAATCATAATCCTCCGTCGATTGTGGACAGTGTATTAGCCCCCGGCCCTGAGGGAAGGCCTGACAGCACAACAACAAGACCCATTAAGGCTCGTTATAATCCACAATCAGCCAGTAAAAACCACTCCACTCTCTCGCTTGGACTTCCGCTGATCAGGGCCATTAAATCTTCCCTCTCTGTTTGTGTTTATCCTGGGAGATAAACCATAACACGTCCTCCAGCTAGGAGCCCAGCGTCCTACCTGCTCAACGCTGACGTGCGTCGCAGGAGAAAACGACTGAATCGACTTAAAAAACGGTGCGTGCTCTCACTCTGGCTGGCGATGCTGGCCAGCAGCGCGCCGTACGAGGGCAGCGCCTGGCCCGACGGCACGGGGAAGACGGGGGGTGCTGCCGTGGGGTGGGCGTGGGCGACGGAGGGCAGGTGACCCGGCAAACAGCCACTTCCCTTCCTGGACAAGACGACACGCAGTTTAGCCGAGGAGGCAACACCGGTACTTTTCCTAATGTTGAGCCAAAGCACAAAACTAATCTGCCCCCTAATCTGGACAAAAGAGGAAAACGGGAAACACCGCGTCAGGTAATTACGGACTTGGGAAGCGGCAACCTGGCCGACAAGGAAGGATTGGTCTGCAGCTGGGCGATGCTTCGGCTGTTGCTGCAGCCCAGCCGGCTCTGCCTGTTCTCCCCCTTCCCCTTGGCCGTGCGCTCCATCTTCCTCCACTTGGCCCGGCGGTTCTGGAACCACACCTGGACCGCCGAGAGGACCGGTAGACAGAGAGAAACAGACTGATTTAGAGAGACAGAGAGAGAGAGCGTGGGACAAACAAAGAGAGAGTGAGAGACGATCAATGACAGACCGACAAAATGATTTCAAGACGAAAAAGGTTTGTTAAAAATTGTGGAGATAATTAAGGGGGAGGGAATAAGGTTGCCCAATAGGAACATCAAGTTAAAAGTGTCACTTGGGTAATGTGAACGGAGCCTTGCATTAGTCCATGCCGTTTACACACACCTATTTAGGGTCTTCTCCCATCTCGTGCATTACTAACACCCAGCTCAAGCTGAACAAGCTGTCGATGCAGAGGACTCACACGAAAACACTGAATAAACACTGCTCATTTTAGACTCTACTCTCACCACTCATGCGTTTGCTGCACCCTGTGAACACCTACCGCCTGCTCCGCCCTAATTTATGCAACACAAAGCATTTTATTCCTTGATAAGCAATTTCCTTTTGCCGAAGTGCTCTGAAATGGCCGTAGTGTACCAATAACTCTGATATCTGGCTACTGCTGGCTCCGCTCCACGGCCCTGGAGGGTTCCTCCTGGCTTCCCCTGCTCCAGCACGGTTTGCTCGGACGGAGAGATTTCCCACAAACTCGAGTCAAGTCTGCCAGACGCAACTGTGCCACAAATGCATTTCAGAATGGTCTGACCGGGGCCGTTGTTTGGGAAATATTAGATAAATGGACCGAGGGGGAAGACCTCAACGCGAAAATCACTGGCAGACACGTTAGGAAATGATTGAGGAAACGAAGGTGTCAGAATCAGACCATGATCCTCTGTGGCGTGACTACAACCGAAGTGGCGATGACCTTCCTCTTCTCTGCGTCAGGGTAGTGGTCCTCCTGGAACAGACACTCCAAATGCTCCAACTGATCTACGCAAACAACAAGGATTAAGCACGGACTGGACACAAAGCATGTCATGATCAAACAAAAATTCAGCGTTGACATAAGTAATCTTATGTCTACCGTCTACAGCTGGAAGCTTTTTCGTTCGGTGACCAAATACTGGCGGGCTTTACGTATAACAAATATGATTTCATGTTTCCCCTCCCACTCTTATGAAGCCAGTAAGTAATACACAGCTGGGCACGCCTTTCCATTTGCCATGAGCCAATCAAATCCACGAGGACTTGAAATCACAACTGCTCACGTTTTGTTCTGTACTAATGACGTGCTTTACTGTACGCCGAAAGCGCATTCCACGTCACGTCACTTAAGACTCCTACCTACCCGTGCTGTAAAGGGTGCGCATTTTCTTCTTGGGCGCTGGCGGCAGGAGGGCCAGGTCCGTCGTTTCCCCCAAGTCTAGCTCTGGCAGCAGAGGCAGGATCAGCCTCTTCCTGCCCCGTGTGCTGTACCTGACGGCTTGGTGAGCGCAGTCCGCCTGCGCCGTCTCCGTCTGCCAAGGTGCATTCAAACCGACCTCAAACATACCAATATACCACAGTAAGAAAAATGAGTTAAGCATTGACACGAGGTTAGGCTGGGACTCTCCTGACCTCCGTCGTTTTACAGGCCAGTTCCAGGACGGTTTGGTCTGGGAGGGCGTCGTGTTGAGGCCGTTGGGTCCAGTGGTGCTGTAGCGGCGTGGTGGAGGTGGTGGCGTGGCCGTAGCTCTGCTGCTCGGCGCTCAGCGTGAACGGGACGGGGGCCAGGAGAGAGTACTGCCTCTGGCCGCCGCAGCGGGAGTCAAGGAGGTCGTGGCCCGGACTGGCCCCGCCCCCGAAAGCCCCCCCGCTCGCCGTCTGGCCTTCGTCGGCCGCCGCTCGCTCGCGCCACCAGCGAGGTTCTCCTCCTCCGCCACCCTCCTGGTCCTCGTCCTCCCCGGGGGTGTTTGGGTCGTGTTCCTTCTTGTCAGAGAGCAATTCCTCATCGTTCTCAATTTCAGTTACAGTGGGCAGCTCCTCCTCTGTCGCCTCTGGAGCCTCCATAGGGCTTTCTGTCTGCTCTGCACACTCGTCTTCATCTTCCTCCACCCCCCTCCTCCTCCTCCTTCTCCTCTTCCGTCTTCTTTCATGATTTCTGGTGTCCGAGTCCTCGTTACACAAAAGGTTCGGACAGTCTGAAATGCAAGTCACACTAGTTTTTAGCCCTCTGCAGAATATAGATACTTATGGTGTGGTGGATAGTTCATTGAACCTTTATTTGTTAATAGCACAAATGTATGTTTAGGAGACTACAGTAATAAGTGCTTATAAAGCTCTTTAGAGTTGTACAGAAAGTCAAATGCTATCCTGAGAGCACAAGACTGAGTGGCTGAGCATATAGGCTAATGAGGGTGCCCAATGCCCCAGAGTGTAGTGTCCGCTCAGGAGAGGCCCTGACCCTTCATTAACTTAACACATCCATGCAGGCCAAATGTTCCAAACCAAAAACCCAAGGGTCTTGAATGTTAATGAAACAGAATTAATTTAATATTGCCATTAGTGACTAGCACGAAACACCTGGGAATATGAAGTTTGCTATCTTTCATAAGAGTTCCGAAAGGTTTCGTATATATAGCTAGGTTAGCGTGACACTTTTTAAAAAGGGTCAGCAAGCTCCGTCACTTGTCAAATACTAATTAAGGCAATAAGGGAACCCCAATTCTCTCCTTACCGTCAGCTAATTCACAGTGTTCGTCCATAATGAATCAGCGCATTAAACCAATAGGCTAATTTTGCACTAGTCGATCAATTATGTCTGGTTGGCAAAGAAGTGCTGCGAAACGTGCAGAATGCTAATAACGATAGATTGATTGGTTCACCCGGTGCACATTATCACGTGACGTGATTAGCCAATCAGTGGAGATTGCGCCACAGGTGTTTGCCGTGGGATCACTTGGTGGGATGTACAGCTATGTTACACGAGTGATCAAAACGTTCCGGTTTAGTCATTGTACTTCCACAATTCACAACATCAGATGTCTACAGCGTAGAGATGTAAGAATTCATGCCTTCTTCTGAGTGTTAAGTAAACAAATAGTCCGCATGTTGTAGTAAGTAGCAGACCTAGACAGGCTAGGCCTCGGGCAGTGCACTAAATGGTTTGCTGGTAAGGCTGTGTATAAGGCTGTGTCATGAAGTGCATGAGGAAGAATGTGAAGTGGGCTCCAGACAGTATGGAGCTGTAGAGCTATAATAATTCCTCCACGAATAACCCATCATGAAAAGTCTAGATTTGGACGTCGTAAAAACATCTGAACCAGTCGTAGCCTACAGTTTAATCTATAACGGGGAATGCGTACAGAACAACAAGCTGCATCAAACTTGTACTCGTAATGTGTTCAGTAATTTATAACAAAAAGCGTGATATTTTGGATTAATGATGGTATTAAAACAGAAAAGGGATGCGCATATATAAAGCACATTTACTGGTTAAATGAAAATGAAGTCTTTGACCTAGCAAGTGAAATGGAGAATAATTTCAGTCCTAAAATATTCAGTGTTTGGCACTTCATGTGAATCGAACAAACTATCTGCCGAGTCACATATTAAGAGGGATTAAATATTTTAATATTTTTGCCACTAGGTGGTGCAATGTGTAGACCGATGCCTTTGATAAATTCCAGCTAATTTAGACTACTATGCACTGTGGCTATTAAATATATTTGGCCACTGAAGTGCACTTCCATCTCCAAGCAGAAGGGGGCAAACGGCCGTGAGACTACCGCACTAAACTACGTGGAGCAGATCCCCTTATCAGTAGCAAGCCCGACTAAACACGGGAGGGGAGGACAGCTTGTTCCTTTCTATGCATCCATGGTTCTCCTCCATATTAAACGGCGTGCTCTCTCCATTCCGGGCTGAGCCTTGATGATTAATGGGGATGGAGGGTGTTTTGACTCCCTATTATAATGACAAAAAATTCCACACCTCCCTCTCAAACACCTCAATATTCACCCTGGACAATACAGGCCTCAAAAGGGAAAAACAGCAACGTGGGGGCACAAGCTGTGGGAAATGTTAAGATTTATTCAGATGTAATGTTCCTTTGGGCTTACAAGCAGCCATGGCTATCTTATTTATTTAGTGATTTTATCGCGAAAAATAAAACGGAATGACCCATTGCTCGAGCCCAAAGGGTTTACTGAGCGAGGCGTTAATGTGCTTCGTAAAGATGTGTTATCGGCGTGCAAATTTAATCCAGGTAAATCTGGTGTGGACACGCACTGCCTAATTTAGTGGGCCAGACAATGGAATGTAGGCCGTGCTCACGCTACAAGTGAGTCATGGCAGGAGAGCGATAGTTGACGTTCACATGCGAGCGCTGTAGTGCTCAGACGTGTAGGTTACGGCTGCGTATTTCCTGTGTTATGTGATCTACACGCGTAGAGGCGTCATGGCAACCAAGACAAACAACAAGACGGCCAGGATTCGTACGTCTCCCCTGAACGTTCTTCCAAAGATGGCATGTTGCGGTCTTCGCTTCTCATCTCACCGCGCTAAGACTTGTAAAACACGAAACAGCGGAATCAAAAGTAGCCGCAGCTCCAGGAGTGAGAAGACCAACAGAAAGGCAAGGCGGTCCATTTTTACCCAATAAGGTCTTTTATTTGGAACAAAGTGGCAGATTAGTGACAGAGTGGTGGCCAGGAAGATCAGCTTCCTCCAGCGCACTCAACCAATGACAGAAACTCAGCCTTAAAAAAATGCAAATGTATAAAAACAGGATGGGGTACAACAAACACAGAGTGTCTCACACACACACATACACGCTTGCTTGCACCCACACACACACACACATTCAAACGGATACACACCCATACAGAGAGCAAGCTAATCATACAGATTAGCTGTCCCATACACACACACACCTCTTATTTGGCTATGCAAGTTAAGATGGATACAAACAGTTTTTTTTACACTTTAACATTTACTTTAAAAAAGACAGTACAGTTAAGAGAATCCCGCCTGTCAGAAAAATATGTAGTGTCATACAGAATATCCTTGACCAGAGAGACAGTTTAACAGACGGTGAAAGACACAAGTTAGTGTGTGTGAAAGCCACTGTGGGGGGGGGGGTGGGGGTGAACAGAAAGCATACACACACACACACACACATTCGTACACACACACACACATGCATACAAATACAGGCAGAATTGGGTATGTGGTAAAAAACAAAAAAAGATCCAGAATGAAGCCTAGACACGAACAGGGTTAAATGAGGTGTGGGCACTTACACACAAACACACACACACACACACACATCCATACACTAGGGCACAGGTGGAGTACACACGCACACGCAAATATGCACTCACACACACACGTGCGCACGAAAGGGCGGGAAATGTGTAATTACCTGTTTATGGAAGAGCGGCAGAACTGCTGAAGCAGGTAAACACACATTCCCATGGTACATTCCACCTTGAGCACACCCCTCTGTCTCACACACACACACACACACACACACGAATGACCACAACAAGCAGACAAGCACAGTCATCTCTACACACCCAGACTAGTATAATTTCACTCCCATGCATTTTTGCTCTACAGTACCGAGTATAATAGAAGCTACTAGTCCAGTGTCACTGGTGTGTGGTTATCGTTACAATCTTTTAGATAGAAGCACAGCCCCCTCCTGACCCCCTGCAGCGGACCCCCACCCCC
>JAOTIX010000089.1:9750138-9763308 GCA_027123715.1 Gaidropsarus macrophthalmus | reverse complement strand
GGAACTAGCTAGTGGCTAACAGCGACAATCCTAGCAAGGTTAGCAGCGTATTTGTCTGTCTTGAACTCTCATGTTTGGCTGGAGTGGGCTTAACTCAAACCTAATCAGACGTGTTTTTAATGTTGAAAAAAACTGAGGGTGCACTGCAGACTTGGACGTGATACAGTCATTTAAGCAAACCCAATAAACGGTGGGGCCAATTTCAAAAAGCCAGCATGCAGGGTCTGGAGACTCCCTACGATACTGAGGTCCCAATCGACTTCATTGATTGTTCGGTAAGATACACGACAACGGTATATTAAAATGGTTTAATGTCGAAAACATTTATTTCATATCATTATCCAGCGCCAATTGCTGCAGAACTGGTACCACTGAGAGTGGAGGAAATAATACATGTTGCTTATTTTACATTTATTTTTACAGTCGTGCAACAAATCCATAAGGAGTGAGAATTTGTATAAGATACACCTGACGACTATAGGACATATGAAGGTAAATATCATTTATCGTATTACTACTTATTATTGGATGTTGCCAACTAATTCCAATCATTCGACATGTATGCCTTGAATGTAACCAGCGGTATAATTAATAACAATTTGTTTATCTTATAATTACATGTATCATGCATTCAGGAGTGTGCTATGTTTGTCAAATCTCCAACAGAAGATGTATGCAAAATATGTTCACACCTTGGGACATCTTTTCTTGCGATGCCACTTATATTGGCGATGCCAATATTAGTGCTGCATCTGCCATGTTGGATCTGTCAACCAACGTTTGACCATGCAGCCTACGCTTTTGACGTGCTGGAGCAATCGGCTATCAGAGCAATGGATATGTTGAGGTTGACCAGCTTTTTCCACCAATGGTATTAATTGCTCTTATTTTGTGGTCAATAATGAATGCAGTCCAGCGATGTATTTTCTTTGTTGGATCATCTTCCTCATCGTGTGTCGTTTCTGTTCTATTACATATTTATTTCTTGTCCTTGGTGTAATGTATTTGGTCAGTTGGAATTTGAGATGAATACACATTTTTGTGTTGCACACCTCATGATGTGTGTAGATATCTCTCTCTCATCGTCAATAGCTTATCCCGCTTACCACCCCCACCCCCGACGTGCCTAAAGCACCTTCCGAGGCGCCCAGGGGGCATCCTTACCAGATGCCTGAAGTGGTGGAGCTTCTCACTATCTCGAAGGGAGATGCCCGCCACCCTCCTGAAACCCATTTCAGCCGCTTGTATCTGGGATCTCATTCTTTTGGTCATTACCCACACTTGACCATAAATCATAGAGTGTGTATATATCTATTCCTTTTTATAACATTGCCTCAGCAGTGATAATACTGATTTCTTGGCAAAGTAATTCAAAGGAGTGGGTTACTGAACTGCCAAGACGAGTGAAAACAAACATGGATGTTTCTGAAGTATTTTTCCAACTCTTCCAACTTTATTGGTCAACATCTGCTGGGAAGAATTTGCTGATGATCGACCTGATGTATATAATGTTTTTCTTGTTCAACTCCTGATGGTCCAATTTGGTTTACAGTGGCAAGATGGACACTCCAGATCGCTTAACCTGTCCGGGACTTCCTTTTGGGAGAACCTGTGGCAATTCCGATACAAGCCTGGAGACTTTATCTCTCCAGTGCATTTTGTGTCTGATCCTGGGTCCAATCTAGTAGGAAATGCACGATGCACCTTCAAAGAGAGTATCCCAGGGGGTATCTTTCACAGACGGCCAAACAACATAGACTGGCTCCAATCAGGGGAGCTTGGGCTCTCCTTGAGGTCCTTGCAGATCACTGCCCCCCGTTCCCCCGGCCCCCCACTGCCCCTCCTCCCCACTGCTAGCAGGGGGTAAGAGGGGCAGTACTGCTTTTGGCTACTTGTATTTCATTGCTTTGGTCACCTCAATCAAAGCTGAGGGCAGGAGCACAGATCTAACTTCAGATCTTGCGTGACGACCTCTTCATCGTTAACATCTGATTATCAGCATGGATCTCAGTACTGTAGACCCTGTACCTGCCAGCAGCTGATACACGTGAAGTCCATCAGAGGATTTCACATTCTACGACTTACATCAGCTACCACGGCAAAAGTGACATGGGCTACACCGACTACCTAAGTAAAAGGCAGTGGAAGGCCTGAACAGAACATGCATTATGTCTCTACGTCACAAAGTGTGTGCGATTGAAGCCTTTTCTTTCTTGCGCATGTGCATTGAATCATTATGTTGTCAGCCTGTTCTGAGGAATGAATCTGAAAAATAACATTACCCTAAGGTTGTTTCCTGAGACTGAAATATAGACGATTGGACCAAGTCAATGTGTTGACCCGACGATATGATTATCCCCCCTCCGATTTTCTTTACTATTTTTAACACAAAATGTGTTCTCAAACAATGAATTGATTATTTTATTATTTTGATTCTGAATATGGAATATTTTCTACAATGGATGACTTTATCACCCATCTAAAGAATGTTGGCTAATATACTGTTTGATACCATTATATAACCCTTTCTCTGTTTGTTCTGATGAGTTTTGCCACTCTAGCCAGTTAGGAAAGCATTGATTGACTCGTTTCTATTGCTCTCCCTCGTCCCATGGCAGAAGGAGGAAGCTTTGGTCGCGAATGGTAAGTAGTTCTTAACCTCAGCCTGCTCATACTGGCTCCGTTTTAGTGAGTGTGAGATAATCTGTACAGGTTGACGATAAACACACTGCATAATGTAGTGCTGCTCCCCAAATATATCTAGAGTCCAAATATCTGAAAAGGGTAGAATTTTCTCAACTTCACTTTGCTTAAAAATCCACCATTCACAATAAGGCAACAAAAATGTGATGTGAAGTAATGTGATACAATCAGATAACTGCTATATTATGGTGTCAGTTATTTTTATATATATGTACATTTGCAAATCTGAACTGCCAGACAATTTTAAAATCCAGTATATTTGCAAAGGTAAGTGAAATGCATTGTATTCCTTCAATGGCAATGGTAACGTTTTCATTGGATCACATTGACAAGATTCCCTTGACCTGATCGGTGATGCGTGACCTGGATCAGTACCGGCACAAATTGAGTGCCATAATATATATTTTTGAAATGGACTGCAGTATATGCATTTTAAACCCTCCACTTCTGAGATGATCTGCTCTACCTCCTGAGCTGCTGATGGAAGCAGAACAATCTTTGCAACTGCAAACAAAGAAGGGATTTAGGCAGTGTTCATTGACATGCAGCCCTGTTGTTGTTGTTGTGTGACCAATTCTCAAGTCATATAGAACTTTTCATTGTATATGAAGACCACAAACACTTGGATGAGTCATGACATTCATGGATAGCCCTGAAAGAACTTTAGTGTTTGAAAATCTGCCACCTAGCTCGTCTGCATCCTATTCTGGCAGCAAGGAACCCTTCCATCTTCATCCACATCCACTGGGTCCTGGGCAGATTGCAATTCTCCCCCTCTCTGCACTTGTGCGCTTTGCCTATACCTTCAGATGTTTGACTCGCTGTTCCAACGTAATCTTATTCATGCTGCTAGACAACAATTTTGTTCGGCCACCAAATTGGCCTGGGGACCAAGGATGCATAACTTTGTCCTACCAGGAAGACATGCTCCAATAAACTTGCCAACGTTTTTTGGAAAAGATCTCAGTCATACACACACACAAAGCCTGAGATTGTGAAAGTCTGAGGTTGTGATTTGCTCAGATCATCACTATTCTGTCCTAAATGTACCCTGTACATTTCCATTTGCTGTAAGACTTCTGCTGATGCTCAAAGCTTGAGGGATCATGCTTTGTCTCAGTCATCACAAACTATTTTTATGAATGGACCACTAGTTGAGAATAGTACCGCGGGAAACCCTCAAAGTTTGTCCATGCCTCTTGTTTTTCCATACCTTACTGACCTCCACAACACTGACACCCGACATAGCACGATATCTTGTTTTTCTGATATCAAACTACTCAACAACGGCTACACAGCAGGTTATTCTGATTGTTTGGACCAGATCATTCTGGGGGGAGACAGGCTGCCAGGCTTTGCAGGTTGCTCCCTTGAGATATCTTTAAACCTGGGTTGATCGACTTAAGAAGTGGCTGAAGACAAAATTAAGCCATGTCATTATTCTTGGCACCTAAACCATTTTGTGCTTTTGTATGGAGCACATTTCTTGGTGCTACTTCAAATTCCAAGCTACTAATATACAGAAGTTGAGTTACAGAAAATGGCATTTGGTCTGAAATGATTACCACCATATCTATAATTTGGTGGAAGTAAGTTGATCAGCATTTGAGGACTCTGGTGTCTCTTTTCTGATCCAATGTCGACCAAAAGGAATTCTGTAATATCAAACTGTAAAAAGATGGGTTGTATTTGCATTTTTTTTCTGGGTTATTGACGCAGATGGGCTTGCCCCCATGTCTTCGGAGAACTTGTTGAAGAATTCCTTGATTTTGAAACACCTCAAGGAATGCAGGTTTTTAGAGCTTGGCTCTGAAACCACTATCCACTTTAAATATTATGGGGATTTTTAAGACTTTTTTTCTTTTTTGGGCAAGCAGTCGATACATCGATCTTTTTTCAAATGGATAAGAAAAGATGATACTCTGAAGAAGAACCTGACCAAGAAATGGTGAAAGGAGTTTTCTACAAGTTAGAATACATGGATGCCACCATAACATCATTCAACAATTGGAGGAAGAGATTTCTGCAGATTTTCTAATTGGGAAGGCGATTCAAACAATTCTTAATTGACCTTTGGTAGGAGTTATATATTCAACAGATATCGTATTCTGTAGAGCTACAGTGTATAGTTCCTTCCTAGTCTTTAATCTTACGAGAGATTGAGTTTTGTGAATAAAACATTGCTTACAACAACTTGGAACAAACGTACATTATCTGAAGCACTACACAGATCAAATCACTTGCTTAACTCAATATTAACATTGGTCAAGTTTGTCTATCCAACTATTGCTTCACTGCTGCCTTTCTGCTCAATCAGGTCTTGCC
The DNA here is from genome assembly GCA_027123715.1 of Gaidropsarus macrophthalmus. Classification (NCBI taxonomy): domain Eukaryota; kingdom Metazoa; phylum Chordata; class Actinopteri; order Gadiformes; family Gaidropsaridae; genus Gaidropsarus; species Gaidropsarus macrophthalmus. The sequence continues at coordinate 9,758,280 of JAOTIX010000089.1, read as the reverse complement.
ATTAGGAGTCCATTTGTTCCAGACTTTGAAGACATCATGCAGTATTTGCAATACTTGAACCTGGATGAACCCATCATTGGTGAATACACAAAATTACACTAACATTTCAATCCACTATTATTTTTAGGTCATTTGGTCTTAAATGACTTAAGTGACTGATTGGATTTTGTAGCTTTTTAGCTTTGACAAATGATTTCAAACGTTTACCTTTGAAAGGTTTAAATCATCTGGAGGAGGTGATTGGTTCCGATCCCAATGACTCACAGCCCGGCCCGAGATACTTTTGTCGGCTGTGTAGCCTGGAGGCAAATCTACCCAACATGATTAACCATATCATTGGGCGCAAGCACAGACAGAAATATCTGGTAGGCAAAATTACTTGAAAACTAATTTTTGCAACTTTCAGCTGTTGGCATGACTCCTTAACAAACATTTTTACATGACAGACATCACAACGAAAAGACCTGGTTACCTGGGACCATTCCACCAGTTTCACCCAACCAGCAAAGGTCATACGTGCAAAGTCAGAGGTCGTAGAACGCCAGGATGGCAGAGGGATGCCAAGGGTAAGTGACGGACACTTAACATCCATGATGTGTTGAAAATGAATTGGTGCAATCAATGTTTATATGGGTGAGATTTTAAGTTTTAATTGTTATCGGTTTCAGCAAATGAGTCGAATTGAAGGCAAATCCAATGTCAGAGGTATGTTCTTTGTTTTTTAACCAGTATTGTTGGAAGGATAAAAAGGCACTTATTGTAAGTCAATGGTTCGTAAACATTTGTCAACCATAACCATTAAATATTATAGATTAGAAGATAGGTAGCAGTACATTCAAGCGGTACAATTATTTTAAAAGTAACAAACAATTTGAGTTAAACAAGCTTCTTTGACACTTAACACATTATTTTCCCATTTCAATATTCAGTCCCGCAGACGCAAAGACTGAAAAACGTTGCACAGAACGCAGGGCAACGAGCGCATCATTCAGGTCATTACCCCTGCGACGAGGGGCAGCCACCACCTTTCCATCCAGATGACCCTTACCTTGGGCGAGGAGAGGACGAAAGCAGGCATTACCAAAGGCAGAACAACCATGGCAGACAAGATTTTATGAACTCTGAGTATCAAAGGGACTACTCAGAAAATTCGTCGGGAAGTCGGCAAAGAGAGGATGCCTTCCCGCAAGCAGAGGGTCGTCCCACGCGTGGCTATAGGGAGGAGATGCCCCACAGAGAGGCGTACCAACGAGAGGCCTCGACGCACAGAAGACTTAATCCGGAAAGTGACCCCCTCAAACAGTTCTACTCTGAGGAGTTACGCCGCGAGCGGAGCCGTGCAAATGATGCCGCTACCCCTGATGGGAGAAACTATCCGTCCCATGAGCCTCAAGATTCACATCAACACGATGACGAAGACCATCGCATGCATGCCTACCCACCGGAAGGTGCCAATCGACACCATCCAGACAGTCGTGACAGCCGTGGATCAGGTTATCCTCCAGAGGCACCTGGTCGAGGTTCCATGAACTATACCCAAGAAAGCGCCTCCTTCGATGAAGACATGCGAGGGGCTTCAGCACCAGAAGAGTCCTACCAAGACGAATATCGCCAAAGAAGCGGCTACCCTGAGGACCAAGACGGGGATTACAGTGGCGGTGGTGGCCAACCTTCCCTGGATCAGAATCGACATGGTGGCCCAGAGCCCAGGGGAAAGGCTGCCCAGCCACTAGACAGAGATTATTTATTTGAAATGGTCGGAGCCCTGCGTAACAGAGCAGCAGTACCACCCTACCAGACGCCGCCACAGGGTGACCGAGGAATGTCAGAGATCCCAGAGCCTTTCAGACGCTTTCTACAGAGGGATTCAAGCAGCCAGAATGCCAGGAAGAGAAAGAGTCGCTTCTCTGATGCTACTCAAGAGGAGATGGAAGGGTCCAAGCGAATGTGGGTGATCAAATGATTTGATTGATTTGGTTTAAACACTCAATGCTAAATTAGATAATTCCAAAGAATACACATTCTTATGTATACATGGAGGTCCATTTCTGTTCCCAGGTTAATGGAGTTGGATCGACCCAGGGTGTTTGAGGAACCTGGTTCATCATGGCAGAGAAGGCAAGAAGGCCATGGTTCCCAAAGACCTGACCAATACACCAAATCACAGGTATCAAGTTATATTGTCATTAAACTGTTAAAATCTATTTTCATTGTGCGACTGGGCTTCGCTTTTCGATCAAAACTGTATTTTTGTTTTGATTTCAGAGCCAATATCAAACTGAGGGCTACCCAGAAGAAAATGAAAAAGATGGCAGTAAAGTGTTCGATTTATTGGTAAGCATTAAAGCCATTCGTGACAATTTACGTAGGCAGCCCATGTGTTGATATGAACATTGCATTTTTTCATGTCTATATTGGTGTTCTTCTAGAAAAACATTGAAATTGAAAATGGGGAAGAGGCGGACTTCCTCAAGAGCCGGCTTTGTAATCTCTTGAAGGAGTTTCAAGCCAAAAGGTCGGAGAAGACTTTGGTACGTGTTCACTCCTATCCAGATCACCACGCCTTCTATGCGTCGATTAAAACGGCTTTTTATCAAATATATCATTCATATATAATATATCATTTATTTTAATCAATGGTCAAAGCTGTGGTGAGCTGGGCTCTTTCCCTGCTTACTATGAGCAGAAGCCCAGAGCACACACGCTGACGTGTGTCCATCACACAGACCGTTATATGCTTGTTCACCATGTACATCTGCAGGGGGAGGTCTGTTAGTAGCCCTACCTACATATTTCTTGGGGCAGTAGAGATCAAGTTAACAATGTATTAAATCCCTCTGGGGGACATTGAGGAGGATCGATGAATCAGCTGAATCCAAAGCACAGGAAAAACGTAATGTTATATCGACTCATTTTAAATATGATTAGCCGAGAGGTGTGTTGCACATTCTAACTCCCATTCATGTAAACAAAAAGCAACCTTTTTCTAACTAAGAAGTAAATGTTTGCCAACTGTGACCTTTTGTAAGGAGGTCTATAATTAAGTAGATAAGCCCACTAATGACTTTCTTTTTCACAGTCCTCTGTGGCGCCGTGGTCTTAAGATTGTTTTGAGTATCCACAAGTTATTTGGTTTACACGACGATGATGCTGTGCATTTCATTCAATGAACGATTGCAGCTCCATGAAACGTTGGATTTTGTCACCGCGTCAACGGACTTTTCAATTGAACGCTCTATTCCTCATGGCTTGCGGTGCGTGTAGCAGAGCCGACCAGACTCTGCGCCCATCTCCAGAGAGTACAACCATAGGAGCGAGGCTCAGCGGCCCCTCTCCCCTCCTCGATCCGAGGCCGGGCGAGAGGCCTTCAGGGAGGAGATGCAGTGGAGGCCACTGGAGAACCAACCAAGGGCACTGGAACCCCACCCGCGGCCGATGGAACCTCACCCGAGGTCCTCACTAGATCCCAGGGGCTGGGAGGATGATGAGCAAGGAGGCCCGCCTGCCAAGAGATTCCAGGAAAACCGGCAGCCAGTCCACATGAACGCTAACGTTTCAAGTAGACAGAGATACGAAGGTACGCCGTCGATCAATATGTGTCATCCATATGTATCACCGGTACCATCTCCATCTGATGGAATGATGTGCTGCTGATTGCACTGGCCTGATCATATTTATTGAAAAGGTTCTTTGAAGGGAATATTAATGTCTTTAATGTATTTTTTGATAACTAGTATATACGGTCTCGCATGTGTAAGCAGATGTAGAGCTAAACCCATTAAGTTCCAGACAGATGCATCACTATTAATACCATCTCATCATATTTCATTGTTCATGTTAAGAATTTTGCACATATTTCCCTCTCGCAGAGGTTTTCGGATCAGGGTCACGGGTCACACACCACAGAGCACCACATGCCCCTCACCAAGAAGAGCCCTTCCAGCACCGGGACCACTTCCAGCACCCCAGGGACCACTACGGATACTCGCCTGGTGTACCTGAGTCTATGGGCGCAGCCTCCCACTCTTACCACAGGGAGCAAGGATATCAGATGCCCAGGGGCACACAGCAGTCCAGCAGTCTGGACAAAATCACCTCAACCCTCCTGGAACTTGTTGCAAGAAAATAGTGATTTTTGTATTGCTAAATGTTATAGTCATTGCTAAATTCCTTGGTGGTTTGGATTAATGCTTTATTGGCAATGATTACTTATTTTTTTACTGATTTACTGATTTCTCTTAAGATTGTTTAATTTGTTCTCTCAAATATTTGAAGGAGATTTTGATTTGTGGAACTCTGTAACAAAACAAATTAATGTATTTTCTTTTTAATATAACCATTCTATGCCTATATGCCTTGGGTTTTTATTGTCGAAACGCTGTAGGTTTAAAAAACATTTCTATAAAATTATATAATTTTTAGGATAGCAATGTATGGTAATATTTAAACCATGCTTTATGACGCACCTTGCTGCGACCTCTGCATTCTACACAATCGCAAGCACGCCGTCCATGTGGAGTCCGTAAAAGGCTACGTCACTACGTGCATACGTGAAACTATTTCCGGTTCGAATAGAAGCCATCTTGTTTCCCGTTGTTAGCTAAATAAAATAAATAATAGACTCAGGCGGACTTCTCTTCGAACACCCAAAACAAAGTGAGTAAGACCTAAAAATGTATTTGTGTGGAAAATGATTAGAAGAAAGTATGCTGGTTTGCGTGAAAGAAGTGGCAAATTATTCACGTCTTTTCATTTGCTCTTCTTGACCAATAGACGATTGTTTTGGAAGACGAACATAGGCGCCATTTCCCTCCTCGCTCTCTGAGGCGCTTATTGGTGGCCCGCAGAAGGGATCAGAGGCGGTCGAGAAACTGCCACAGTGGCTCCACCATTTTGGCTCTCATTTGTGTAATTGTCAAATGAACTGCCCAGTCTTGCTGGATCCCGAATGGCGTCAGTAGCTGAGCGAACTTGGCCATAAAAACCTTGATTGGTGGAATCTAGTCCGAGGTTTGATTGGTCTGAAGGACAGATACAAACGTTGTCTTTATTGGTTAGACTACTTCATCCCAGCTCTGTAAAGCTTTGCAAACTTTCATTAGTGGGGGCATTACTTGTTGTCCAGTGGCAAATTCATTTAAAAAGACCCTTGATACGCAGTGTGCGCAAACGCTTTTTGGTGTATCTGAATCCAGCTCACAAAATATCCCCATGAGCTAGCTAAAATTCGCAGACAACAATGAACACTCCCAAACGTTTGGTCAATAAACGAACGCTTACTGCTCAAGTTTGTTCTGGTATCGTCCAGTTTAAGTCATTTCAAACTTCGTTGCTGGTGGTATTCGATCATACCGGAGAAATACATCTGATATATTCACATTTCAAAACAATTACCTGTGGTAATGAAATGTGGTTTTATGTTACGAGTCGCCGGCGTTAGCTCGGCTCCGTGTTTTGCCTCTTCAATCCTCAAAACGACTGGGCTTATTATTTTATTTCAAGAACAGTCATGACGTTATGCGTATCTGAATGGTCATGTATAATTTCCCAAGTTATCCTTGTCATATACATAGATATGCCTTCCCCAATACATCGACATGTTTATGAACCACTATCGAGAATTTCATCAATACAACTACTATATTCTATTTTGTAGTTTCATAATCGCAACCATTAAATAAGCACAGCTTCATTTGTTGCTGCTTCATAAAATAGCTTTGCCTATATTTTATACTCCAACTGTTTAAACAGCCAATCAAAGAAAAGCTCTCCGTGACACGAGCAGGGATCATTGCCCTCGGTATTATTATTTCAGTTCACAAAGTTCTGCCCTACCGTACCATGGGAAGTAGATTATTAAAAGGAATCAATACTCTGCCCCCCTCCCCTGAGCTTTCATTTAGTTATTTAGTTCTTTATTCGTTTTTAGTGTAATTTCTGTATTGAAAATATTTGATGTTTTCCCTCTCTCTAATAAGACAATCGAACATATAGGAGGTTTGCATCTTGTGTGCTTAAATGAATGCATGAGGGCTCTATTGCTGTATGTTTGTTACGTAAATAAGCCCGGATTGTGCATGTTTATGCCTAAACAGTGTTTGGATGGTAAACAGCTCTCCTAGAGGCGGAGAAGTCATGGGAAGGTTTTATTTCCATTCTCGCTGTGACCTTGTCAGATGTCATCATGGAGGCATTTTGGGTAGCCTCACTGCTAAAATAGATTAATCTTTGTGCAGCCTCCCCTCTCTAATCATTAACTGGCCAGCTACGTTGCCTGCTCTCGTTCCTGCACCAAAATAGAAGGAGCATTTAGCTTGGCTTCTCTAGAGTCTCTCTTCACTTCTTGTTCTATCTCTCTTGTTCTGTAGCAGCTCTCCTAACCGTCCTTATCCATCCTTCTGGCTCCCATCCCCCCACCACCTCCTCTAGTGTGTTCATTGATGGACCAGCTTTGCTCTCCCTCCCTATATGTTTGTGAGAGGGAGGGGGGGTGGGGGTGATGTCATGTCCACCATCCTCTGCACTCGTCCTTTGACTTTATGCTATGGTTCAGGGACATTATTGAATCCACATCCCCTATGTCTCACGGTTGCTGTCACTTTAATATGCCTGTGCCGTGCATCATTGCTGTGTTGCCCTGCACTTGTGTTCCAGTGTGAAGGAGTATCAGTGTGCAGCACACCTTTAACCAGTGGCCAGCTAACCAGAAGGGCATTATAGGACATTGCAGATGTGGTTTTGTGATGACATTTGAATTGTACAAGTTGCTGTGGGCATCTTTTTTTGGGGTCATTCAACAATGTCTTTGTGTACTCTGTGTCACCCATATCTCCTCCATCTTGTTTATCCACAAACAGAACTGAATATAACCGTTTTTTTCAGTTGACAAGGTTTTGTCTTATGTGAGACTTTTTTTGAAATGGCTGGTTTATGTGTGATCAGTTGAAGGGTATGAAGACGTGTGTAATTCTAAACGTTTTATGGCCTCAATTAACCTAATAACATTTAGCTGACAAAAATACAACCCATTGAGGCATATTGATTTTCAATGTTAATATACTCACAAACGATTCATTCTGTAGTCAGCGCTGCTAAAGGCTGCATTGTGGTGTTTACCTGTGATTATGAGCAAGGATGAATGAGAGAGCAAGGACAAAATGCGTCTTGTGTGCACGCGCACGTATGAGACAGCGGTGTCTGCCCGGTATGCCTTTGCACTTCTAAATCATGTGGCTGCAACATGCGGCATCCATCTTGACACTTCTGTCAGCCAGTGGTAGCGCAGTGTGGCTGCCTGCATCACCGGGCGGCCAGCCTGTAGCAGCCGAGCGGAGGCGGGGCCGAGGGAGACATTTAGTTTGACATTGTAAATAAGCAGAGAGCAGTTGTCAGAGAGCAGCCTGTGGTTCCTTTCTTCTCCGTCCAACCGCGAGTCAAGCAAGAGCAACCAGAGGAGACAGCATGCAGAGGCAAGACTCCACCACTACCCAGCTACCCCTTCACACACGCACACCCGCGGACGCTTTTCACAACTTTATCTGCTCTTTTGGTCTCTTATCTTCGGCTGTTCTTTCTCTTCCTCTTTTCTTTTCCCTGACCCCTATCCTGCGGCTCAAGGTAACTTAGAACAGGAAGTTGTCTCTCTGTGAAAGGGGGTTGGGCAGACGGAGGGTAGGAGGAGCTCGGAGGACGTGTCAGCAGTGATGGGCCAGTGTGGCAGCCAATGGGACACAAGGACCTTTCTGTGTCATTGGTTGAATGCGTCAGAGTGGGCCGGTTGCTGTGGCCTAAGGCGGGGTTTAGTTTCATGTAGCAGGCTAGATTGACTTCTCTTGAAAGTTAAAGGGAAAGGAGGCTGAAGGAGATTTTGTCCGGGACTCGGGAGTGCCGCTGTGCCGATTGCCTTCCTGCCTTGCTCCTTTTCCAGCTTTCTAATTGATAATCTCTCCTCTTGCCTTCCGTTTTAAGCTGTCTTAAAGCTGCAGGGGTCTGCTCACAGATCAGTGTTATGGGGAGGGCAACACGCCAAAGAGTTAAAAAAGAAAGAAATATGCAACTTTGCGGTGGGACCAGCCGAGGGCACCGATAGGAGGGTGAGGGCTGTAGGTTACAGCGGGAATGAAGGAAGACGGGGCTGGGGGG
>JAOTIX010000089.1:9577396-9588753 GCA_027123715.1 Gaidropsarus macrophthalmus | reverse complement strand
CAGAGACAGAGACAGAGACAGAGACAGAGACAGAGAGAGAGAGAGAGAGAGAGAGAGAGAGAGAGAGAGAGAGAGACTTACCCTCAGCTCTGGCTCCTCAAAGAAGTGAAGAGAAAGAGTCTTGAGGTCATGGGTGCCCGGGTCATACTCCACCACAGACAACTATAAAACATGAGGAGATATGGGGAAATTTAAGAGAGATGTTTTTATCAACATGTTGTAATAATACATGAATGTACACAAAAGGCCAACCCTTAAGGGTACACCTGGCCAGGTAAGGTACCTTAGCATCTTTGAAGCTGAGCAGCAGTGCATCCCTGTTAGCTCCAGACAGCTGCACACTCGCCATGGACATGATGTTGCCAAAGAGAGAAAAGGATGCCACCTGCTCCAGCTTCTCCTTTCGGGTCTTGGCATCTTTTACCAGACAAGAATCAAGTCAGCCCAAAAGTAGCCATATAATGGCCAATTAATTGAATAAGACTTGAACAACATTTTTGGAGGAAGTCATTCGGACATACCTGGGGCCTTTTCAGCCTTTGAGGTAGTCTAAAAACAATGATACGGTTTGATTAGAACTTAAAGGAAACGTTTTCAGGTACAATTCACTGTCAATACAGTTACAATACAGGTGTCCGTCTGACCTCCACGTCATGGATGATTCTGTAAACATAGAGCTGAGAAGTTCCCGCCACCACCAGGTTCTTCTCCTTGTTGGAGATGAAGTTGCAGTAGACGGAGAACTCCACCGCAGTGGGCGTGTGAGCTTGTCTGTACACAGCGTACATACTGGACCTCCACACCTGACGGCTACAATGGAAAACACCGGAAAGGTTATAGTTTATAGAATGTATGAATACAATCTAATCTTAAAAAAAAGCTAGGCACAGACATCACTGACTAAGGCACATTCAGTCAATGGGACGCCAGTTTAACAACCAAACCATGTTCTCATAATACAACGAAGAGCTACCAGCGCCTCCATATGTCCTAAAGGAAAGATATTTATCAAAGCTATTATGTGTGCATTACTATACGTTATATTTGTCCGTAGTAATAGTTTAATGGTGACATGGTGGTACTTCGTGTAAATAACCCATGTGTACAGAACACCGGTAGCATGGCTTGCTAACCTAGCTAACAAAGCTAGCTAACTTTAAAGCCTGGGTTTGCAAACCAAACTGTTAGGCTATGTCTACACAATGCTTGAACATACCTAACGTCAGTTTCTTATTGGACTTTGCAGTTTACGAATCCCTTCAAAATGTTCACATCTCATATAATCGCAAGCTATCTTAACTCTGTTGTCATTATAAAGAGGCGTGTTAAGTGTTGGGCTGTCACTTCCTGTGTCGCACTATCACTTCCGGTGCCGCTTCCTTCAAAATAAAAGTTTTTCAAGCTCGGTGCATCTGGGGTTTAAAGTACAATGTATGAACATACACACGATGATTACGATCATTTTATTGTTCTTTTTACATCCATTTAAGATTCACAAAGAGCGTTGACTTAAGCTGTAAACACAGTATTAAGATTCAAATCATATACTGATACCCAAAAACCACTTGAACTGGTCAAAGAGGGCTCCTGCCAAAACATGAAAAGGGTTGAGCTCTACAGAGAAGAATATGGATCCTTCACCATTTCTGAATTGTTTAGAAATACTGAATTAAAGTATACACTTGACAAATGCAGATTCATAAAACTACTCTAGACACCTGTACAAGAACTCAAAAGTGTTTTCAATAAATGTCAGGAAATGAAGGTAACAACCCCAGTATGTAATGGAAGCAAGTTTACAGGAGGAGGATGCTAGCTTAGTGGGGGATTTTCTGGCATGTAATCAAGTATTCGGGGTATGCCTGCGTATCGTTAAAAATGACAAACATGGAGGGCTTGCTGACACTGTCCGTCACGCTGTCATATCTCAGGGGAATGTCAGCGTTCTCTCTGAGGGGTGCGGCTTTCATGTTACTGGAGCCCAGTGTGTAGCCCCCCGTTAGGACTTTTGCCACAAAGACAAACTTGTGTCCGTCTGCGTTTGGTGGGGAGTATTGATCATTGAGCGAGAGAGCAGAATCCACAGCAAAGTACACTCCCTGGCCGTACACCGTAGCTGTGACGAGAACAAAGCACAAGAACGATTAGACAAGAAAAGAGACGTTTGAACATCAAATCCAGTGGATCCTGGACAGTCTGGAGTCTGAAACTTTTTCAAAGGTTCAACCCACCGTTTTTTCCACAGAAGCTTCTATTGAATCCATGTAGGGATATCTCCTTCACGCAGGACTCGCTCGTTCCGTGGTACAGGGTACGTTCCACCTCATCGTATAGGCCGCTCTGATATATGCTGGCCTTCTTTAGCTTGTACTGTTTGTACAGCAGGTGATTCCCCAGTTTCTCCACCTGGAGGAACATACATACATCATTGAACAATAGTGGTCCACTCTTTAGTGCAGATCAAAGCGCTTTTGTTGTATTTTTCCACCAAACCTTGACAATCTTTATTTTGCTGTGGTATCCTTTGATGCTGCCGTAGAAACTCGTCACCACATCCTGGAATTCCTCAGCATTTTCGTCAATTTTGGAAACCTCCGCACGCGTGGACAGCAGAGAGTCCTCTTCTGTCATCAATCGGTCATGAACATAATAAGAGAACTTACACAAATCAATAAGGACGACAAAGACCTAATAGGGCAGCCCAAAGTTTCATGCTAATAATTGTACTAATAATAAGTACTAGTTGAGAGCCACGCTGTATATATCAGTACTCATTTACAGCTGTTCAATTACCACACAGCAAGACACAAATACACACACAAAACCAGGAAAACGCTTTTTACCTTCTACATCAACGTCTATGTCACTGATGACGGTGCGGGTGACCTGCACAGACCTCCCAGAGGCCACGCTGTACTCTTGCATCTTCACAAGGTCAATGATGTGGGGCTCTCCGTTCAGCAGGATGGCCACCTCCTTCTCCTTTATCCTCCAGATGTTCTCCAGGAACACCACAGTGTCAGGTTCATACGGGCTCATGGCCCCTGTGCCCGGGTCCTGCCGCGCCCACTGGATGTTGCTCAGGAGCTCCGCCTCCTCGCCGCCCGAGGAGATCCTCCGCAGCAGCAGCCGCACGTCGGGCAGCGCCTCCGCCACAAAGTCTTTGAACCCCGAGAGCGTGAGGACGTCACCCTGCGCCTGGACCTCCACCGCGTGCTTCCGCTTGATCACCTGCACACACTGCCAGTGGAAATCGGACATGTCCGCGAGCCCCTTCTGCTCCAGCGTCTCCTCCACCTGCCTGAGAGAGACCTTCTTTTTGAGCGCGATGTCGGCGCGTATGAGGTCGCTGCTGAAGCCCGCAAACACGTGGACATTGGCCACGTTGGCTGCACTCATGTCCTCCAGCAGCGTGCTGATGCACCTGGGAATGGAATGCTGGGCCCTTATCTGGTACGGGGAGTAGGAACCTTGCTGCTTGGACAGCTCCAGCACCATCTGCAGTTCGTCCTCCTCCGCCTTCGCAGTGGAGCACAGGGAGTTCTGGATGGCGAGCGACAGCTGCTCCTCTTCATTGCGGCCCATGGCTCCCGGCCCCTGGTGAGCACTGTGGAGCATGGCGTCGTCCTCTGGGCCTCCGGTACCCCCCGCTGTGTACATATCTTCCTCATCCTCCTGGCTCCCTGATGAGATGCGTTCATTTAAAAAAGACATAGTAATTAGGAGGGTTGAAACTGTTTGACTCCCTCCAAATATCTAGGAGCATTTATGGATGTCCTGAGTCAAATCATTATTTGCCAGTCTGCTGTGATGAGCCATTACAATCCGGTTTTTCTGGTATACAACGGTATGTGGTTAGCGCCAGAGAAGGCTGTTCTGACAACTCGGTGTCAGTTTGTTCACTTGTTGTGTTGCATGAGGCAGACATGACTGTCTGGGCCAATGTGTATGTGGCGAGGCACTTAAAAACATGTTGGTGAACCCTGTATTCTGTACCACAAGAAAAGGACTGGTGAAGTGGAGTACCGGTACTCCTGCCGGAGTAATCTGCATATTCTTTACTGAAAGCTGCAGGTTAAAGTGGAGAATGAGCGGGTAGCGTCTACCGTCCTGGTAACTGTACTGTAGCCGTCTGTTCTCACCCGGCCCATTATCTCCCCCATTGCCTTCCTTTTGAGAGGTGAGGGGTCTGGTTTGAGGAGATCAGCAGTTCAGTCAAAAAGCCTGAATGCGTTGAGACACATTGTGTTGATAGTGGCACGCTCAAGAACCCAGCACCCAGCCCGACCAGCACAGTACAGTACAGCGTCCAACCGGGTTTCTTTGAGTGAATATTTTGCCACACTTGCGTATACGCGACATGTCCATACATATGAAACCAGAAGAAGGGTCTGATGCTCACCAGTAACTGATCCATGTACTGTTCAGTGTGCGGTGCGTACCGACCCATGGACCATGAACCTCCTACCGTACAGTTCAACACAAACAAACTAGAAGAGATAATACCATGGTCCGAAGTCCCATGGTCTGCTGAGGCTGAGTCGAGACCGGCGGCAGAGCGAGCTGGAGCCACCTTCTGAAAGTTCATGTGGGACAGGAGCTTCCATGCCCCTTCAAAGATGTTCTTGAAAGAAAAGAAGGGAATTGTCGAGGAAATAAAGGAATTTACAAATAACAATACATACAAGACAACGTGTGCGATGAACCAAGCGGTGATATACCAACTTCTTGTTTATATACACACCAATACATCCCACAAAGGGAGGAGATGGTCCCCTTGATCCTCACCTGCGTCTCTAGAGGGGCCCAGTGGGGCTGGTCCAAGCTGATGCAGATCTGGAACTTAGCCCGCATTTCGTTAAGGATGCTGGTCCCCTCCATTTCTACCAGGAAGCGCCCTACACCCGGAGTATTTATGGTAAGGGTTCTGCTACAAACGGAGGAGACCATGCTCAGTAAGAGCTCTTCTGCATTCTGACAATGACCAGCCACGCCCTGAATCTATCATTCAAATGGGAAAGAAATACAAATTGGTGTGAGTTCAAATAAACTGAATGATGATGAAAAATCAGAGTTATCTTTTTGTGTTTCAGGTTGTGCGACATACCCGTAGACCGCAGAGCTGTTTTCCATCCAACGGAGTAATCACAACTTGGGTCATTTCGGCCATCAGCTGATGGAAATACATCTGGGTGTAGATGAGCATGCCGGGCTCCATGGGGATGAAGACCTCCTGCTCCACGCGGGTGAGGAGGAACTCTGTGATTCTGCTCCTCTTCTCGTTCTCCAGTGCTTTCAGAGTCAGCACGTCCACGCTGGCCCCGTCCTCAGACACCCTCGCCCAGCACAGTCCTAGCGACTGAAGGAAGGCAGGCCACTCCTTGGAGTACAACATGCACTCATTCTCCTTCTCCACAGGGATGCAAAAGGCACACAGGCAGGATGTTAGCGAGTCACCAGCCTGGGTGGCCAGGTCCTGGGTCAGTGCGGTCACTATGACGTCCTGGTTTAACACTGTGTACACGGCGCTGATCCCTAGCTCACTGAAGGTTTGCTGCAGGTTTTCACGCACATCGTCGTACTCAAGGAACATGGCCTTCATGAGGTCAAGGGTTAATGTTTGCTGAACCATTCCAGAGAAGTAGTTGACAATGGTGGTGTTCAGATGCTCCAGCGCCTGCTGGTCAGGTCCGGTGAGGTGAAGAGCATCCTGTTTGATCTGCATGGTGATGTTTGGATGTGTCTGGTGGAGGTTGTGAGGAAGGGTGCTTATCTGGAACAGTCTGAGTTTCTCTGAGTCCTGGATTGTAATGTCAAGCATGTGCATCTCTGGTCTGACCTCTGCCATGTCCTTTATGTTGGAGGTTTCTGAAGCAGTCTGCTGTGAGGACCTAATGTCCATTGTGTCCACTGGGGGAGAACCTGTCTGTGTTGGAACGTCATCCAAAGTGTACATATTGCTCTCAGCGCCATCTGAGGAAGCACTCTGATCCTGCTCTGAAGGATTCCTCTGTGCTTGACATGGTGTTGCTTGGTTGAAGACACAGATAGGAGACACGGTCAGGGTGGCATCATTCAGGGTGTGTGGGTGTTTCAGGACATAGTCGACCGCTAGATACGAAGAGAAGAGGTGATCAAAACAATATACACTCTTCTCAAGGATAATGTTCCTTCAGGACAGGATAAGGAAATTAGTAACTAACAAACCTGTAGAATTAATGTTTATCCAATACCTTTATACTAATAATAAATCAATACAAGGGTTGTTTTGTTTCACTGGTCATAAACCAATGTCTGACACAGGGAGCAAAAGAGTAGTCAAACTCTTTATCTTCAGGATATAAGCAAGTTTGCTACCTGGGATAGCATATTCTGTGTATGGATAGAAATATACTGTATGTTTCACAGCCAAACTCCCTAGTTGTAGCTGATAGACAGATGCATTCAGTGATGGTAGAGCAACATGTTATACCTTGTGTAAAATATCTACCTAGTCATTGTTTGTAATTACTTTAGCAATTGTCTTCAGCATTCAGCTCTTCAGCCATGGTGAGCGGTGCATTGGGACACGAGATACATGATGCTTCCTTGTTTCTTGTTGTCATTTATTCAGCCCACGCACACGGTCTGGGCTAACCCAAATACAGAGGCTCCAGCCGAAAGGTTTTGTTATTAAAAAACCCCAAATGATGTAATTGGACTGGCTTTTATTTTGGATCTGCCCCTTCATGAGGAAATGTTACTGTGCGGCAGTAAGGCTTACCTTCAAGGTGGACGAAAGACACCCGCGCAGTGCTCTCCGACAACATGACCACCTCCTTCACCTTCAGGGCGGGATCCTGATTCCCCTCAAAGTGCAGTGCCAGCGTCTTGACCGAGAGGCCAGGGTGAAGGTTCTCAACCAGGACCGAGTCAGTCTGCTCGGTTTGCTCCAGGCTGATCTTGGAGCCCTCCAGTGGCTTCTTGGATATCTTGGCACTCAGGGTGTAGAAGTCTGGGCGGGCACCCAGAGAAGAACAATACTTCATATTTACCAGTAGTAATAAAAGCTTTTCAGAACAGCAACAGGTTGATTAGATGTTTCTGCCCTCTCCATTTGAGGGAGTACACATTTACTACCATATCCTCAAAATATACAAAATCGTACATCATCTCACGAGAGAACCTTTTCACAGAGATGCCATCGTAGGATAAATGCAGCTGTCACTCAATGCTAATGATCACAAGTCACATGGCACTTCTGGGGGTGTTTTCCATGAGCCAAGTCCAACCTGTAGTGAGGGGCTGCTGTAGACGGATGAGGATCGCATCTCTGCCGGGCAGTGGTGTCAGGGTGTAGTCGTCCACCTCCACCTCCATCACATTCTCTACGTACAGCTCCACCAGCTCCATGCAGGTGTTGGGCAGGACGCCGCGAAGCAGCAGGCGGCGCTGGTCCATCCTCACAGGCCTCCTCACCGTGATCTCTGTGTTGTACACAACGTGGCGCTCTCTGGACAGCACCCGCGCTGCGGCTGCTCAGGAGAAAAACACGTTAGCCGTCAATACGACCACAACATGGAACTGATTGTAAACAACGAGATCGATTGTTGGATTTCTTCATGTATTTGTGATTTATCTGACATCATCATTCATATGATGTTGATGTCTGCTTGCCTTCAGCTTCTTCAAACACCAGGAAGGCGTGGTCCTCGCTCTTGTCCACGGACACGAGCGGACCTCCACCCGAGCGGCGCTTGTTAGCGAAGTAGAGCAGCAGCAGCTCCTCGTCCACGTCCTCGGGTAGACCCCTGACCTCCACCGTCTTCTCCTCGTTCTCAAGAGGCATCGTAACGTGATCTACATACACATCTAGGTTATTATTAAAGTCGTATGAGTTTGAGATGTGACATTAGGCCTATAAACAGCCTGGTGAATGATATCTATGATTGCTGATTACATTTGGTAGACCTGTATTCAAGGTAACACACTGGAAGGGGCAGTCTATTTAACTTTAACACAAAAATAGAAACATTAGCAGTGTACATCAAAATGATAAATACAGCGGCAGAATTGTTATTTATGGTTTATCCTCTGTGTAGCTTGTTGGGCAAAGTGAAACTAATCACGAACTAATCAGCACTTTAACATTGTCGATACGATGTTGCCTGATAAATATAATGTGACGGATGCATGAATGTATATGTTTATGATTAACCATAACATGAGCTTGACTTACTTTCACTTCACATCGTCCCGTCGAGTAATCGTACTTCCTTGTTATGGAGCGCACACGTCGACAGGTGGCGAATGACACACCGCACTACCTTCACTGTTTATATATTTTTTTACATGAATCTTTATTAAATATTTACCATACAAAGATTTAGAACAAGCCAGCAGAGTCATTAATACAGAACATACATCAGTCAAGAGCAGAGCCAGGGGGAGTTTCAAATATCTTTATTAAAATAGTGCATAAATTAATGGTTTTAGCAGCTTTCTCGTGTTTTGAATCACAGCTGATTTTGATGTACTGTTTCGTTTCCTCATCAAAAGTAATAAAATAAGGTTTAGAGTTACTACTACTCGCTTTGTGAATGATATTTCCCTAAAATGAACAAATAAAACCACCTTCACTGGTTGCAAGAAGACGGTCCACCGCGTGACCATTTCCGGTCCACGGCGTTACCACTTCCGGGAACAATAACAACACAACAAACATTGTAATAAAATGTGTGTGTGTGTGTGTGCGTGCGTGCGCGCGCGCGCGTATGGCAGCTTGGCAATCTACGTCCACACGGGAAACGTTTTCAGGTGAAAACGAGAAAATACTTGATCGTTTCGGCCTTTCGTTCACACGGCAACGTCATTCCGGGTGTCCTGAAGCGATACGTTTTGAGAACGGGTCCCAGAGTTGAAAGATCTCGTTGCCTCTGCGTTGCCGTGTAGACAGGGGAACTGCTACTTTTTGTAAACGATGACATCTTGTGTGTCCGTTTACAGCGCCACCTGTAGTGGTGGCATATGTATTACATTGTTTTCACAAAAGTGTCGTTGCCGTGTGGACGCAAACATTTACGAATCCGATGTGTGTGTGGACGCAGTTTTTTTCATGCCGCGAAAAAAAGGAACGTTCCCGTGTGGACGTAGCCTAAGGCTGTTCTCGGATGAAGTTCAATGTTTAGATATTAATATTAAAAGGCTTTGTTTTGTCTCATTTACATTTGTAGGACATGTTTATTTTCACTAGATGGCAGTGCTCTCTTTGAAATAAATAGTCTAACCTCTGATCCACGCAAGATTGCAAATAATTATTCTATATCATAAATTGTTATGTCATAAAAATAATGACATGACAAGGTGTAAGGGGTCACCGGTACAGAGCAGCAGTCAGACGAGGTCGGGTGGGACAAGACGCTTTATTCGTTTTTCCTAGTCGCTTTGGTACATTGCTCGAATCATCCTTCTTATTTGCAAAACAGAAAGTGCATTTCTCAAAACAAGTCGTACAAATAGCAAAACACCATGGATTACATGCAAAACCCAGTCTTTTGCTCAAAATCCTTAGTTCATCACTCAAAAGTAAATTTCTGTGTCATTGAACATGTCAGGGCCATCAGAATGACAAGTCCTTGTGTCATTGTGTGCGGGTAAGACAGTCAAATTGCTTAGTATTGTTGTCAATACAACATGACTAACAAGATTCGCATTTACACCTTTACTGTTTGTACTGTAATTGATAGACTATGTCATTGCAATACAGAAAGGAAGACAGCACTGCATAGCACAAAGAAAAAAAACAATCTCCTTAGTGAAAACTGTACATGCTGTAGGAATTACAGTCTTCCTACACCTCCTGACATTCTTGTCTGTCTCACAACGAATATCTTCTCTTGCGATGCAATGTGGAAAGAATCTTTGACAGTGTCTTATCCAGCCTCTGCTGTGATGTCATCACACGCTGCATCCATGGCAGACAGAAGGGTCATCTGTGTATGTGGCTGGCGATCATATACTTTACATCTTCATGCTGAGAAATCTTTTTCAATGGGGTTAAGTAATGGTGAGTAGGGTGAGAAGAACTCCCTCAACATGCTGTTTTGGGTCGCAAACCATTGCCTGATGATGTTGGACCGATGGAAACTGACATTGTCCCAAACTATCATGTACTTTGACAAGTCATCTCCAATCTGACCCCTCGAGGGGTCAGACCTATCTCACCTATCTCAATAGGTGAGATAGGTGAGATCTCACCCATTTCAGTAAACTGGATGATCGCTGATCTAACGCTTCACACATTTCCCTTCGTTGGAGAAAGTCAAGATTTACCTGGGAGTAATTTACCGATTCAGGGCAGGTTTTGAAAAGAAATCTAATGGAAATGTGTAGAAATATGCTTGACATGTTATGACAACTTGTTCAAGCATTTTGCATACAAAGACTTATGCAATGAACTAATGCCTAAATGTTGTGTGGGGTGAGACTATACAACAGAGACCATTACAATACATTTTGACCAACATGACATAAGCAATTGATAATGTAGGAAAGATCAGTGAATTGTACATAATCATTTGCATGGAGGTACAATCTACCCAGCATCCAGAGTACTCCAAGCATGACTCTCTGGTTCCACCTGCTGGTCCTGCAAGGACAAGGCACAGTAAAAGTAAACCATACAGTGATCTCAGGAGAAACCCCACAGCCATCAGGCGTATGTAGCTCATGTATATAATATTGTTAGTATGGTATTTGTGGTATGATCAAATAAAAACTATTTTATTTTAAAATTGAAAATCCTTTATTTATCCCGCAAACAAAAATTTTCACATCTGGTCTCGAAATCTGCTTAGATAATAATAAATAATGAAGGCACTTAAAAGTTTAATTCTTAATTGTAAGGCTATTTGTACCCCTGGTACAATTATCAGTATAAGCTATTTGTACCTTGGTGTAATTACAATTGAAAATAATTAATTAATTAATTAATACAATTAAATACATACGAGAAGTTGATACACTTGCAACATGGCATGCAAATATCCAGTCCAAAATGAAAGATAAAAGTTCACATCACCAGGGAAAGGAACATCAAATTCCAGCGGCGTAGCGCTTTCCTCTAACCACTATACTATCAGGTCTCAGTACTTGTAAAACCTGTAATCCAAACGTTGAGCACGTGGCAATCAATAATCTGTCTTTAAACGTCAGTTGCTTGGTAACTGTAAACAAAAAAATCACGTTTGTTTTAACCGCTAACTAACAAACAGGTTTATTCGTTCACTGAACAAAGATTATGGAAATAAAAGACCACTTTTCCATCAGAAAAATCATCAGAACCGTTATTACCAACCCATAGACAGTAAAAGCCACAA
>JAOTIX010000089.1:9563162-9577296 GCA_027123715.1 Gaidropsarus macrophthalmus | reverse complement strand
AATGGACAAGTTTGTCATTAGAAAACTCAGTGGAACCGCGTCTACAACCACCAATGTGTTGCTATAGGTTACTTGTATAATTATACATGCAAGCGACATAGTTGTGGTACAGTAACACCATGGCAATTGAACCAGCTTTTGGTACCTTTGGCAGCAGGTGCCAAGTCCTGTAGGAAAATAAATGAAATCCATCTCCATAAAGCTTTCCCGCAGAAGGAAGCATGAAGTGCTCTAAAATCTCCTGGCGTCTTATGTGGGATGTGGAGAAAAAGAACTGGTCTGTTGCTCAGTGGTCCAAAGTCCTTTATTCAACATCATTCCATATATCCACTTTCTTTATTTTATATATATTCATCATATTCAACTTCATACACTTTCTTTATATATATTCAACTTCATTCCATATTCTCAGAACAATTATACTATTTCATTAACGGATTTATATATATAGGTATATATATATATATATATACATACACACAGACACACACACATATAACCGACTTCGATTTCAGGAAAGAAGTCAAGTAAACCGAGCCGTTGATTTGTTTAGCTTGTCTTAGGGTAGGTAGGCCTATGGTTTGTTTAGGGTTTGGTTTGTCCTTGGTGCTTTGCATGAGGACGCTGCGAGTGGCTGCGCGTCCATCCTCCGCAGCTTTAGAGACAAGAGATAGGTCTCCTCATTCCACCTGTCTGCAACTCTGAGCACTTTGTCGCAAATGAAAAACAACCATTTACATTTAAATTCGTTACAAATTTCGGAGAACTAAGGTAAGACAAAAATATATTCGTAGTCTATTGCATTTTACTGTTTTTTTTTTCTTCCTATTGTTAGAAATATTAGAATATACCAACGTATTATTGTTTTAAGGGGGTGTCTCTAAATAAGATTATTGGCAAATCAAACACGTCTTTCCCCCTGTCACTGCGTGGCGCTGCCCTGGACGGAGATGGATTAGGCCTAAAATAACCGATAGTAGGCTAATAATAATAACACTTTAGTAACAATAGTAACACTAGTAAAAGTAATGCTGGGAACAAGACCCCGACAGAAGTGTTTGGTAAAGCTTTATATCTTATTAATAGGCCTATTCAAAAAGAGCGAAGCGCGCTCTCCACACCTGTCCATGTTTTTGTCCCGTCCCTGAATACTACTAGTACTACTACTACGTCCTAATAATAACGTCTTGACCTTTATGTAATGACTTTGCCAATGGCTCCCTGTTATTGGACGGTGTTCTAAGCCCATTTGATCGGCGGTGCGTTCATCCCGACGGTCCAGATTGAGAGCGATCCTACTAAATAAACAATCAACATCTTTTTGTTTCAGGACATACACAAATAGGTATCAAAAATATGAAAAGACAATATGTGGTCCAGGTAAAAAACGATGACAAAAAAGAAACAGGACTAATTCATAGTGTGAATTAATAATTAAAACAGAGAGCAAATGTCAGACAGATCATACGTCTACAGACATGTGATCACTGATATATAATGCAGTGTATCAAACTGCATTATGCAGTTTGATTTGACTGCGTGTGCGTCACTCTGGCATGTGAGTGAAGAATTGAGACCAGATCCTTGAAGTGTGGCACCCATGGCACTCCTGTTCTTTCTGGAAGAAAAGATCCCCCACTCTACGTCTCTTCCCAAGATTTCTTCCTTGTGATTAAGGGAGTTTTTTTCATGGGGTTCATGTGGGGTGCCACTTGGTCTGTTACAGTATGCTCTTAGAGACCATAGTTGGTGATTAAGGCCCATACGAATTACATTGAATTGATTTTGAAAAGAAGTGATCATCATAACATAGAGGATACGACTGTGCACTTAAGATTCACCTCAAATTCAACAGTGAATAAACATATGACAAATCATAATCCCATGATGTCATGTTCACAGATTGGACATGGTTACCTTCACGAGAAGACACTCCCTCGTTCTCCTGTCTGTCACATGCGTCATGGTGCTCTACTTCAGTCACCCCGGTGTGGACGAGTGGTGGACTTCTTTACGGCAGCCTGCTGATCAGAGGATATGTGGCTGTGAAGACTGTATCCCAGAGGGGGATGAGTGGTTCACAGCCAATTTTGATAAAACAATCCACCCCTTTCTCACACGAAAAAGCAGTATCTCAGCACAAAATTACCATTGGTGGAAGGTACGTTCCATTTAGCTCCATTGATCTTGAACTCTTGAACTATCCGGATATAAATAAACAATACGAATAGTACAAGAAAAAATCATAAAGAAAAATCAGGCACCTAATTTAGTAGTACCACTACCAGCAAAACTGATATCTGAAGTCTAATGGAGATCGCAGAGAAAGCAAATCTCAGTGAACTAAAATATCAAAGTCACATCTCAGTGAATGCAAATCTCAGTGAACTCAAAGCTCATTGAAGTCACATCTCAGTGAACTCAAATCTCAGTGAACTCAAATCTCAGTGAAGTCGGATTTCTGTGAAGTGGATGTTTCAATTCTTTTGCTTCAGATCGTCTTCGATCAGTCGTATTGCTGAAGGCAGGCAATCTGTCGATATGCTTAATCTGTAAGCTCATAATTGACCAGAACAATCTTGGCCAGTGACCCAGGTTTAATATTGTCATTGTGTAGAAGTACACTTCAAGTTTAAAGGCCCAGACGTTTAGCCCGAGGCTAGAAGTTTAGCTCTAGCTTGGAGATTTATTGTTCCATTTAATCTTTGTCTTCCAGAGCTTACAGCAGGACCCAACTGACTTGGAGACCTTCCGTGGTGTGGTGGACCAGGTGTTTAGCCTCTTCCCTGAGGCTGGGGGCTTCAAGAGCGGGCGCTGCAAGAGCTGCTCCGTGGTGGGCAACTCTGGGAACATGCAGGGAACCCGCAGCGGAGCTCTCATCGACTTCAGCGATGTGGTGTTCAGGTATGACACACATCAGAAAATCAGACTCTGGTGGACCTCTGAGTGCTGGAAGGCTCTGCATTAGACCCATATACCTGTAATGATCGCGGCCTAGGATCCTCCTCTGCTACTGTGCTGAACACACAGAATGGCCATGTATGTATTTCACTGCAACCACCATTCAGAATGAACGGCGCACCTACGAAGGGCTTCGAAGAGGACGTGGGGAAAAAGACTTCGTTTCACATTATGTACCCGGAGAGTGCTGTGGATTTGGACAACAGTACCCATCTCCTGCTGGTTCCATTTAAAACAAAGGATCTCCGGTGGCTAATAAGTGCCTTCACCACTGGCGCCATTAAGAAGTGAGTCTGTGAGCATTATTAACGGGGCCCAATGAGTAAGTACAGCAAATCTGAAGCAATTTGTGAAGGCCTTATTGACATGGTGGTCATCTTGGTCCTAAATCTAGCTGGCGGAGCAACATAACACAGAATTCAGAAGAAACATCGCCGCACATAGCACATAGACAATGAGAGCTCTTCAGTCGTTTGTCCTGGACTGTATGGCTTCTGGGTGGTGGGACTTGGTTGGCTGGGTGTTTTCTCAGAGCGAGACCTTTAAATGAAAAAATCCTATCTTTCGACGTCTGAGACAGCAATGTTTTTGAAGACAAAAAAATCTTAACCAGGTATTGCATGTTCGGTATGTTATGTTCAGGGTTAAACTCATGTGCAGCAAGGATCTACGATATCCACTTTGCCTACATAATATCCACCTCATCCTACCCAAAACATGTGTTCTGAATCACCTGTTTCATTGTGTTTTAACAGCACATACACACCAGTGAAGGCCAAGATCAAAGCTCGTAAAGATTTGGTGAGGACACTTTAGTGAAATATAAAAATGTAATAAAACAAAGTTTAAATATCAATGACGCTGTAAGACTTGTACTTGTACTAAAGCAATGTCATTGTCATGCGCCTGCAGGTCATGATTCTCAATCCTGAATTCATCAAGTATGTCTTTGAAATTTGGCTGGGAAGTGAAGGACGATATCCATCCACTGGCTTTCTGGCTCTGATGCTTGCAATACATATTTGTGATGAGGTACGTTTTGTTCATCTGGTGACATATGTTAACACCTGCCTTTTTAAACACCCTCATTTAAATAAGGGTTTCCATGCTGTTTAAATCACGTTGAGTATCAGGGCCAAAACCTCAATGATGCACGACATTCAGTACACATTACTGGGTAATCCACAAATCTAATTGTGTTATTTATACGTATTGTGATGGATTTACAGGTTACTGGTTACTGGTTAACAAACCACTTTTAGCTAGATCAATAATCACTGTGTCTATATTTGCATGTTTTTTTGGCTGGCTGGCTTAAACTCTGGCTTAATAGTTGACTGACTTTGTTTATGTCCAGATGTAAAGTCAACATCATATCACGCCACTTGCAGTGTAGGTGCGTTCCAAAATTGGGCAGCTGGAAAGCACACATGAACAGACCTCTGTAGCTAGCCTTCTTTGATAGGGCCCACAAACATATTGTAATATGTTTGTAGACCGTCAACTGTCATCTGTAGCAAGCCTTCTTTAATAGGACACAGACCTGACCATCCACATATAATCCCTATATATATATAAGCCCCTTTATTGGCCTATACGAGGAAGCAATCTAACCAGTTTGTTTTTGCTGGGCTGTATAAAACGAGCATACGATATGAGCCTCAAAGCCATTGTTTGAATATAATGGATATTGATTTTCCGGCTTCAGAACGCCCCTTCAATGCTAGAGGGGAGGGGAATTGTACAGAATGATCATCAGGACATGTCAGGACAGCACACGCAATGTCAATCACTAAGCTGGAGTCCTGCCAGCCCAGGACAAATCCTTCACATAGCTCGATAATGGCAATGTATCCTCAGGTGAACGTCTTTGGATTTGGAGCGGACCAAGATGGGAACTGGAGGCATTATTGGGAGGGGCTCAAAAACAAAAAACTGGGAACTGGAGTGCATGGTGGAAAAAAAGAGTTTAAACTCATTCAGAGATTTGCAGCAAAGGGAAAAATTCGTTTTTTTCATGGCCATTAGCTATTCCCCACTCCACCCATGCACCATGTTGTCAGAGGGAGCTCTACATTTCCATAGAAGGGCTTACCAAGCCCAGATCTTCAGGCACAAGATTCAAATGATGTATTCTCTGTCAAGGACATCGTAACCTATGGAAATAAAGCAAACAATATTATAAACCCTTATTTGCATGAAGGTTAATTCCTATTTCCTAAACATTATTTATGTATGTCATTTGTCAGGAGATTTTCATCCAGCCAGTGTGGATTTGTTGCGCATTGATATGTAAATGTAAGTTGTAATTTGAATTGAAATAGGAGTTTAGCACAATATGTTGGGTGTTCCAGTTTCCAGACCCCTTCCCAACTTTGTTTTGAATAAAAATGACTCAATTGTGTATATCCCTGATTCTTTCCTGACACTCGTCTTTTGCATTTTTTGTATATTTACAGGAGAAATAACAAAATATATATTTTTTATGTTTTATGAAACATTGATAGTTATATTTCTGTTAGTATGACTCGTTTTTTTTTACTCAACATATTAACACTCCCTGGGGGACGCCACAAGCAATGTCCAAACATGATAAAGATTTCCCAATTTCTGCCATTTACTCAAATAGCCCAATCCAATACTATCCCCCGTATCCCATACCTTTCCAGTTTATTGATTAAAATGTCATGATTGATTGTATCAAAGGCTTTTTTGATATCAATAAATCCCCCAACTGCATATTTTTTGTTCAATGGCGTTTGTTATCTGTTATGTTGATCTGTTGGGTCTGAATCCATATTGACTGTTATTAATGAATGTGTGCTTTTCTAAGAATATGTTTTTCTAATATTTTGGAACATTTGGAAACAGGTCTGTAGTTTGTGAAGTGGTGCTGGTTCCCAGTTTTGTACAATGGGGACTTTTGTTTACTTTTTTCAGAAAGCAGCTTCCTTATTTGAGAGACCTGTCCCGATAAAATGATGCTTGTTTAGGATACAAAGCATTGGTCATCATGTTACTTGTTCCGTTCCCATCCACTCTTAGGGTCTGACTGCAATAGCTCAGAACAGTCTGTACAGCCTATACAATACAAATATAATTTATCATTTCAAATCATATACACAAATTGTATCTTTATTATGGTAAAAGATACCATTGAGGCAGGGCAGGGGAAATAGTAGTGCATGAGGAAACAGCCATGAGCTGCAGAGAGAGGGAGCATTGATCTGACTTCACCGTGCCGACAGCCATGGGTAGGGTGTCTCACCGCTGTACGTAGCCACAGAGGGCTCAGGGATCAGGCAGAGGTGACTGGCACATACGAAGCATGAAGTCTGTTGTAATAACTGCCAATTTGAGGGTTGCAAATGTCAAGATAAGTATTAAGCTTGGACCTGTTTTGAATAATGATCATTTGGAAACATATGCATTGATTGATTGCCAGTGGATATACCTAAACAACATCTTAAATTAATAGTTGTGTTGCTGTTACACGTGTTCTATTGTTGTAGCTGCCAAGATTGACGGCCCTTCCACCTTTTACCCAAAATGCGGTCAATAAAGAATTCCTGAGGGCCAGCGAACCTTAACGCACAGTGTACATTAGACCGGTAGAGCAACATTTAGGAAGAGAAAGGACAAAGAGTTCCACCCTAACACACATTCTCACAACCACCCTGACCCGTGAATCACAGCATATAGGAGAGGCGTAGACAAGCACACCATGTGCCAGAAGATATAGATTGTGGTTCTCAACCTTTGTTCTACTAGTGGGTTAAATAAAGATATTTTTTTGAGATGAGTACCCCCTTCAATGGAACATTTTTGGGAGAGAAAAAAAGAAAATTACCATAAATAATGTATGTGCACTCTATTTGGCTTAAACATAAAGATTCAAAGGTTGCAAACACTGTGAGTATCCATATTTAACAGATTTTATTGAAGTGGGATTATTTTAGAATTTTTTATAACCAATATTTTAAAAAGTAAAATTTTTTTTAAATGTTCCGAGGACACCCTGCAGTACTCCAAAGTACCCCTAGGGGTACATTTGAGAACCGCTGATATAGGCCTAGACAGCCTGTGTGATTTATGCAAAACTAAAAAGGGACATTTATCTGTGCTATTCTCACTGCCAAATCAGCTGTGATCAAACGCAAAGACAGAACAAATCCCATGCATTTATGAATAATGTTCCATAAACCGTTACCCAATCCCAATCTATTCCAATGATGCTGCCCCCTGATTAATACCTCCACCACATTAAGTCTGTAGACTACTAGTTTAAACAGTAGGTGATGGCAGCCCTACCATTCAAATACACAAGCATAATGCAGTCAACCACTAAGATTCCAAGTGTTTATTGTCATATGCACAATACGAAACATGACTTCAATTATACAATTACATTCTTTGTTTTCTACAGAATGCCAACAAACATATAAATCTGTGCATGACAAGAGGGGTTAACAGGTAGTTACAGATAGTTGACTTAAACACTGCCGTCTATCTGAAAAGGATAAGTGTGAGCTCAATGAAAATAACATGTAAAACATTAAAGTGACCGACAATTAGCTAGCATGTGGCGGTCATCAGATAACCGAACGTCAATGCCCCCATCTAGTGTCACAATCGAGCATTGCAGGCAAGTTACTTAAAACGAAGAACGATGGACCTTTAAATTAAATGCATTGGTAGCAAGCAGTATTAATGTTTCAATGTAAGAGGTAATTTCAGCCTGCATTTTTGTAATCTAAAAGTAGGCTCTGGGAGGCATACACACAATTACAAGAGCTTGTTCCATTTTCAACCTTCTGAACAAATAGGCTTCTAGTTGAGACTATTTCATCAATAATAACAACAGCAAAGGTCCATGTGTAATTTAATTTATGTAGAAATGTATCATCGAAATACTTAAATACACAATTTAAATCTGAATGACTACATACATACGGTTTTCATGACATTGTGGATGATGATCTATAAGGAAACCACTAAAAACACATGTTAAATCTTAGAGGGCACATTGCATTTTCAGAGCTTCCTTCAAAAACAAACCACCATACTTTTATAGAATACCTTTGAACACAATGGTGGGATACAAGTGCTAAAATACATTTGTCCATTTTAAATTGATATGTTGCACTATTCAGACAGTTAAAGTAAACAGCCTTCTCTCAGCCTGTGGTGACCCGTGGCTACAGCTGAGTGTAGGATGTTTACATCAACTCAAGGTCAGAATGGCATCCTCCAGGTCCAGCATCCAAGCAGCACACCATACAACCATATGACCTTGCCAAAGGTTAATCCACCATGCACAGCCGATTAGGCCTCCTACATATATATATGTATGATTTGATTATAAAGATAAATGGACATGGTGCTGATAACAGTCGGCGGCAGCAAACACCAGACTGAAAGCTTTACGGAGTGACAGCTTCCAGTCGGGGATGTTTACAGCTCCAAACTATCTGACATAACGGAAGATAATGCAGGGTCCGAGCGCTGTGCCATCGTTTGATTAGAGAAAAGGTGTAACGTTTGAATAAAGAAAAGGTCACAGCCCTTGACCAACAATATATTGGTGTTTTACGGTCATATGACATAACTTACTCTGATACTGATCTACTCTTCCTAATCCTCCAGGCATGAACACTTCAAATGGTTGCAACACATTGGTGTCCTAGATTGACCATCTGAATGACCAGGAGGAAAATAATCAACTAAATGTTAAAGGTAACACTCAACAGCAGCCAATGTGAAGTATTCACCGTGTGAAGTGAATTATGTGCAAACTAGTCTTCAACCAGGAACTTATTTCCTTCAATGTTTTATTGATGCGAGTATATCAAACCAGAAGTGTTAGCTTTAGAAGTATTCGTAAAGAAATGAAATATCCCGCCAGGTGAGCCAAGGATTTTAGAAGGTTAGTGAAGTTACACAGCTGAGGAAGATGCAGCTGGCTGCAAGGCCGCCTACGTAGTCCTCACTGTTAACAACATGCTAACAACATGCTAACTTCTGTGGCTACACAGCCTTAAAGTTACTGGCGTTTGACATCGTGCATAACAATCGCTGTCGACGGCGACGTCGCCACAGGGCTACTTTAGCTTCTCCGTAAAACGGTCGCAGCATACAAAGTGATGTGATAAGCTGTGTTTACAGTGTTAGCCAAGGCTAGCTAGTTCCCGGAGTTAGCCTGCCTATAGACATTTACCCTTCTTTTAGCTCAAGGCTAGCTAGCTCCCGGAGTTAGCCTCCGTTAGCCTGCCCATATACAGATACCTTCTGTTAGCTCAAGGCTAGCTAACTCCCGGAGTTTGCCTCTCTTAGCCTGCCTACATACATATAACGCTTCCTTACCACCAAACACAACAACGGTCCCAAGAGATCAGAGTTACATCCTTGAATGTATCGGTGAATAAATATCGGTATGAATTCAGATGTCTTTCTGCTGTTTTGACCACCCTGTCAAGTTTCCTTCCGACTTCATCCACTTATCTTTATGTTGACCTTTGGTTACTCGACACCAACACTGACGTCATTGCCATGGCAACCAAACCACGCCCACAATGACGGGTCAGGATTAATGGGATTTAATAAGACTTCTTATCTCGAACCTTAAAACATCCATTATCTCTGATGCTCAGCAAAATAACTTCACTTTCAAGACAGTTGTCTCTTGCCCAATTGGAAATAATGTCCCAAGATAACGGTGTCATTGACTAATTTGCATGTCATAATCTGACTTCATAAATCGTGGGTCAATAATGAAGAATTGCGATGTTAAGATGAAGTGAGATGGCGTTCATAATATTAATATGGTCCTACTGTATTATTTTCTATGTATTGTTGTCAGAGGTGGTTGATACTACTACTTTTTAGGCCCACTTGGAAGGATATATGCATCCACTTAATAATACAAATACTAAACAACAATTCATTTGATATTACAACAGAAGTATTATTTTAGCCTTAGACTATTTTAGCCAATGTAAGATCTCTTTCCATGAACATTGGTCAAACACAATTAAGGTCTCCTAAACAACCATTCCCCGAAGCTCCATAAACAAACAGAACAAACACAGAGCCAAAGTACAAATAAACACAAGGCTCAAGCTTCTCAATTCGACAGCTGTAATCTATTAACTACCGTATGGCAAGCAAGGCAATGTGCTCAACATGCATGGGCTCTTTTGTAGGGGATACAAGACCAAATAGGAGACCCAAATATCCAGGGAGGTGGGCTTGATGCCTTATTGATGATGTCAAGATCAAAAAGGACACACTGTATAGCAGGGCTTATCAAATAGACCCACCTGGGGCCAAATGTGCAGTTCATTCTGCTTAAATCAGTCCCAAAGACTGCGGTGGTTTTGCACCGCCCCCCTCACACTCACCTTATCTCTTTCTCAAGTCCACGTCCTACAGTGTTTCTATGTACCAGTATGTATAAAGTGTACTGAATTATAATCTGCCTGTGAATTTAAGAGTACATTTCAGAGGGATTTCAGCATCTAAAAGCCCTATACAGGAGGATTCCCATCCCAAGGGTGTTGTGAACCGTGACAGCGTTAACCATGAGGATAACAAGTCCAGCCTCAGGCTGGAACAGGGGTTCGGAGACATGCCTCCTTAGGCCTTGGTAGCTGCACCAGAGCGCGGACATGGTGCAGGGCTCATTTAATTGGAAATGTACACTGACCTGCTCTGATCCATACCATGTTTATTATATCTGTATATAATATCTGCATTCCACTGACAGAGATAGACGGACACCCACGTACTGAAAGCCAATATCATTTTGAAACAATGCATAGGAACCTTTTTAATGGTAAATTGTATATGGTGTTGGCAAGCATGGACTTGGGCAGAGTCAAATAACTGGCAGATAGGATAGGATAGATAGGATTACAAAAAAAAGGAAATACTTCTGTGAGCGATTCTATCTATCTATCTATCTAACCAGAACAACCGGATTCCCCTGTCACTGGTCTGAAATTTGCCCGGACTGTTGTGAGTGTGCAGCCGAGTGGAACACTATCTGAATGCTAGTCTTTGCAGGCTGGCTACAGATTGCTGGAGATGACATGTTAAAATGATGTGTCTTTACCCTTATGCATTGCTTACCACAGATGTGGCCTAAAATACAATTGAAATACTAAAAGGGTGTTAGCACAAAATATTTGACCCACATCAATTGAAAGCACTACTCTTTCCACCTATGAAAACAATCTCAATTGCGTCATAGCAGTATAGCACCAAAGCAGCATTCCAGCAAAGCTGAGTATTGCAATCAATATTGGGTCAACCACAACGTTTCAGTTCTATTCTCCACATTACAGTTTCCAGAAAAAAAGAATGAATAGGATTCAGAAATATGTCTTAGCAATAACATTCATTAAAAATACAGCCAGCTTTAGCCTTTAGCCAGATTGTGTGTAATCTGCTCAATAAAATTGCTGTTGTTAAACATTTAGAAGCTCTTTATAAAAGTAACAGTTCTAGGGATTGAAGTCATCTTTGACCAAATAAAGGTATTTCTGATTTTATACATTGCCATCTACATGCATTGTGCATGCATCTTGATTGTCGTTTCATGTGATTTCTATGTTTGTGTCTTTTTTGTCTATCTTTTTGTTATTCTTGGCTCATGTTGGCTCATCCATGTGCTTAATGGCATATGTATTGTAAACAACTGAACGTGCCCAAAATAATGAACCCATACAAGGGTTGATTTAGCCGTCCATAGTTCACCAAGCCTGAGTGCTAGTGCGCTAGACTGAATACAATTCAAAGGTTCATACACCAAGCCTCCCTTTGCAGTGTGATCATCCGTGTCTAAGACATTATGCGAGTGGAACAGAACGTCTGTCAAGACGTAAGAGATCTTTACTCACAGAGCATCAGGTCCAGTGACAGGTCCCCTGGAAGATCAACAGGATTACATTCCGCTTTTTAGGTGACGTACAACAGTATTGATCTGAACGCAAGGTCAGTGGTCCATTTACCCCACAGACTGAATTAACGTCCAATGTCTCCGTCTCTGTCTCAGTTTCTATATTATTTGTATGTTTTCTGTTATTCCTGGGTATTTCTAGAAGGGATGCCTCATCTAACTATGACCTTGTTCTGTTTTTTTCAAATGATTCCCAATCCTATCTGCATGTAGACGCGCCAGCTATTTTCTGAATGCCACATTAGCGCCAGCTGCTTTGAGTCAAAGCGGCCATTACCCACCTCATCGCACGTTTGGGATGGACGGCTTGAGGAAGAGAAGCCCTTACCCCTGCACAGGCAGCAGGATACCCCTTAACGACCTTCACGTAAAGGTTAGCCAGGGTGGGGTTAGCACACCCGCACTCCCAACTATTTCACATGGGTGGGAATGGAGATTAGGTGCTGATAACGTTTCCCTCCTTGTAATGGTACCCCCATGCTGGCTAACAGGGGGTAATGGTACCCCCATGCTGGCTAACAGGGGCATGTGTACCCCCATGCTGGCTAACAAGGTTATTGGTACCCCCACGCTGGCTAACAGGGGTAATGGTACCCCCATGCTGGCTAACAGGGGCATGTGTACCCCCATGCTGGCTAACAAGTTTATTGGTACCCCCACGCTGGCTAACAGTGGTAATGGTACCCCCATGCTGGCTAACAGGGGTAATGGTACCCCTATGCTGGCTAACAGGGGTAATGGTACCCCTATGCTGGCTAAAAGGGGTAATGGTACCCCCATGCTGGCTAACAGGGGTAATGGCACCCCCACGCTGGCTAATAGGGGTAATGGTACCCCCATGCTGGCTAACAGGGGTAATGGTACCCCCATGCTGGATAATAGGGGTAATGGTACCCCCATGCTGGCTAATAGGGGTATTGCTGTCTCACATCTGACTGCCTCTCCAGTTCAGCCTCGTCGGCCTTTTGAAGGATTTATGTTTTGTGTTAAGTAAGGCTGATGCTACTCATGTTATCTCACTCCGTCAATAGCAAATACATTAACAATATCTAGTCGCTGCAACAAGCAGGCTATTCATTTACCGCGACCCGTTCCCCGCAGGGGCCCGCCATGATTGTCGGAGGCAAGGAGGTGTATCTGCTTACCCCTCCCTGGGACACGCTGTCGCTGCTGGGCCGATCAATGTCTCGCTGAGCGGAGGGGAAGGCGGGCCGGGCGCAGCCAGGCAGGCGGCCAAGACCCCGGCATGGAGGCCGGCGCCCCCCCACCTCCCCAACCCCCCACCCCCCCCACTCAGCTCGAGTGACGCGGTCACCCAAGAGCTCCCAGCAGGTGGGGGAGCATGGAGAGATGGGGGGAGGGCAGGGCCACGCTCCAACCTCCTCCTTCGTCCTTAAGGCCGAAGTCGCATCCTCTTGACCCTCCCCCCCAAGCCCCCCCGCCACCACACCCTTCCTAATTCCCAGAGGGGCTGATGTCTGTGGGGGCTCAAAGGTTGGAGAGGGCGGATGCAGCGAGACGGAGCTCTGGGCATAACAGGAAAGGGCCTGATGGCTATTGACAGCCGATGGTCAGCAGGAGGACGGAGCTGTCCGTCAGCAGCTGCAGCAGTGTGTACAGTAGGGCCCGGGCGCTGTGGCCTGAGGTGAGCCCGCCTCCAGACGCGTCCACACAGCGTCCCAGCACGCTGCGCACATGGGAGGATCCACTTTCACCGGCAGCAGAAATACGAGAGAGTATAGAAGAGAAGATATGGAAGAAACTAAACGTCCACTGATACAGAACAGACAGCTTATGAAAGCCACTCAATATGTATTTTTGAGCACACTACACTACAATTCCGCAAGGGTTCTTGGATTACCGCGCGGCCAGGACTGCTGCGTCGTGCACCCGGTGATGTTGATGACATGTGACATGTTGAGTTGTGTAAACAGACCCCCGACTTCCCGATTGCTGCGAACGAAACGCAAATCTCTGTACCAGGAATACTCATATCTAGGCGTGTTGAGTTCCTCTCTGTGCACACATCTCTCTGTTGACCTTTCTCTGTTATGGGAAGAGGAGAACACATGCTAACATGCTAAGCTAACGGTGTAGGGGAGGTTAACGCTACTGCATCAATGCTCACCCACCGCATCCATCCTGTCCTCAGTGTGTGTGTGCGTGTTTGTGTGTTTGTGTGTGTGTGTGTGTGTGTGTGTGTGTGTGTGTGTG
>JAOTIX010000089.1:9518559-9530469 GCA_027123715.1 Gaidropsarus macrophthalmus | reverse complement strand
TGTGTGTGTGTGTGTGTGTGTGTGTGTGTGTGTGTGTGTATGTGTGTGTATTTGCGTTGTTGTGTGTACGTGTGATTTGTCTATTTGGTGTGATCTTGTGTGTAGAAGAGTAAGTGTGTGTGTGTGTGTGTGTGTGTGTGTGTGTGTAATTGTGTAATTGTGTATGTATCTGTTTTTTTCTTGTGTGTGTGTGTGCTTTTGTGTAATGTCACGTGTGCAAGAGTAATTGGAGGTTGTGTGTGTCTGCGTGTTTTTGTCTGTGTGTGTGTGTGTGTGTGTGTGTGTGTGTGTGTGTGTGTGTGTGTGTGTGTGTGTGTATCCATGCATATGCTGTTCAACAGGGTAGGTGAGGTCAGCAACAGTCTATGGACAGGCCGGTCAAATCTTTTGTCCCTTGTCTGGTGTTCATTGAAGTGTCTTTCTCTGTCCCAGAGTGCACATTGTAAATTGACTTTCTATTTTCAATTGCGGTTTATGAAATTAAACACACTCCAATGTGAACCAAATTTAATTAGGGCTATCTGGCAGCAGTCAAATACCCATTCCCGTTGTTTTTGTCAATACAATATGAATAGACCATTTCTACAGATGATTTATTTTTTTATCATTTAATGATGTGCAGTCACAATGTTCATGAACACTATTGCCAGATAGTTCAATTTGCATAAAATCATTTCAATTCAAATGATATAAGTGATCTACCACTCCTCTCCTCTCCCACGAGGCCACTGAACTAGACCTGGGAACTCTGAACCTCAACGCTGCTCAAGGCACTCAGCATCGCTGTCTAACACAGAAGGCTTTTAAGATACAAGTCACAGATATGGAGCGGTGTTCAGTGCTCTGAGTCAGTATAAAGTCTGGCTGATCTCTGAGACGCACCTTAATTAACAATCACCTTAATTAACAATCAGCCCGTCCCGTTTACAACACAATACGGAACACAGTCCCGGCGGCGACTCAGTGGAGAATCTGTGCTGCGTATGAAGGCCATGTTTATTTAGATCTAGGACAAGACCGCTTTCATTATGTAGGCCTCAATGCAGGCCTACATAATGTTTACAGTTTGTTTAGAGTTTATTATTCACACTATGCTAAAGACATACTTACCTGATCTCTACGTAGAATGTAACTCTTCCTCCTTTTCATACTCTCGTATCTCTATCGATGTTAACGTGTATTTCAACGCCAACCCAGCTCTCTCCAGCTAAACTGAGGGAAGGGTGGAGTGGATGTGGGCAGGCATGTGTGGTATGGTCACTAGTGGTAGTGGATGTGTGCGGGGCGGTCACCATGGGTACTGGATGTGGGCGGGGGCATCTGTGGTCAGCGTCAGGCCGTCACGCCCTGACGCTGACGACCTGACGCTGGCCAGCCGTCCCCCATGTGTTGATCAATGTCAAGGTTAAAGGTAGAGTCCAAACATCGAGGGAAGTAATTAGCCGAATACATTGTTCCGATTCTTTTGGGGGATATATTGAATTTTGGGTACGGCAGAGAATGATCGACAGCCGTAAACGTCGTATTTTATTAATGGAAGTGCCAGTGATTTCACCCTGACCATTTGAGCTTGTGCAGCTGACAAGTGATTTGTCAAAAATGCATTATTGGTGACATTCAATAGCTTAGAAACCAAAGAACAACAACAGGACACCTTTAATGGGGCTATTTGATTTGAGTGATTTCCACTGTTAGTGCTGCTGTTAAACGGTCAGAGCTGGCCCGTGGAGATTGATCCAGAAATTCCCCGGTTTGCGCTGACCTCAATCCGAAGTGTTCCATAGAACCCGATAACTGTGATGAATAAAACACGACGATGCTCGCAAAAATCCAATAGCTAAACAAACAATCACGTTAATTACTGAGGAGGGTAGACAATAACGGACCAGGAAGAGGTCTGAGCTCTGAAATCAATGACATTTGCATAACCTTGATGAAGTGTCACATTCTAAGTGTTTATAAAATGTGGTAAAGTGCAGTCCCCTAATGGACGTGTCCTCAACTCTGGACAGTAAAAAGGCTGGTTAATAAACCGGATGAGTGGGTTGATGTAGAGTCTGCAATCACCGCATATTTAACCCTTTATTTAGTTTAACACATGTACACCTGGTGGAGATGAACGTACACACGGTGGAGATGTCATCAATGTGGGAACACTTTGTCTGTTCTGAAGATTGTCTGTTCAAATTGCTGAGATGTTGCAGTATAATGGGTTGCCACGGTGCCTCTTAGCTGCTGTGTTAGCATGACCTCGCCAACAGGATGCCACGTTGGTGAAATACCCGCTACCAGGACCATGGGCCACAGTCAAAGCCTCCCTTTGAATCTGTTTCTCATTGACTGACTTACTTCATGCCTTCCTCCTCCTCCTCTTCTTCCTCTTTCTCCTCCTCTCCCCCCTTCTCCTCCTCTTCTTCTTCTTCATCCTCCTCTTTTTCTTCTTCTTCTTATTCCTCTACTTCCCTTTCCTCCTACTCTTCCTATTCTTCCCCATCCTCATCCTCCTCCTCTGCTTCCTCTTCCTCTTCCCCCACCCCTTCCTCGTCGTCCTCCTCCCCTGCAGGAGCAGAGGAGGCGTGCCGCCCCTGCATGCGGCTGTCCCCCGTGGAGCGGTCCCCAGAGGGGCCCTACCCCCCCGGGTTCCCTCCTCCAGAGGGAGGGGTGCGCCGGCACCCAGGGCCAGGGGCGCCCCCCTGCCGGCGGGGTACCGGACGGCCCCGCCCGTCGTCCAGGACGCCTACGGAGAATATGTGAGTGGAGTGCGCCTGTAGAGGACCTGGGGAGACCCAGCACACGTTATGAAAACTATTTTGCAAATTGTAGTTAAAGATGATCGTTAGAGGAAACAGTACCCCTGCTGTTTCCTCAACAAGGTCACTGCAAGTCCCGTGTTTCTGATAGGCTCCTTGTGGCATCCCCCGCCGTTTACTTTTCAGTGTTATGAGGTTGAAGCGTTTCCCCCTGTGACGCACTGTGTTTGATTCTAGACGAAGGTGTTCCTGAAGATCTGTCTGTCTGGACACTGTGGTTCACCTGCAGACTGGCAAAGCCCACAGCTAGTATGAATATATTAAGTATGAGTGTCAGACGGGTTACTCTCAGCAGGGTGACTGGCCCCGTCCTGGTGTATTTATCAGGTAGCGGGTGAGAAGAGGCCGGCCAGCATTGGAAAATTGCCCCGACGGCCTGCGCCTAACGCCACCTGACAGCCAGACTCAAAAGGTTGGCCAATCCAAATGCGTAGAGGTCATATCACATGACTCTGGACCAGCTGTTCATGGTCACCGGTGTTCACTGCTCCAGCTCCACCTGCCCGGTGACTCCGCAGAGACACAGACAGGAGACCCCGAGCATCTGCACATGATAAATCTATCCACATATTGCTGGAGAATCAGGAGCAGACTAATCGGATGGTGAATACCCCACAGTCTATGCCTAGTGTGAGAACAAGCCCATCAGTAGGCACCTGACTGGGGTGAGGTGCCTACTGATGGGCTCGCTTGTTCTCATCAGTGGAGCATTTGTTGCAGTTGTGCTGTCTAACACAGCGGTCACCCGGTCATATTGTACTCTCTCGTGTTGGTCACTGGTTGGCCTCTGGTTGGTCATTCTGTGGTTGGTGTCTGGTCTCTAGTTGGTCTCTGTCCATGTCTGGTTGGTCTCTCTCTGGTTGTTCTCTGATTGGTTGGTCTCTGTCTGGTTGGTGTCTGATTAGTTGGACTCTGTCTGGTTGGGATATTTATTTGGTCTCTGTTTGGCTCCTTCTGTATTTTGGAATAGCATCACGATTAGACATAATATTAGTTACAATTTGAGATCTGGGTTTCATCCATTTGTTTCCATGTCTGCAATTCAGGGATATCCTGAGTTGATGCCCAGAATCCAGTACCATCACATATATTATTCCCAGTGTCATCATCAGTATTCAATTACACTGAGTGTAATTGTTGCAAAACAACATCACATAAATGTAATTATTCACTGATTCAGTCTGGGCATGACCCATTCAGACACTGTGATGCATTATGCAGACAAATCACATTTCCTGCCATGGGTAAGGGCACTGATGTCTCTTACAACCTGTACTGAATCTAATAGGAATTAGTTGTAATCTTTGGAAGTAAGAACTGTTTGAATGATAATGCAGAAATAGTACAGAGGACAATTTAAAGTAAGACTTCTTTGACCAACATACATACTGGGAGATGGAGGCTGGTGAATAGTACAGTAATAGTGTAATAATAATAATAATAATAATAATAATAATAATAATAATAATAATAATAATAATAATAATAACAGTCTGTTTCACAGATCATGTCCAGGTGTACGGATCTATTCCAGGGGTTGCAGGTCTTCCTTTGACTCAGTGAGTGTCTGGTGTGGTCCATACATGAAGGGCAGTACACACTCATTGTGTGGGTAGTCCTGGTTAAGTACTGATTGTTAGATGACCTTGTGGCTGACCTCTGCAGTAAGTGGTCCACAGACGCAGCCCCCCATCAGTCGCACCAGTCCACTCCAAGCCCACGCCAAGAGCCAGGAATAGTGGTGTGTGCTAAAGAGGGCTGCTTTTTCTCATTTGGCAATTCACTCACTTTGTTTGATTGTAATCCTTGCCGATGATGAGGCTAAATATAGCAGGGGATACTCCTACTCTAAAAGGATAACTGCAGTGAAACTGAAAGCCAAGCCCAAATGCTTTGTTAGCACCCACTTTAGTCACAAGGATGTTTACCCACCTGTGTGCTTAAAATCTCCTCAATTATGAGTATGTTCAAACCCATGGTCTGCTGGGTCTAAATGAGGTTTATTTTTTACTCAAAATGGGTCGCAACCCGCCGTGAAATGCAAAGTTCAGCTTACGATAATTAAGTAAGACGTTTACTTATTCTTTATTTCACCATTCCATTATTTTGTATCTAATATTGATCATAGATAATTAACACCAGGTCAAAGAAGATGCAAATACGTTGTGGGGGAAATGTCCCTCCGATATGGGCTCATCGCGGTCTACCAGGGCGCACTATAGCACACTGTGGCCTGGAGGGAACACTGTCCAGGTGTGTGGTACGTTCCCCCTCACAGCCTCTCCAGGTGTCCCCTCATAGCCTCTCCAGGTGTGTGGTACGTCTCCCCCTCACAGCCTCTCCAGGGCCTCCCCAGTGTCCTGTTTCCCGGCCTGAAGCCAGGCATGTGCGTAGGGGCACGCTGCTGGTGGTGGGCCGGTTGGGACCGAAGTTCCTCAGAATCCGCCATGAGTTCGCCATGTTTCAGCAGGAAATACATGCAAGTCTTTGTACATGAGGCCCCAGATCTACAGAAGGACAGACAGACACCCATGCGTTGCCCCCACATACTGTAAGTGTGCACACACATGGTGACCGATGACCGACCGTCCGACAGAACCATGAATGTCCATCCATGGTTCTGTCCATGGGTGGGTCGTAGTCTGTTGTCCAGGACAACGGACGGATGGGATGCTGGACGGATGGGTTGCCGCCACCCCGCGCCCGTGGCCCCCGCGGTGCGCTCGTGGCCAGGCCCCTCCTCCACATCCCTATCGGTTACCGCGGTGATGTGGCGAAGCTGGGCCGGCGGTTCTGATAGTGCTGTAGGAACATGACCCCCCCCCCCCTCCCCATCCACGCTTAGTCCTGTGAGGGCCATGAGGGCAGCCCTTATCTCAAACAACACGCCTCTCAGCCTGCCATGCGCATACTAATGAAATGGCTCACTGAGAGGAGAGGGCTGGCTCTGTTGTCTAGAGGGTCTCTCCCCCCCCTCTCTCTCTCTCTCTCTCTCTCTCTCTCTCTCTCTCTCTCTCTCTCTCTTCATGTGGCTCTGTGACACCCTTTTGGTTGTCACTCCTTTCCAATTCTTTCGCTGAGACCATCTTTTTCTGCACAGCCCTCTCACTCTGTTTTCCAAGGCTTTGCTTTTCACTTCTCTCTCTCCCTCTCTATCTCTCTCATGCTGTGTCATGCTTTCTCTCATGCTCTCTCTCTCATACTGTCTCTCTCTCTCTCTCTCTCATGCTCTCGCTCTCTCCCTCTCTCTCTTCAGCCCTTCTCATTTCTGTATTTATGTGAAGCATCGTTAGGCTCTCCGACATGTTTGTGTTGAATATGATCCCATTAAAAATGCATCACTGTAACTCTGTGTAGTATGTCATAAGTGCTTTTAAGTATAGCATGTCATAGGGCATTGTTTCTATACTGTCATATACAGTTTTCCAAACTGTCATGCCATAATCGCATTCTTCTGAGTTCTAATTATGCTGCCTCGATTATGATCATAAACCATTTGATACGAATGTGCTTCAATTTGTGTTTTCATCGTCAACACTTTTGTTTTGGATATCTTATTGTTATTTGAATGAGTTTTCACATCGCTGTTCACAGACCAGGTGCTGGACCAGAGGTTGTACTGCAGTAAGAGCGTGTATTAATACTTCATTAATAATACATGATGGATCCCTGCAAATAAACACCACTATTCCTTCACCTTTTACCTGACCTTCTGCCAGGTGTCCAGACAAGTCTGGCTCCACGAGAAGTCTTGCTCTGAAAGGTTGTTTTTGAGAGAGAGCTGGTTGGACACAAACACACACAGCAGTGTCATGTTCACATTACGTTGTGTTGCTGCCCTTACTCAGAAACCTTGGCTGGTTAACTAGCTCCTAAGATCGTAATCCATTAACATTTACATGTGCTTTACCTAAAGAAAATAACAAGTGACTGTTTGCAGTCATGCTCCAACATTGGAGTAAGTACAGAAAAATGAAGACCAATTTGGAGATTTGATCTGGGGCGAGTTCAGAGCGACGCAGTGTCTCAGAGTGAGGGAGAGCACGGTTCTACTGATGACTGATTCACTCACACTGATCATGAGCTTTAAGTGAATAATCCCTCTCTGATCACACATTTGTTTCAATATTTCCTGTGTAAAACTGCTTGATCCCTGGCCCACTTTGAAACACGGCCTCAGCCTCAAAGAGCTCTTGGCTTTATTAATATTGCCATCAATATTCATGGCAGCACACTTGATTCGTCTATCAAATCAGTCATCGGCCTATAACATGAAGTCATAAATATGCATCTGACAAATGAGAGGTGGTCATAAATATTAATTGCTAAGTTCACACATGTTACATTTTGGCCATGCACACATGATATCATTAATACCAACCAAGCACCACAAATGGTCTCCGTCATATATGTTATATATAAACATATATATATGAAATATGTGCATATATACATATTTTGTCTGACATACACTGTTATAGATACATATATATGCTGTCATACGTAATTTATCCTATGATTTTATTATTTCCACATGCTTGACGTAGCATGTTTTTCATGTACATTGTACATTAAGAAAAACAAAGGCATAACACCATAAACAAACCAATGGAATGGGCTGAGACATCCGTAAGCTACTCCACTAGTTCTGCTAACAAGGTCTCCAACCACAGCTCTTCTGAGGCCAGAACCGCCAACTGACTGAGGGAATGAATGAATGTTTTAAAGGACCAGTCGTCACATCTAACTTGGATAAATAACCAGTATTCAATTAAAGAAGAAATATGAAGAAACAAATCCATCGTTAAAAAAGAGAAACCGCAGCACGCATGCCCTCCACAGAAGCACCACGTGCCTCTTTGATGAAGTTCATCGAGCTGCAGCACGTGCTGTTGGTTTTTCTAGAGGATTAGAGATAAAAGGCCAAACTCCAATACTGCCATTTGGCAAATACGGGTTTCCAATCAAGCATTAGAGCCTTAATAATAACAGGGGCTGTGATGAGTAGTTCTTCTGCTGCTCAGTCGTACAGAAATTCATTTGGAGCGTGCAAATCGGGGCCAGATGGAATTAGCCGAGGAGCGTGGGGGGATGAGCCATGTGTCGCGAGGGGTCCGCGTCTTTTGTGGAACATAAGTCCCGTTTATCCCAAATGAGGACGAGGGCGCCGCTGGTTCCCTTTGATGTCGCTGTCGGCAGGGGCGAGGATGAAGATTGCTGGCGCGCAAACAGATGTTGGGGTTCCAAGCCCTGTCGAGGTGGCGCCGAAAGCCCAGCCTTCGACCCTCCGTCCGCACGGCCGGCCAAGCTCTGACGCGCCGGTCGGCGTCCGTCCCGCTGCTTCTGATTGGCTGCTGTGATGTGAGACGCTCTGATTGGCTGCTGTGATGTGGGGCACCCTGCTGATATCCTGTTTTTAATCCTCTCTTTTAGGAATACGACGACGGCTACGGAACGGCATATGATGACCAGGGCTATGAATCCTACGACAACAACTACAGTAATCAAGGACAGAAGTGAGTGGAGCGTGCGCCCCAAAGCCATTTGCTGTAATTGCGTGCCATTAGCTGCACTCCGTTCGCGCGGAAGGAAACCGCATTCACGGGGCCTGCTGTTCCTTATTGTCGGTACAAATGGTGGAGGTTCATCCGAAGATGGAGAGCGTCTGAGGAACTCGGAGTGATCAGAAGAAAGTTTGTAGCAGGAAGTGAGACTGATGAGGATGCCTCATCTCATCTTCTCATAATAAAGAGAAGATGATCAATGACCTGTTATTGTTCAGAAGCAAAACAAATGGCAATGTAATTGTCATGTAATATTTCATTTCATTTCATATTTCATATTTCAAAGCATAGCATGCAACCACACTTACCACACTTACCAGGACTGCACATCAGAAGCAAGAGATGATTTCTGGAGGTGTAAATAGTAACAAAACATCCAGGCATAGATTCATCTCAGTGACTCCAAATTAAAACCCAGTCCCTCCTCTGAAATCCTCCTCCTCCTCCTGTTTCACATATTGGAATTGCAAATCGCGCTGTCAGAAAAATGAATACATTTAGTTCAAATTGGAGTACCTTGCTCCATTTAAGAAGGATGATGTATTGATTTTCTCACACGTATAAAGAGGTATCGCCTTACCCGTGTCTGGTAAGGTTTGGTTCTGCGTTGGCATCGTCTAGTGTACATTCATATTCCTCTCACATATTGTTTTGACTTTTATTTTTGCCTGGCTGAACAATGAAGCAATGATTGTTATACTTAAGGTGTCAACTATTGAATTGCATTAGAGACACACATACACACAAACAATCACACACACACACACACACACACACTCTCAAACACACACGCACACACACACACACACACACACACAAAAGTCCAGAGATGAGGCTGTCT
This sequence comes from Gaidropsarus macrophthalmus, assembly GCA_027123715.1. Taxonomy (NCBI): domain Eukaryota; kingdom Metazoa; phylum Chordata; class Actinopteri; order Gadiformes; family Gaidropsaridae; genus Gaidropsarus; species Gaidropsarus macrophthalmus. The sequence goes on along the minus strand of JAOTIX010000089.1, from coordinate 9,521,254 downwards.
GTTGACCTTGATGGTGGATGTTGTCTCTGTTGCTGGACAATGGTGTCTGTCTCGTCTGCTCTGGAATGTTCTTCATGCCTTCTCCTCTTGAGAGACTCCCTGGCTTCTCCCTCTCTCTTCTGTGTCTCAGTCTCTCTCCCATTCCCTCTTTTGCACCTTCCTTCCTTTCTTTTACTCTCCATCCTCCATTTTTCTCTCTCTCTCTCTCTCTAGCTCTCTCTCTCTCTCTCTCTCTCTCTCTCTCTCTCTCTCTCTCTCTCTCTGCCCTGTCTATTATAGTCGTTCTCTCTAATACACACTCTTTGTCTGTCTCCCACTTCTCTCTCTCTCTATGCCTTGTGTCTTATAGTCTCTCTACCTCTGCTCAGTGCCGTTGTGTTGCATCTCCCCCACCAGTCTCTGAGGGCTACGACTTAGCTGGTGGATGATAGTGGTGGAGGTCGTGCTAGTGGAGGTGGTGGGGGAGGTGGTAGTGGTGGAGGGGGAGGCGGTGGTGAAGGTGGATGTTTTGGAGATGGTGGTGGTGGAGGAGATGGTGGAGGAGGGGATGGTGGTGGTGGAGGTAGAAGCGGTGGTAAAGGTTGTTGTATTGGGGATGGTGGTGGTGGTGGTGGTGGAGGAGGAGATGTGGAGGTGGAGGTGGTGGATTTGGTGGAGGAGACGGTGGTGGAGTTGTATGTGGGGACCTGGCCCAGGGTATCCAAGGCTATTTGTTATAAAAGCAGTCTGGCGAATAATCGCGAGGCTTGGGGAGGAAGAAAAATGGAGTCTGTCATGGAAAAGCTGCAGGCTAGGAAGACAAAGAGATTATTGTTATCTGTTATCTGGCGGGGGACCAGGGCACTAATGGGGCCCAGACACCAGAGTCTCGGAGCGCTGTTCTCACATGTCCTACATTACGGAGCTCATTTATTTACATTTTGTTGGGACGACTATGATCACAACTACAGTTTGGTTGTTGTGTGAGGACTGATCTCTCTCTCTTCATGTACTTTTTGTTATTACATTATTTTATATTAACATTTAAAATAGGCCTCACAATGTCTGCTTTGGTGTGGGGGAACTACATTCAACCACGACCGATGATGATTAATAACGGTTGACGGTTGGAGACCTTGAAAGATACTGTCGGTTTGATGACCCCTTATCTGGTGAAGCGATACTCTGATGAGGATTATGTTCAGGGAATGTGCCAAATGAAGTGCAAAATAAAACAGTGTTCAAAATATAACCACTCCGAAATGTGTTTCTTCTAAAATAATAATGACGGTTAGCCGCTAAATACTGGCAGGTGACTTACATTTCTCCATTATAATACAAGAGGTCCGCTTAAAGCCCTCTCGTTTCATTTGTCCGTCCTTTCCCCTGCTGGTGCCTGGAGGTTCTGGTGGTGGTCACGGAGAGCCCAGCTGGAGCGAGTGTACACCCAGGGCAGCAGAGTGAAGGGCAGGCTAGACACGGACAAGTCAGCCCCTAACAATGCTGGGCCGCCCGCAGCAGCTCCAAATCACCCGTCTGAGCTCTGACTGTGTGGCAGGGTTTCACTAGCTGGAGGATAACAAGCAAGGCAATTTACCATCCAGCTCTCTCTCTCTCTCTCTCTCTCTCTCTCTCTCTCTCTCTCTCTCTCTCTCTCTCTCTACCTCCCCTCTATCTCTCTCTACCTCACATTCTCTCTCTCTCTCTCTCTCTCCCTCTCTCTGTCTCTCTCTACCTCATGCTCTCTCATTCTCCCACTCTCTCTGTGTCTGTATTTCTTTCTCTCCCTCCCTCTTTCTCCCTCTCTCTCCCTCCCTCCCTCCATCCCTCCCTTCCTCTCTTTCTCTGTCATGCTATGAGCCTAGGGGCCCTGATGAGGGACTGGGGGCCTTGCCATTAGTTGTGAGGGAAGACTGGTGTTTTGAAAAGGCTGTTGCACTTTAAACAGGAAGTGATACTGCACCGCAGTTCAGACGTTGTACGTTTGACGACTGTTAGTCCAACAAAATCCAGCGTGAAATAAATATTTATGGAGATACATAAAGATATAAATCATCAGGCGTGAGTCAATTTGGTATAGGGGGAAGATAAACAAACAAGCCTAGTTTAATTACTTTGAGGAAAATATGAATTAGGAGGATTATTGAGCAAGCTCCACTCCGTCTTTTCTCCATGAGCCGTCAGGCAGGAGAAGGGTGGTGCTGCTGGAGGTTCTGACCAGCACATGGTCCAGAAGGCATCTCAGGAGGGCCTGCATGCTGCTGTAAGGTCAAGGAGATGGCAGGACAGAATGGCTCTCATTTGTATGAGCAGGGTGAGAGGGAGGGAGAGGGGGAGACAGGGCTAATCCCTCATTGGGGAGGGGAGAGGGAGGACAGGCATTTCAGAGACCAGCCCGACCCGGCCCTGGTTCGGGAGAAGGTCACGCTGAGGGCGATGATGATGATGATGATGATGATGATGATGGTGGTGATGATGATGGGGTGGGGGGGTGTTGTTTGGTTTGGTTATTTTATGCTTGACACCTGAGGGACCGCTTGTCCAGTGAAGCGTTCCTCTCCTCCTCACAGGGGAGCCGTGCATCGTCCTCCAGGTCCCCAAGGGTCTCAGTTGGAAAAAAATGAACGGGAGAGAGAGAGGGAGAGGGAAAGAGAGAGAGAGAGAGAGAGAGAGAGAGAGAGAGAGAGAGAGAGAGAGAGAGAGAGAGAGAGAGAGA
>JAOTIX010000089.1:9447634-9463675 GCA_027123715.1 Gaidropsarus macrophthalmus | reverse complement strand
CGCCCCCACGCCGCCCCCCGCCCCCGCCCCCCCCCCCCCCCCGCCCCCCGCCCCCCCCCCCCCCCCCCCCCCCCCCCCACCCCCCGCGAGTGCACTACGCATGTGCATAGAGAGACAATGTCCTGGCTGAACCGATTCAGAGACTGATCACAGGCAGACGAGGCTGTCTGGGTGGGGCGTGGTAGGAATGTCTGGAGAGTCCCAGACAGCAGCCTGGAGCCTGGGAGCTCACCGCGGCGCTCCTGCGCAACCCCGGAGAGCATGATGTGTTTCATGGGGGGGGCGGGGGAGGGAGAGAGGGGAGTCTAGGGTGTGGGGGCGGACCCGTACCTTGTCGCCCTTGGTCCCGCCGGCACCAGGTGCACCCACCATGCCCCTCAGGCCCTAGATGGTGGAAGACAAATGAAATGTCACGCTCCAGTGCCGTCGAGTAACCTCAAACTACGCCTCTTTTGGACACTTACGTCTTTCCCTGGAACACCCGGCTTTCCCGCAAACCCAGCCAGGCCCGCTTCTCCCTGGAACAAAGACGAGACGATCAACACCTTTCACAGAGTGAAGAGGGCAACCTTAGAGGTGAACAGTGGTGGCCTTATCCTCAGAGATGGGGGATGAATGGTATGATGAATGAATTGGGGCAGCCGTGGCTTAATGGCTAGGGAGCCGGGCTTGTGTTGGGCATGTTGCAGGTTCGGTTCCCGGGACCAGAGGGAGAACAAATGTGGGTGGGGAGTGTGACTGAGCAGTGTTTTCACCCTCTCAACATCCATGGCTGAAGTGCCCTTGAGCAAGACACCTAACCCCCAACCGCTCCAGTGCACAGTGTGGTTGTGTCGTGCAGGTGATGGGTCAAATTTCACTATGTATGTGTGACAAATGTGTGTGAATGTTTATTAAAAGTGTCTTACAATTATTATTATTCAACAATTTCCCCCCAGGGATTAATAAAGTATTCTGAATCTGAATCTGAATCTGAATAACCATTACTGCCAGGAGGGTCATGTGACCTCCACATGAGATTAGGAGCTGGCCGTCCGCCGAGCTCAGCAAATCGTGTGTCGATAACAACGGTGTTTTGGAGTGCAGAGTATCACTATGAGTGCCTTCACACAGGGTCATTTGTACCGGTTCACTGTACCAAGACGAGAGGACGTCAGAGCCCAGAGGACCCTCACTCTGCGCTACGCAGAGCCACGGGCGCTGTGCCCCCCTGCCGCAAATTCATGAACATGAGGAGGAGGCATGAGGCGAGGTGGGGGGGCAGGCCGCGGGACTCTGGCCTCTCCTGAATGAACTGCATTATGGCCCAACGCCCCCGGGCCCCCCCACAGGAAGTATGGAGAGTCTATCAAGGAAGTCACATCTGTTCACACCATTACAGCCTCTTTCCCACACACACACACACACATATACACACATACAGACAGAGCTGCACACACGCATACACCAGCAAATACACACACACACACACGTATACACACACACAGATCTGCACATGCAAACACATCCACAAACGCAAACACACACACACACAGACATACACATATACACACAAACAGACACATGCACACACATCCCCACACACGCATACGCACACAGACACACACGCACAGGCACGCTCTGCCTCTCCTCCAGAGAACTGCTGGGCTTCTAGGAGCTTCTAGTTCCACTTCCATGAGCAGCAGTGACCCTGGAGCCTAGGGGGCGTGGTCCAGCTCCTACGGCTGGTCTCTGGAGCCCGGAGAGGGGAGGAACAGTTTGGCCACCGCCCAAGGTGGTATCGACGTTTCCGTCAGTGATGGTCTTATGGGATGCCATTCCGATTCACTCCTTGATCCGCTGGTGACTCGTGACCTTCTAGTAGCCCTTGTCGTGTTGCCCCGTCTCCCAGGAGTCCATCAGGCAAGGCCCTGTCTAATCCACCGTACTGTTCCACCACTTACGCCCCGAAGAGACGCACTTCGCAGCCCCGCGTCTGGGCCCTAACTAGGTCATGTAGCGCATGGAAAGCTTTTCATGCTGCGCTTTGATTGTTCTCAGCCTTCATCGCAAGACGTTTTGGATGAAGGGTGTCACAAAATGTACTAATAAAACACAAGTTGAAATATAAAGTCCCAATGGCCCTCATGTGCTGAGTGACGAGTACCTGGGTGCCAGGAGCTCCCTGTTCTCCTTTCAAGCCTTGTCCTCCCTATAGGACAAACACACCATATGTATCAGTTCATTCACATGCCATCAGCGTATTTAGGTTCTGAAAACATACATGTCACTCAAATACAAGCGCCGATACTCACAGAGACGCCCCTCAGTCCAGGCGTGCCCGGTACTCCTGCATCCCCTTGGATTCCCTGTACAACGACACCCATCAGGTTTGAGTAACAAAGCCCTCATGTTGCAGCTGGAGTAGCTGAGCAGCACCACAGACCGCTGTGTTCACAACATGAGCCAGAGCCTCATGGAATACACACACCAAAACAGCCACTGCCCGCGCCAAGGTATAGAAAGTGCAGCGACCATATACTGTATGCCACCCAGGAAGAGTCAAGACCCCTGGCAGACCTATGACCTCCAATCACCCAGTCTCCGGTTTCCTCCCCAGCACCAACGACTAAAGGCCGGGATATACTTCTCCGTACGCCCTATACGTAATCTGATTGAGTAACTACGCAGACCCCTCAAGCCTTCGTAGTTCTCCGTCCGCTAAGTAAACAGGTAAAGTAAACAGGTTTGACGTTCCCGGTCACTTGATGCGTGCATACAGCAGATTGTATTTAAAAAGGGAAAAAAATGTAATACTTTACATGTAAATAACAAACTATTTACAAAGTACTGCAATTTGCCAAATGTAGTGAAACCGAAAAGTAATTCCGGAAATATCGTTGTTAGAGGACCAATCACAGCCCTTGCCGTCTCCAATTTCCGTGACGGACAGTTAAAAAATATCGGATGAGCCCGAGCCCAGTCTCAGAGAGTGTCTCCGTACCATGCAGAGGGTGTTCCCTGTCAGCGTACAGCACTTTAAAAGTATAAACCAGGCGAAATCCTGGCAAAATTAGTTTACTTAAAGGCAGTCGAAGCACACTCTCCCAGAGGTGATGTTTGCCAACTACGTTCACAACAGGACCGATCTCTGTGTCGTTGCTCGTCAGGTGGAGGATCCAGCAGAAGGTCCAGTCTGATTGGCCAGTGTATTACTTTGACCAGCGTGACCTTTCCGAGGGTAAAAGGCGCACTTTGTGCATGGAGAGGGTGAAGTAGACGAAGTGTGTCCGCTCACCTGTAGGCCACCTTGGCCTGGCAGTCCTGCTACGCCGGACGCTCCACCTTCCCCCTGTTTGGGTGGAGGTAGGATCGTATGATGCAGGGAATAGATCACCATCAGTTCATTACATTCCTGATATTCACAGTCTGGATCAAGTGTTGGATGTGTTGAGTGCCGTACCAAGTGTATCAGCATTGGAACGTTTAACTACGCATTACAGGTCCTCTAATGAGGTGAGGCTACATTATCCATCGTGAGAGGGAACCGCAGGGACTCTACATCTCTAACCTCACTGGTTGGGATGAACAGGAACATACAGATAAATTAACATCCTCTGAAGGAACGTGTAGACGAGCTGGGAACATGTCTGCACGTTGCCTGGCAACAGTCCAGTCCCAGTGCATTTGTGGAACAATTTATGCGGGCAGAACCAAATAAATGATTAGATAAGCGAAACAAATCATAATCCGTTGTCGCTTAGTAATGTTACCTACTGAATTAAATATCATTATATAGAATTAATGCTGTTATCCTGAGTACCAGCAGGGCTGAGATCATCTCTGCTACCAGTGTAACAGCCCTCTCTCTGGGGATAGGCCTAAAGAAGATGCTCTGTCTTTTTGGTCGTGTATAGATGACACGTCATCTTCACATGTGAGCATATGTTCACCAGGATATCATCAGTTCATTCTATTTCTCATCTGTATGAGAAATAGTGTGAATATTATCTAACACATTGAGGAAGGTTTCAACATGGGACAAAGTACATCATTATTGAGAGTAACTAGCAAGTAGCATCACTCATGTGAGACAGTCTTACTCTCTCTCCCTTGTCTCCCTGCAGGCCATCGATGCCTGGGATCCCCCCGGTCCCCTGTGTGGAACAATGCAATCATCATGATAAGACATGGCACACACACACACACTGTGCTGTACATGAACAGTGAGGATGGATCTCCACATCCACATGCCAGGGCTTCCAGCGCACCTTCGCTCCTTTGGGTCCATCGCTACCTGTGATCCCCACGCTGCCCATGTCGCCCTGCGAACCGAGAGAGGAGAGGGTTAATGGCGGACGGAGGAGGGCATTCAGACACATGGCATGCAGGGAGGGCGGGAATCACCATGGCGACGGGATGCTGTTGAGAACACAAAGCACTGGTTTTAATGGGGAATATGATTTAGTGGAGGGGGTGGGGCTAATGCTACATACGAACTGTGCTGTGGAATAAGATCAGAAAAAATATTAAAAACTAACTAAATTATATACATGACCTTGAAATCCAGATGACATTTGGGGTAAAACAAGTTATTGTTAGAAACTCAGGCTAACGGTAAGGTCATACTGTATGTGACATCATGTTAAACGCACACACATCATGCAGGCACACACACAGACACAAGCCTACACTCACTAATATGTGGACCAACACACCAGCACTGATGTCATAGTGGACCAAAGCATGGTCACTGCCTACAGTTCACTGAGGAGACCCAAACGGTCACACAACTGTAGGCTCTCCTAGTGGTTCAAATAAGTTCTTCATGTGTTGTTTGTTTCTTTTGATTTCACCTTCTGCGGTCAGGAATCTCCAGGAATGTAGATGTTGGCACAAATAGAAATGGCTACTTAATGACATAGTAATTACCACCAATTCGCTCACGCAATAGGCCTCATAAACCACTGAAAGTGGCATAAAGTTGCCCTTTAATTATTCAGGGAGAGGTATTACATAACCTGCATGTCAGCCCCTTTCATCACCCAGATTAGGAAAGCTCTCTTATTTTGTGGGTCTCTTTAATGAAGAGCCCTAATTTGCCAAAAAAAACAAACACAAATGCAACAGGCTTCATAGTGCCCTGTGGAAGGCAGTGGACGTCCCAACGACAGGCATCACAGCTGGTTGACTATATGCCATGAAAGTTTATGCAACACATAGCTACAAACGGTATAACCACAACACACATAGCTATATACAACCACAACACACATAGCTGTATACTGTATAACCACAACACACATAGCTATATACAACCACAACACACGTCCACTTTACATCTAGGCAGGCAAGGAGCAGATCCAGTGGGTGGTGGGCAGACAGAACCGTGCCATGACCACTGCATTCCTCTTTTAATAAAGTCAGGAATATATTAGTTCCTTTCTTTTTAGCAAAACAGACCAAAGATGAAGTTTGAGTTAGAAACTGAACCTCAGTTTGTAAAGTTTCTACAGTAAAGTTGAATGTTGTGATTCCACGAACAAACTGCCTCAAACTAAATTGATGGTTAAAAATCCATTTTGTTTTCTGGTTGTCTCGGACATCAGCGTGACCCTAACCCTCCATGTGGCGCGTGGATAAAGGAGATAGCACCGAGGCGGAGGCCGTCTGTTATTTGTTTGCTGGTCTAGTTTTAGTGGCCCTTCTCTGGGTACTGCTGACCAGAGCAGTCTGCCTGTAGGAATACATTGTGATATGTTGTATTCTTATAAAGGGATGGGTGGGCATCGTGTGGTCTTGCCCTCTCTCGCTGCACAGCATCTGTGGGTAGGTGGCCTGTAATTCCCACAACCATCTTTACTGCCCCATAATCACTTTCTCTGAGTACAAGGAGGAAACTGGATGCATCATTTGTCTATGAGGGGTCACTGTTTCTCAGACCTCTCAAACTAATTACAATGACAGCCCTCCAAAAAGTCTTAATGCTATGGAGTGCAGTCTAGTGCTTGTTTTGACCCGCTCTGCTCTTTTTGGGAGAATAGAACCAACATAGCCGTAGACACTCGAGTATCAAAGCAGTATACAGACATTAAAAGCCAGCTGCCTTTGAAGCTGTCTTGGCTAAATAGCAAATCGACTCTGAGTGCTTTAAACTTATTTCTATTGTTCTTGATTCTAGCTGATCTACAGGGATATGTCGATTTCTATGCCCTTTGACAAAATGTACCTGTAAGTCGCTTTGGATAAAAGCATCTGCTAAATGCCGTAAATATAAATGTATATGCAAGTGAACAGGCTGCCCTCTACTGGTCAGGCATCAATGAAGGCAGCTTTTAGTCCATTATTGAGTTCTTCTCACGTTGGAGAAGTGGCGGACCCATGCGATCGATTGTGTGAGGAGGAGAAGCGCATGCACAGACCAGATCCTTTCAACAGTGAACTGCTGCTCTTACCTTCTCACCTCTGTCACCCTTGACAGAGATTACTTTGCCCTGCAAATAATTAATCAACAAGGATCAATTATTATCGAGGCGGCAAGAGAAGCCAGAAAATATTTGGAGGGTAAAAGCATGCACTTGGAAAATATGAAAAGAAAAAAATCCCAAATACATATCACACCTACAAAGGACAACATAACATTATGTGAGGAAACAGTTAATTCCCAGAATATGACTAGAGAAGGCACACATGAGGCCCTACAGTTTCTCCTTTCTGTCCTCTGAGGCCACTGGGTCCCACGGCGCCCTGCAGCCCAGGGTCCCCCTGTAAGGTACAGCATGTGGGCGTGAGAGAGGGCCCAGTGTGGGGAGTGGGGGGTGTTCATATGCTGTCTCAACCAAACATGAACAAGAGGAGCGGGAGAGCACCTTGTCCCCCTTGATGCCAGGAACCCCTGGTTCCCCGGCTGGCCCCTGGTGGAAACGAACAAGAAGATGCAGATGTTCCTCGAAAATCATTTTCAAATAATTTTCGGCAATATAAAGAATGAAAGAAGGAAGAGGGACTTAATAAATAGAGAAAGAACAAAAGAAAAGGAAAGAACAAATGATGAAGCAGAAGAACATTGAAGCCTGGATTTCAGCTCAACAGACGAGCTCCAGGAAGTCGAGGAGCACGATGAGAGCAGGACAGGAAGTGAGGGGCTCAGCCCAACCCCACCTCTTCCCCCGGAGGGCAGGAGCAGTTGACCTGAGGGCCTCTCTTCTGCTCGGCCACAGTGGGGGTCGGGGTTGGGAGCGGGGTCGGAACAACAACTTTGATCACCTTCTTCGGGCACTGAAATGAAACGACAAGTCAATATGGTAGAAAGTGACCTGCGTAACAAAAATGATCCAGGACCTCTGCAGCCCTTTTCCTAAAATAGTCCCTAAAAGCTGGCTCCAAGTTTAAACCAACCACTCTGCCACCGGAAGAGGGCGGGAGATTGTAGAGTACTTACTGGCCCAGTGGGCAGGTCGCAGCAGGTTTCCAGCTCTGCATGCTTGGAATCGCAATAAATCATCATCCTCTGGAGGTCAAACTACACGGGGTGTACAGGACACACGCATTACACACAGCAGCGCATCAAACACAAGCCATTCACTGAGCAGCCGGTCACGTGAGAGACTGCCCTGTCGTCCTAAGGCCTCCCGTCCATACCGGGTATTGTTCTCGCAAACTCACATCGATGGGCACGCTGTCATACAGCCTCTTGCCGATCACGGTCTTCCCCTGGATGTCGATGTCCTCACGGTCCCCGATGGGCAGGGTCTGGATCAGCTTGCAGTCCAGGTACAGAGACACAGACTTGGCGTCCACGCTGAGGGCGATCTTGTGCCAGTTGCGGTCAAAGAGGTTGTCCACCTCGTCGTTCTTGAACACGGCCCTCACAGCGTCCTTGGTGAGGCCGACGGCGTTGTACTCCACGGCCTTGTTCTCCCCGTCCAGACGGATGGACACCTGGTTTTGGTCCGGTGAGGACAGAGTGTTTATTTGAGACTTCCCTCTTCTTAGGAAAACTAGGATGTGGGGATACACAGCTTGGCAGTAGGGTTAGGGTTTGCGATGGTTGTGTACATGAATACCTAAGTTAACAACAATATTGAATGTTAAATAATGAATGGTTATGAATTGTAATTAATTAGTTAGCTTGTTGTGAATTCAGGGCTCTTTTGTGTTCAACCTTTTGTCTTTGTGTTAAGGGTTGATGGGATGCATCATTTGCTTGGTCATTACAGAGACTGCTTGTATTTGTAGGTGAGGTCCCTGCCTCTTGGCTCGACGTTTTTGCATTTTCGCTCAGGTACATGAGTACGAATGAGTTTTGCACATGCAGCCTCTCAGTTTGTGGAGAGCTGGGGAGCGACGGGGACAACGCCATGTTACTGGCCCGCTGACAGGAAGGAAGCCCTTGGATACGTTGTCTTGTGATGTGGTTTCGAGAACGCTGGTAGTAGACCGCAAACATAACTACGTCTAACTACGGGATATGCTTTTAGAATAGCAGAGGTGGAGTGGAGGATCAAGCAGCCTCCGCATCGAGCCTAACCAGGCGTTACCTGTCGCTAGCTCATGGTGGCAGGGCCCCGAAGAGACTGCACACATGGTGGCAGGGCCCCAAAGGGCCCTAGAGGGAGAGCTTACACCGCCCACCCACCTGGGGGATTCCATATTTGTCGAAGACCTGCCAGAGGTACCAGTCTTCACGTCGGGAGGTCTTCCTGAATTTAAACGTTGTCACAAATGCGTACTCGTCGGGCAGGCCCTGAGGAAACACGTCTCTGTGGAAAGAAAGGACATTTTGGTTTCCGCACCACATATTAGCCTAACTATACAGCAAAAGTTGTTTATATATTTAGCGTTATATTTAACACAGTTATATGTGTCTGCCGGAAGCTCTCCTCCGCCCTCAGCAGGTTGATAATATATGTAATCAAAGGTCTTTAAAAAGAAGGATATATGTTAAAAACATGATGTTTGAAGGAGAAAGTAAAGTAGTCAAAGATTGTTGAATTGTGCTTTGCGGTAACTGCTTGTAACATGAAGATTTTGAAAGTGAAAGACAATTGTGCCTCAGTGTGTTCTAAGCACTCACAGATTCTGGCTTCTCGATCCTCTCTACTCTATTTCACTTCAGCAGTTAACCAAAGTTAGAAATCAACCCTTGAATATCAATAGAATGTATCACCCCACAAATGGGTCGTCACTTACTCCGTTTTTTGAACAATCGGCATTGTCCCAAGACGTACATACGAGCTCTGCCCCTCATCATCTCTGGTCCCCAAAATGTCTCTCACATTGAAGTACTCCATGAGGTCAAACCCTGCAGTGATACAGAGGAAACATGGCTTTTAAGATGCTTTGGACATCCATTCTCACACACACATACACACAATTAACATTGGGCTCTGAACCGGGGTTGTGGCTGTGATACTTGTGAGGGGTGGCCAATGTTTAATTAGGGCGGTCCCACCACGCCCTGTAATGCCCTGTTAGCTATTCTAGACTCTTCCACCTGACGTCATCATGACCACCAGCCTTAGCCACACAGGACATGACCACAATATGAGGTCTTTATTGGTGGAATGCAAACCTGTGTGTGTGTGTGTGTGTGTGTGTGTGTGTGTGTGTGTGTGTGTGTGTGTGTGTGTGTGTGTGTGCGTGTGTGTTACAGGCGCACCGGTGTCTTGGAGCAAGAGTGTGCTCCTTGTTTCAAACGTTGTTAGACACACCCTTCTCAGAGTCACAAAGCATGTATGCAGCAAATGGCCGCCTGTCCAACTGACTACATGGGGCGCTAGTGGTCATGCCTTTAGCCTACCTGGGAAAAGGTATGCATCAAATCATTTGAGAGCCTATGATTCAGAAATAATGCTGTTGAGTTTATGACCACTGACCAAATAAACACACTTTATGAGAGAAGTAATGGGAGAGGCAACAAAGGGCTCTCTCTGGAAATAGCCGGAACAGGTGGTGCCGTGCGTGCTAGTCTCACGCCATTAGCAACAAAAACCATTTAGAAACAAGGACCCTGATGCTAAGAATATCCTGCAGTAGCACCAGGATACCAGGACTGCCCTACCCAGGGCTCTGGGTCTCTGAGGGGTCTACCCAGGGCCAGGGGGCTCTAACGGGTCTACCCAAGGCCAGGGGGCTCTGGGTCTCTGAGGGGTCTACCCAAGGCCAGGGGGCTCTGGGTCTCTGAGGAGTCTACCCTGGGCCAGAGGGCTCTGAGGGGTCTACCCAGGGCCAGGGGGCTCTGGGTCTCTGAGGGGTCTACCCAGGGCCAGGGGGCTCTGACGGGTCTCTGAGGGGTCTACCCAGGTTCAGGGGGCTCTGGGTCTCTGAGGGGTCTACCCAGGGCCAGGGGTCTCTGGGTCTCTGAGGGGTCTACCCAGGGCCAGGGGGCTCTGACGGGTCTCTGAGGGGTCTACCCAGGGCCAGGGGACTCCGGGTCTCAGAGGGGTCTACGGCGTTACCGCCCCGGCTCAGCGCTGAGGCTGCCGGCCCGGCAGGCCGCGGAGGGTGAGGACCGGGGTCAGGGCGGGGTCTGGTGGCAGCTGTGAGGGGGTGTACGGCGCTTCAGCGTGAGCACGGCTCAGTGCCGCTCTCAAGGCCCGCCTCCCCGCTCTCCTCTCCGCGGCGGCGAGCCCAGACCTGTAATTTGGACCTGGCAGCGGATAGCGTATAATCAACCCCCTTTAGAGAGAAGAAGTTATTTTGATCAGCGAGTCACGGGCCGACGGGGGGGGTGCTGCAGCCCTGCGGGAGGAACGCATGAGTTCAGCGACTGCAGAGCGCACGCGCAAGCCGCCTGCAAGGTTCTTTTGATCTGAGGTTGAAAACGCGTCGGCGTAACACGTCAGCCCGCTACCGGCTCTCCCCCCCCACCCCCCACCCCGCTCCCCATGACACCTCTTCATCGGCTGCTTGCTTCAGTAGAGAAACACAAACAGTCACAAACATTAGATGAGAAAGACGTACTGAAAGAGATTTCACATGGAAGACATGGGACACATTCAGGTTTGATTTACTTTGATTGTGAGTTGGATATTCTACTCTGGTGAAAAGGAAGTGGTTGATAAACTTGGGGGAATGTCAGATTGTTCCTTTCTTCCTGCAGTGTAAAATGTAATAATAATCAGTATAACCTTTTGTGCGGAGGTGATTCACTCCAGTCCATCACAGCCCTTTGGTTTTGAGATGAACATGCTGATTAGGCTTGATTGGATGATCCTTTATATTGTGTTTATAAACGACCCTGAACTGCTCATGGATAAGAATTAAATATATCCAAATGTACTTTAATAACTTAGAAAGATTTAGCGACCTCCAGCATTGAGGAGTTCCTATGTCTGTAAAGTCCGACAGCAGGTTTGCCAAACATCTCCTCATGTTGTGTGTCTGTTTTTGCCATTAGTGTGATAGATATGCGGGGGAGTTGCAGACAGGAACTGGTAATCCCAGCAGACATTAACTACAAAAACATCCTACAGAACCGTCTGGATTTCTGAGAAACACACACCTCCACCTCCACTACAGCAGAGGCAGAAAGTGGTGGATTGGCAAGGAGAAGTGTTAGCTGTACCGTTAGCATGTGTTCCAGAGAGGGGTTGGTTAAGTTAGATTCACCTGATTTGATCAGATGCACTACTCGGCCAATGTGGTGCTCTATTGAACTCAACTCTCCCAGATCTCTGATATGAATACCCCAGTGGCCAGCATCTCAAAATAAGATCAAGCGGCCATTACTATTTGAAATTTGTTAGCATCAACACAAAGTAAAGTGTGTTGTGTGCTGTGTTCTGAAAACAGTAAAGGGATACATTGTGCTGTGACCTCCCCCATCCCAACCTGATCAGTGTTCATAGAAGAGCATCCACTCAAGACGTACCTGGAACCTCCTTGAGAGCGTAACTGGTGCTGTCGGGTTTGAAGCGGTCTGGCTGCACCTTCATGTTGGGGCACAGCACGTCTGAGGGAGAGAGGACCACAGTGGGTTGCATTACACAGGGAGTAGAAACAGTGAGGAGACTCAAACAATGGAACATTGACCTCCGTTTAACATTTTGATCATGCTTTTTTTTGATAGAGTTGCATAGCTTTACATTTCGGAACTGTGTGTTACATGAACTTTGCCAATTAGGCCATTGAAGTTAAGTCTTGTTTAATGTTTTTAACAGCGCTTTAACGGCCCAACTACAGCTTCTAACGATGTGTGAATCCCGTTTCTCAGGAAGCTGCTGGACACACTGGAATCATACAGCTGCTAAACTGCCATGTGCTATCTGCTGGAGGTCAGCAGAATTCTACTCTCCCCACCCCCCCACCACCACCACCTCCAGCATGGTGTGGGGGTCCAGGGAGAGCCCACAGGTTAACGGACCAGGACTCGGGCCCCGTGGGCCCTGTTTGAGCGCTGGTGCTGGGGAACAGCGAGAAGGAGGAAACCATGTGGATAAGGTAACAGGTAGCAGAGTAACCGGTGCTAACATGACACCAACCTCACAGCTCACAACGCAGGGACACAGGGTGAAAGCGGCCCTTTCTTGAGAGCTGTGCTCACCTTCACTGAGGTTACATAGGGTGACCTTTACGGAAATTATAATTTCATACTTGTAGATGGTTTGCGAATGAGGACTGAAATAATACTGGTGTCATTGTAATGTTGGACTTGTTGGACAATCAGAACAAAAAAGTGTGCCATATAAAATGATAAAATTATCTTGTTTATGAAGAATAGCGTCACAATGCCATGTGTTTGCAGCTCAATACCATGATGAACACATTTCATCATGTGCTGATATCTCATACGCAAAATAAAAGTCTATTCCATGTCATCCAAATCAAACAATGAATGTAAGAATGAATGAATGTGCATCTGCGTCACAGGTTTTAACGATATCTTCATAACCTCACAACTGCAAAAATGCTAAATAACTGAGCTCCTCCCTGCACTTGCGGCAATAGGACTATAATTTAAGTCTCTACCTCAGCCGAAGATGGAAGCGACGCAGAGCGTGGCTCTAGAGAGGGACACGGTGTTTAGCGACGCAGCAGCGATGCCCAAACCGACGACCAAATGCATTGTTCCATGTCATTAACTAATACTGGGTCAATTTCAGACAATAAATCATGCAGACATATAAAGGACTATTGACAAACAGAAGTGTCTTTAGACTTTTTCTAAAATTCATACAAAGCCTGTTCTGTGGGATCTACTGGAAAAATATTTGAGCTGTAATTTTCAGAGCAAAAAATAACTTGCATATCTCAGAGTGCCAGTTGTGCTGACCACGACCGTACTTAGAGATGTGCTCATGGTAAATTTAGAGATTACATTATGAAAACAATGGACTATTTGCAGACCAGCAGCTGCAGTAACAACTGCAAGACAAACATTGTTTTACAGTAAAAAAAATACTTTTGTATGTGGCACATTAATGACATAATCTATTGAATGGCAGTTTTTTCCAAGCCTATTGGTGGGCAGGTTGGAATGTAGGGTGAGGGTCGAAGGTGAAAGGCTATAAGTGATGTAGAAGTCCCTGTTTGGGACTCAGTGCGGCGGAGTCAGAGCACATGCTGACGCCAAACGTCAAGCCGCTCAGTACCAGCTAGAGACATTTCTGCTGCTTTGTACCGAGGAATTCCATGTCTTCCTGTTTCTTGACCGATTGTAGGAACTAAGAACGACTGTGAACCACGGGAACGACAAGCCGTTGTCACCAAACTGCTTTTTAGCCGCAAACATAAAAACACCAGACCGCCAAAGGACATGCAAAGGCAAACCAGCACAGGATATCATTTCATTGGATTTAAGATCACATTGTTTGGTTCATCACTTTGCAGTGCCATGGGGAAGATTTCTGTTCAACTTGTATGCTTTTTTTGTTGCAGTCATACCTCTGGATCTGTGCTGTTTTACACTAGATTGGATTGGAAGTAATTAATCCAGCTTCGACTCGGACTGTGGCTGTACAGGAAAGAAGTACTTTTTCACTTATTTTGACAATGAGGCCACTCTACATGTCCTGCCTCAGCCATCCATTGGAGTCATTTGGAGAGTCATTTAGAGAGAAGAGAGAGTATAGGGAGGGTTCACTCACACTTTACAAGGCTTTACCCTTTCTGCAAGGCCTTACATTACAACGCCGGTTTCCGGGTGACATTTTCACACCAAAGCAGCAGGAGGAGGAAGGCTGACGCACCACAGACTATGTCTAACCACTGTCTGCTGTTCCTGAGCCAAAAACGAGCTGCTGCATGCATGGCTGCTATGCATCTGACAGACGGAGGCGGCATGGCAGGGGTCATTGCTTCATTTGAGTAAGAAAGTCAAAGTCTAATGACGTATACAGTTAGACCCCATTCACACCGCAAGTCTTAGATTTTCTCTCACAGATTTTTTGCTCAGATCCAATTTTTTGTTTGGCTGTTCACACTACTTTTTAAAATGTGGCCTATATCAGATTCCAGTGTGAACTGTGGAGATCAGGTTGCGGTTTCGAATTGAATTATGCGCATGCGGCGCATAATTGTGACAAATGTGGATGTAGAATGACGTAAAAGTCGCATTAAATCCGCCTTGGTTGTTCACACTGCGGCCACATTGAAAATCGGATCTGGGTCTGATTCACGACCACATCTCTGATCAGAGCAAGATTTGAGTGTTCACACTACATCTGAAGAAGTTTGACCTGGTCACTTGACCCCCAAAAAATCTGATTTGCCTGTAGTCTGAACGTTTGCCTGCACTCTGAAGGAGGCCTCTGAATGGAACACTTTGAGGCTGAAGGCTGTTCTCAGTGGGATGTTGACCACCATGGGGCTTCTTACCCGTCCTAGCTTCATGTTGTCTCTGGGTACATTGATGCATAACGTTTGTGTGCTCGAGGAATACGATTAGAGGCGCTTACTTTCACAGAGCCTTCTCCTCAGTCGCCCACGCAGCTGGTCGATGGCGTTGAAGTCGGCCACGTGGAAGACATGCGCGTTCTTGGGCTCCGCTGCAATCTCCTCCAGCTCCACCCTGAGGGCCTCTCCGATGCCCACGGCGAACATCCGGATCCCTGCCGCCGCCGCCTCCTTGGATGGCTCCAGAACGTAGTCCTGGCTCCGGCCGTCTGTGACCAGGATGGCCACCCTCTGGATGCCTTTGGCGCGGGGCCGGGCTCCGGCGCGCTCCACGAAGACGTTCTGCGTGGTGTAGCTGATGGCGTCCCCGCTCATGGTGTTCCCACCGATGTAGCGGATGTTGGCGGCGGCCCGCTTCACCTCCTCCAGGCTCCGGTGTCTCCCCAGGTTGAACTCCAGCGTGGGCTGGTCGCTGTAGCGCACCACGGCCACACGCGTCTTATCTGCACCCACGTCGAACGACTCCACCAGGTTGGCCACCCACTTCCTGATCTTCTCAAAGTTTTCCTTCCCCACACTGGAGGATGTATCCAGGATGAAGGCCAGGTCATAGTGGACGTTCTTACACCCTGCGTTAGGAAGGAGGTCACAGAGCAACAGGATGAAGGCCAGGTCATAGTGGACGTTCTTACACCCTGCCTTAGGAAGGATCACTTAGCAACAGGATGAAGAACTGCTCTAAGAAGAACGGTTATTATGAATGTGCTTTGAAGTGAGATATGTTGATATCTGCTCAACCAAAAATGATGAGACAAGCTAAAAGCTGATCATAGTGTGCGTTTGGGATCCATTAACGAAACAATGCAGTGTGTGTGTGCGTGCGTGTGTGTAGGCAGGTAGGTTGGTAGGTAGGTAGATACTGTATTGATCCCGTGGGGGAATTTCTGGTCACAGTAGCTTAAAGACACATGAACAGACAAGAAATCAGAATGGACAATAAAAACAGAAAGTCAAAAATCTAAAAAAGGTAAGGAGTATGCACTGAACAAGTCCCAGTGATCCAGTATGTGGTGGTAGTGCAAATAGCTCAAAACAAATAGGTCAACAAAATATATATGTAATATATGTGTGTAGGTGTGTGTGTGTATGTGTGTGTCTGTCTGTCTGTCTGTCTGTCTGTCTGTCTGTCTGTCTGTCTGTCTGTCTGTCTGTCTGTCTGTCTGT
>JAOTIX010000089.1:9425402-9438696 GCA_027123715.1 Gaidropsarus macrophthalmus | reverse complement strand
CTCTCTCTCTCTCTCTCTCTCTCTCTCTCTCTCTCTCTCTCTCTCTCTCTCTCTCTCTCTCTCTATCTCGCTCTCTCCATCCTTCACCTTTAATAGGACCACTGTCCACGTCTAATCACATGTAGGCCTATGCTCACATCCAACCACCCAGTCGACGTGTAGCTCCACACAAGGACAGCGCCGTCTTAGCCAGCAAAACAAACCGCAAATCTAAACAAGTGAGACAGTTTGAGCAGTTGTTATTCTCCCTTCACTAAACTAGAATTGAACAGTGATGAGCGAAGAGGGCAGAGACAGAAGTTAGAAGGAGGCTCTTTTTTTTTATTCAAGTGTTTTATGGCTTCACCCAGGTCATGTGGCCCAGTGAGTCATCAACACAAAATCATGCACATATACAGGAACAGAGGACGTAAAAGAAAAACATAAACAAACAAAAAACAAATAAATGTAAAATGATCATTTCCCGCTTTCAGGACATTACTGGACTTGTTTTTCCTTGGTTTGATGGAAGAGTGTTAGCCTGCTGCTTCCATAGCGACCACCAATGCATTCTTCCGACTGGAAACATCATGGTTACAAACCCATTTGTTCATCAGACTTAACCGAAAAAAAAAACCTAGAGATAATACAAACAAATCAAACACAAAATAAATAAATAAATGGTGTATGGGGATAACATCAGAACCAATCAGAAACCCAGCAGCCTCTCTGACAAAATCCTATTACACACATAGTAGTGCAATTTAATGTCTGTATTTATTTCTCTTCATCCCTGTGGTAGAAAAACACATGGCAGGGTTGTGTCTGTAGGATTCGATTTGGGGGGGGGGGGGGGAGGGAGACTGCACACTTTACGTCTGGATGCATCGAACAAGCAAATGAAAGTAAGAAAATGTGCCTCTGACCGCGTCCCCTGTGTTTGAGTCCTGCATACCATCCAAGCCACAGCGCATCAGTCTAACAGCGGTATATGTGGGTATACCAGTATCTGGGTATACGGGTATGTGGGTATACGGGTATGTGGGTACACGGGTATGTGGGTACACGGGTATGTGGGTACACGGGTATGTGGGTACACGGGTATGTGGGTGTACAGGTGTGTGGGTGTGCCAGAATCTGGGTATGTGGGTATACAGGTATGTTGGTACACGGGTATGTGGGTATACGGTTATGTGGGTACATGGGTATGTGGGTGTACCAGAATCTGGGTATGTGGGTATACAGGTATGTTGGTACATGGGTATGTGGGTGTAGGGGTATGTGGGTGTACGGTATAAGGGTATGTGGGTATACAGGTATGTGGGTACATGGGTATGTGGGTATCCTGACTGGTTCTCCAGTTTCCCTTGTCTCAGCTGCTGTCCGGAGGGACAGACTGTAACACAAAACACACTCCCTGTATTGGACCTGCAGAGGCGCTTGTTGGCTCTTTGCTTTCTGGGATTCGTTATGGCTAATACATTACCCGCGTGCTAAACGACAGACAACGGAGACGGCCGCCCGTGGATTCCACCGACGGCCGATGCGATGGCACCAGGACGCGTCCAAACGGGTATCATAAGAAACAAAACGAAATAAAGGCAGTATAGAAAATGAGCGCAATTCTTCAACTTCCACACACTTTCGGTTTGAAAAGCTTGCGCATGTTTTGTTTTTTCCATAAATACAAGAAACAAACGTCCGCTTAGGTTCTGGTGGTCTTTGGGAATCTACGGCTGTTTCTCGACGCAACAGGCCCATGGGTTACTGTCAACCTTTTGTTTGTTTTTGTCAAAACATAACCTTGCTTAACCACCTCTCTGCATGTTATTAGTAAGCATCACTCATAATAAGGTATGGTTGCTTTTTTCAGTGAGTCCAGACACCAATGGTCAATGGGATGAGTTAAGCTAAAGCACAAACGGACCTACTATAGGAGCTACTATAAATGTGCCACTTCTGTAGAAACACTGAACTCAGTTTCCTAAAGGCACATATGCTCAAATGTTTGTAAAAATACATATGCATCTAGGCCATGAAAAGGCCTTTTTTTGTATTATCCCAAAGGCTGTTATGAACATATTGTACAGTATATTAAGGTACGCCAGTACAGTTCCAGTAATGAAACAATGCGTGCGAGCATGAACCTTCATCGCTCCTTTTGTCAATACAGAATGGAACCTGCTGGGTATTTTGAACCATCAATACGGCGATTCACTTGACAAGCTTCTCTCAAATCCAGAACGATTCATGCAGATGTTAAGCAGACCTGGCACCCCCCCAGTGAACACGTGGGACTAAAGCCTGCCGCTGCTGACCTCTGCCTATAACGGTGACTGAGGGCACCGATGCAGACTGGCTTGGTGCTGATCCAGGAACGGGTTCAAGCATCAGTATTCAGTGGAGGGATGGTGTGTCCCGGTGTATGGGTGTGAGATTGCTTCTCAGTGAGAAAACTGGATTATAAAACCGGATCAGCCACAAGTCAATCGAGGTGAGATGATGCATCTCAAGCAATCTTTCTCTTGGAAATATTTCTTATGTTATGTATCTAGTGTTAAGTTCAATGCAGTTGTTTTTGGGCACAAAACCAAAACAATAAATAATAATTAACTAAATTCACGATCTCAGGTGGCCCGACCTCCTGGTCACAAGCTTGCAGAAGCAGGGAAGCTTCTTCAATAATGTCTAATGGGTAGTAACAATAGTAACAAGACCTCGGACATCCTGAGGCAACCGTTTCATTGGCTCAGGGAGTCACAGTAAATAAATTCTTCCTTAGACCATACAGTGAAAGCTGCATGATCTGCCCTCTCTACTGTTATTACACTGGATTAAGCTGAAATTCCCTTTCATATTGAACTGCTGTGCATGAAGTCACTCAGACGTGTGTGAGCTTGCAAGAGGAAGTCAGGCTGCATAAGGTTCTCCTAACCTGAGAATGGATCAACCCAACAGAACCATATGGTAACAAGGGTAATGCCATAAAGGTAATGATAAACAAATGCCATGCCTTTCTCAGACAGAACCGCAGACCTCGGATCACAAGATCTCAGTTGTTTTTTAAGAAAATCAGCCTGGTTATTTTTAAGAAAATGAAGAAAAGCAAATTTTTGATGTCACCATATAACGTTACACACACAAAAGACATGCATAACAAAGCTTTGGCAGGCGTCTCCTTCCCCTTCTCGTTCCCTCCTGGTAACTTGAAGGATCATAGTGATGCTTTGAGCCTTTTCTTATCTTTCCAGTGACACCCAAATCCTGCCAGTCCCATTCTTGAGCAAAATACAACAACAGGCTTGTTTCTCCTAATGGCTTACAACGTGTGTTGATTATATCTTTCCTGAAATCCTGGTGTATCAAACATGGCTATTCAATTAAGAAATATAAAATAAATTATAAGGCAGGTTGATGTGCGATTACCAATGATCCAGTGTGGTGAGCAGTTAGGCCTGACTTTAAGGAAGGTCATCGCACCTCACAATACTGACCCCAGACAACGGTCTGTAGAAGCAACTGCTGACATTCCAGTTCCAGAGAGCACTTAGAAAGATGTGTCTCTTTACCTCAGAGGACATATTTACTAGCTATATATATTTAAGTCTGGTATACGTAACAAGTACTGCTCTGAATGTTTATAGCTGCATTTAGGTGAAAGGAGCATTCAACAATGCCATTATGATCCTTCAAATTCAAGATATTACAGAGTTCCGGACATCGTTCTTCATACGTTTGCTGCTTTTGTAAATAAATAAATGACGTAAGATAAAGTACAAAAAAGAATCACATATTATCATGGCACGAGTATTGAATGACATCTTACGCACATGCTCATATTGGAAACAATATTTTGGCATGAAGTTGGCTTAAAGGGGAATTTTCTTTAATTTCTTTGTAACATGTCCGGGCTCATTTTCACACCAACCTGCCCCAGACTGACTTGAGGTTGCTTCTTCCAAATGTAGATTTTGTTATGCAATTGTGCCCAAATTAATTTACCTATCAAAGGAAGGGCATGTCTTTATCAGAAAGACTATATCAGCCATGAGAATTTACAATGACTCAAACATGCAGTTTGAAGTGGAAGGACCTTCTAGTGGGAGGAAAGGGGCGGGGCTGGCTTACACAGGTATAAAATATCTAAATGTTGTATCTGTGATAAAATATTGAAGAAACAGCATGGGTGCACTCAGGGGCCTGGGCAGGTGAGAACATGAGCCCAGAAGTAAAATTCCCATTTAACTATTAAAACATCTGAATTAATAGTATGATTGCTCATTTACACAACAATACCTGATGCTGAATCATATTACATTTTCTGTCTGCTGTGAAGCTTTTCAAAAAATAACATAATAGTCATAACTTTCTTTTATTGAATTATTTTCAAGTTAAGGTGAAACCAGGAAACTTTGGGTCAGTGTGTCCGTTTTGAAAAATAGCAATCTAGCAATCAAAATGTCTCCAAAGTGTGCATCATTTGGTAACCATGGGAACATATCAATGTAGTAAAGGAGGAAAGTCTGGTAGCTCATGGTGTTTGCCTGTCAGTTTAGGGTTTTGTCTCTCCAACAAAAACCCTTTTGTAGAAAAAATAGAAATCCATGCTTCATGCTTGGCGTCCGTTAGAAAATAAAGATGTCTGCGTCGCCGCGTTCTCCAGGATCAACCCGTCATCTGCACTCTCTATTCTTATACACACCCACAGGAAGAGGAAAGAAGGTCAAAGAGCACCACTGAGAGAGGTTTGACCCAGTGTCTAAAACACAGGAAGCTGGGCCATCGGCCTCCCTCTCTCTGCGTGCATGTTG
The DNA here is from genome assembly GCA_027123715.1 of Gaidropsarus macrophthalmus. Classification (NCBI taxonomy): domain Eukaryota; kingdom Metazoa; phylum Chordata; class Actinopteri; order Gadiformes; family Gaidropsaridae; genus Gaidropsarus; species Gaidropsarus macrophthalmus. The sequence goes on along the minus strand of JAOTIX010000089.1, from coordinate 9,433,906 downwards.
TGTGTGTGTGTGTGTATTTGTATGTATGTGTGTGTGTTTGTGTGTGTGTGCACACCAGTCAGATGGACTTCCTGCGCTTCATGAGCTGCCGGTGCTCCGTGAGGCTGCGGAGGCCCGGGGACACAGAGCTGACGGGAGACGGGAAGAAGCTGTTCTTCAGCGTGCTGGGCGAGATCTCCTCGATCCTGTACGGCACGGGGTGGAAGTACTGGTTGGGGTTCAGCTGCGAGCTGAACGAGCTCCCATGCGTGAAACCGCAGCCCAGGCCGCCCAGCCCCCCCAGCCCCCCCAGCCCCCCGCCCTCGCCACCCCCGGAGCTGCCGAACTCCATGGGGTGGTGGTAGTGCATGCAGGAGCAGACCGACCGCAGGTCCATCACCTCCGCCACGTGGTACTGCTGCTGCTGCTGGTGGTGGTGGAGGTCCGCGGGCCTCCTCCGCCGGCGCCCCGGCCGCGCCCCACCCCCGTGCCCCGACCGCGGGTCCTCCTGGAGGTGCAGGATCATGCTGCTGCGGTGGCCGGCCAGCGAGGCGCGCTCCTCTGCATCGCGGCGCTCGTCCTCGCTGTTCATGGTGAGGAAGCGCAGCACCACCAGGTTGAGGAAGGCGCCGATCACCGTCAGCCCCACCAAGATGTACATGAAGCTGAAGGCCACGTACAGCGGCTTCCTCTGCAGCGCGCGGTTCTTCTGCAGCGCCACAAAGTCTCCGAAGCCGATGGTGGTGAGCGTGATGAAGCAGTAGTAGTATGACTGGAAGAAGCTCCAGTCCTCGTAGTGGGAGAAGGCGGCGGCGCCCACGCACAGCGTGCCGATGCAGGAGAAGAAGCCCACGGTCACCATGTTCTCCATGGACACGTCCGTGAGCCTCATGCCGCAGCACCTCTTGATGCGCTTCAGCAGGGACTTGACGAAGGTGTTCATGCGCTCGCCCAGGCTCTGGAACATCACCAGCGTCAGGGGGATGCCCAGGACGGCGTAGAACATGCAGAAGGCCTTCCCGGCGTCGGTGCCCGGGGCCGCATGCCCGTAACCTGAAGGACACAACGGAACAGGTGAGCCGCGTGACCGGAGCCCTTAACCGGATATGAACACGAATACAAATGCATGTCAGTGCGAAGGTAGGAGAACACATAGAAACATTAGGGCCTGAAAAGAAATGACAGATTATCTTGATACGCACAGAGCAAACAGAAGTAAGGCATGGTGCCAGTCGTTGCTGGTGCTCAGAGTGGCCAATGCGAGATCGTATGTGCCAATGAGAGCGCGTGGGCCAATGACAGAGCACGTTGGATAATGAGAGAGCGGGTGGGCCAATGAGAGAGCACATGGGACAATGAGAGAGCGTGTGGGCCAATGACAGAGCACATTGGAGAATGAGAGTGCGCATAGGCCAATGAGAGAGCGTGTTAGACAATGAGAGAGCGTGTTAGACAATGTGAGAGCGTGTGGGACAATGAGAGAGCGTGTGGGCCAATGAGAGAGCGGATGGGCCAATGAGAAAGCACGTGGGCCAATGAGAAAGCACGTGGGACAATGAGAGAGTGCGTGGGTTAGCGTGTCCAGGCCTGGCCTCCTGTTCAGTGTAGGGCGCTGGGGAAGGAAGAGGTCTTCCAGCTATGTTTATGCATTGTGTTGGTTTAACTCTCCCTTAAATGAGTTTCCTCATGATCCGCAGTGACTCCATTGGTCTGAAGGACACGACCTGCCAAAGCAAATAGTTTGCTCATTTAGTAAGGGACTGACCGGTTCATGGAATCAAAGAATTATAAAAAATAATATATGTTGAAAAATGTATCATTCAGAATGCTAAGGATGGGGTAGGCTAGAAGGTTTTTTATTAGATAATTTTTTGAAATGTACAGAAATGTACAGATGACATTTTTAGACAATAGTCAAACTGAATAGCAAACATTATTGAACTGTCCAAATGTCCCTGCATTTGCATGTCTCAATAAACGATATGATAGGCGAAGGACCCTGGGGAAAACGCCTACAGGGCAGGGGGTCTGAGGAGCTCACTGGCTCCACTGGACCCGGGCTAATCTCAGACCCGGACCACTAGACCCGGGCTAACCTCAGACCCAGACCACTGGACCCAGGCTAACCTCAGACCCGGACCACTGGACCCAGGCTAACCTTAGACCCAGACCACTAGACCCGGGCTATTCTCAGACCCAGACCACTGGACCCCGGCTATTCTCAGACCCAGACCACTGGACCCGGGCTAACCTCAGACCCAGACCACTGGACCCGGGCTATTCTCAGACCCAGACCACTGGCCCCGGGCTATTCTCAGACCCAGACCACTGGACACTGGCTAACCTCAGAACTGCACCACTGGTCCCGGGATAACCTCAGAGAGCTCTTCTCGGCGGTACAGGAGAAGAGTGGGTAAAGCAGGAAGTGTTTGGGTTTGATAGCGGGGACCCGGCGGTGCCAGGAGGCTTTTATCTTAATGAGACTTCATCTCCAGGCTGCTGAGTCACACTCGACGCAGGGGGAAGGCGGGGGAGACGATACATTGAGTTTACTAAGGATGTATTTGAAGATAAACAAGCAGATATTCATTGAGAATTCATCGTAAAGCGAAAGCTGCACCACACCGAGAGTCTGTTAGCGAAAACAACGCCTTGAGCAGGTTGTGTCGAGGGAAAAGCAAAGAGTGGTTTCCCTTCGATCCCCGTACCCACCAGGTGCTACACGCAGCATTTGAGTTCAACATCTGAGAAAAAGGAAATAAACCACCAGCTTGTGGCTGACATATCTCCCCCGCACCAGATGGTAGTGGTGATTGTGTGTGTTGTGTTATGGATTATGGTGCGCGTGTGTGAGCCTTACAGTATCGACCTGTACAGGTCTCTTCCCGGTGGACTGCCCCCGCCCGCACGGGCCGCGTGCTGACATGCGGTAGAGCTATTTATAGACACAAGTTCTAAGCGAGGCGCTAAAGTGAAACGCTGGAAACAACGCATCCATCAGAGCACAGCGACAACGGTGATTGTTATGTATTCATAACTGACTGACATGGCCGGGGTTCTGTGGTTGTGAGTGAGTATGTTTGTATGTATGTGTGTGTGTGTGTATGGTGTGTGTGTGTATCTGTGTTATATAGATAGAGAGAGGGAGGTAGACAGAGAGATAGCAACAGATGAAAGCTCAAATAGTCAAACATGGTTCTTTTGAGATAGGTAGACCACCAGATGTGATGTAAACGTGTTTCCCAGCCGTTGCCAAAAGAGTGGCAGGGGTCGTGTCATCGGAAGAACAGGGAAAACGTTTCGTACTTGCAAAGCTCTGACGTGGGTTACGTATTTATGGATGTTCAGGGGTGTATTAAGATGTTCTATACTGATGGTCTGAAATTAGACACTCGAAAGCACATACACTTGCCAAATTGGTCCAATTTCCTGCATAAGAACTGCAAATAGCCTGTAGTTAGACTGTGACTATGTGTAATACATACTGGCAAGAAAAAACCCTGCATTTATAAATGTGTCTGTTTTTGTAAACAGGGTCATGCAGCCTCATTACGACGTGCACTTGCTCTCATATTGATTCACGATTTGATTCTTCTCAGCCTCACCTGTGATTGGCTGTGGATGTTCTGCTAAATGGCTAAATATAAGTAAGTGTCATCTCACTGCGCCTGGTATTTTGGTGAAAGCACAGTGAGTGCAAAACACTATGAATATGTTTGTGGGATTAGCTAAGCCCTTCACACCATGTGTGTTCATATCTTGGGAGCATTTGGGTTTCCTGATCATCCATCTGCTATCCTCCCCCCTCCCCTTTCCTTTCAAACCAGCGGAGAAATTCATACCGAATGTTGATGTGTGAACACTTCACAATAATTAGCCTATAATAAATTCCACGACAGTCCATTGAACTGTAAATATAATTCGATTGGTGGTTACTCAGTGATTTAGAAAACGGGCCCCACTATCAGAGCGAGAACTTGAAACTCGTTCAGAAGGTAGCGTGATACGATGTACGCCAAGGTTAGAATCTCAACCAGCTCAAATGGAGAAACCTATTTCATGTCCATGGTCCAAACAGTCTTTCATCGTTATGGTGGACTTGTTCATGACATTGTCTCTCGCTAAGTGGACCAGATTTCTGAGACAAAATCTCTGGACATTTTCGGAAAGTTGTACACCTCCAAAAGTTGCAGTTTTTCTCTTTGAAAAACTGAAATGGGGACGCTGCCCTTACCATTCATAAAACAGTTTCTCTCACCCTTTTTCTCCTAAAATTAAAAGGAATTGATTACCGATAAGATCAAAGTCGCTGAGATCAAGAACATCTATCCATCAGCTGTAATCAACAGGTATTAGCCCTTCACCCAAACAAAGGTCTCCTCCTTACACCATAGGATGTTCACAAGATTTGGGAAAGACTTTTAAATGACTATAAATGACAACTTGAGGGTATATGGTTTTAGAAAAGATCTGGTTAGAAGGTGTCTGAATCAGTTTCGCAAACAGCTACAACCTGGCATGATATATCTCCTATATATCTCTTGTTAGATCCAATCAATAATATTTCTGCTGTGTAGAATTGTAAAGCTGGCTGAATGGATGCATGAATACCTGTAGCGTAGCTGCCTCTCATGAAGGCAAAATATTCTACTGCACAGTTATTCTACTAATCAAAATACCAGAAAAATGGGCACTCTAGATGGTCATTCTGCTCTGAGCTCTGGGCTGAGCTGCCCTTGTTCTGGCTTCAGCTAGTTGTAGGGTGCATATCTATATATGGCATTTGGTGAACATTTTTATTTTTTCCTTTATTCCAATTTCGGATCATTCAGTCACAGTGTAAACCGGGGACAGCAGTAGGACAGATCACTGAAAACAAGGACTGTCCTCGGAAACCAGGGACGTCTGTTCATCGATCTCTGGTATACACAGCAGTTTCAAACTGGTTATTTGTTCTCAGCTAGGTTCCAACGCACAACACTGGCAGTGGGCAGAATGAAGTAGACCATGTAGAAGTCATTGCTGCTGGCTATGCATTAGCATTGAAGAGATCGGACCTGGTGAATCCGGCAGTGTACTCAGCTTTGTTTTAATTGTCTCATTGTGATTGTTGATTGCATTCCTGGTCACAGCAGTGTCTTGTGTAATCCGTTGGTTGTGTCATAATGACTGTGCTTGTGTTGTCAAGGGAACAGACATATTTGTTCTGCAAGAACAGGACCCTGTCATGCACAGGTGCTTTTGTGGTGTATGTGTGCACAGGTGAATGATTTGTGAGCGTGGTCTGTGTACTAAACAGTGTGAAAGCTATGACCGAAATCACCAGACTAATGCAGTCATTAGCTAGCGTTGCACAGAGTAAGTCATTTGAAGCTGCTACCACAGCTGCTCATTTAGGCAATAGCTGCAGGCAACACGCTGAATTATGGATGCTATACAAACTGATTGATTAGCAATCACTTACAAAAAATTTAAAAAGTTATAAAATGTACAATCCTTACCCTGACCCAATGATACAATGCAGAGAAGATACTTAACGCAGTTATACCCATGCTTGGTTACTATTCAACAATTGGCTATCCAATGGTCTCGCTTGGCACTCATTGGCTTCGTATGCTATTCAATAGAACAACTCAAAGCAGCAGTCAACCCCCCCACAGACACAACACCAACAAGATTGAATGCATTTTGAACTCACAGCAGAATGAAACACAGCTTTGTTTGAGCTGTCGGAGGGCCAGGCTAAGGTCAGTTAAAGGAGGACCCTCTTTCTCCCAGCGGTTGACATGACGCATTCATTCAAGAGTCTGGAGAAGCAAAATGGACAGTGAGAGAATGTATGTGTGTGGCTGCAGTGCTGGCATGCCCCAGCAAAATGCACTCCATTATGGTTCAGCCAGTTGATCCACTCACTCCACTGACCGTTGACTAACTGCCTGACCGAGGGCGGATACCGCACACCTCACTTTCTTCGACCCATTCCAGTTTTCAGGGTGTACTCACTTAGTCTGACAACTCACTCACTTACCGGTAGTCTATTCATTTCTCGCAGTGTGTAGAGGTTATTTATTTGTAGCATATCCATGACTCAAAAGATGTCAATCCATGTTTATTGCACTACGTCCGTGGGCATTGAACCAGCAGGTATGTTGACCCAACTAAGGGAAACTCCCTTAGTTAGGGCAACAACAACTCTTGTATCAAATGGACTAGTTTCAACATCGGAACAGCTGCCTGATTTTAAAGAGGAGATGGCTGCATTTTAAACCACCATGCTGATGTCTGTCCAATGACAAGCAGATCAGTCTCTGGGATGCTCTAAAGATGCCAGGAAAGGTGTGCCTTCCATTGAGTGTGAAGGAGCCTTATACTTAGGACTTTCCAAAAGAGGAACTCCTTACTAAGCCTAAGTAACAGAATACCCTAACATGACTAAAGGCATCCAAAGTTAACAATCTCATTCATTCTTTTCAGTTCAATTCAACACTGGGCCTAACACAGAGACAACACCTTCACACAACCTCTCTGTGAAGCATGGCCAGCACTATAATCCTTCATACTTGTTTTATCCGCTGCATCATAAAGAGCCCATTGAGGTCTATGGGAGTCGTTAGCTCATTTGTTTTAGATAAGCTCAGCACTAAGCATTTAGTGCTGAGAGGAAGTGGATTTGAAAAGAGTGGCAATGCCAGCATGAAGCAAAAAACATGTGTTGTGTCTCCAGCACTGGGAGTTGGAAGTGTATAACAATAGGATCAAACAGACATGAGTTACAGAGTCCAGTGTTAAGCTGGACAGAGCCTGGGGATCAACCCATTACATGATGACTGCAGCTTACCCTGAGCAGCACAGGGGCTGAGGTAACCAATAGGGTCGCCTCACCCCCACATTCAAATATGTCTGGACTATGAAAGGAGAGGGACATTCAGGGTTGAGCCTGCATCCTTCAGCCGGCCTGTAGGGCGGCATGACGCACCTGTAGACTACAGACACAGTACAGACTAAGAAGAGAGTCTCCATGCAGAGACAGACAGACCCGTTTAGCCAGAGATGCCTTTAACGGGTTACCCCAGCACCCTCGACAATCTATTTTTAGACTGGCCGTCTTCACACCTCAGTGGAAATGTACTTCTTTCCTCTTGCTCTGTGTCTGTCAAAACAAGCTGAGGAGCCAGCAGAACATTGCAGTGATGAGGATGAGCTCAGCTGACCCCTGAGGCCACAGGGACTCTGTGTGTGTGTTGTACATTTCACCCACAGAGGGTACAACAGCCCTACTCCATCAGGAGAGGACAACATTGTGCTGTTGGTTCATGCAGTGCAGCATGTGACCAATGCAAAGAAGAACTCAATGACATCATCTGAAACGTCTGACTTTCATTTATTTCCTAGGGCGTCTCCGATGGGGAAACTGCTGCTCCAGCTGCCTGCCATGTTTTGGCCTGTTGTGATTTTTGAAATGCTGAACCACAAGCTGTTAGCGGGGGCCGGGAGGCGGGTCATCCTACAGCAGCATTCTCATTGGGTCGCTGAGAGGGACAGCTTTAACCTGGTTGGTGGGCGTTTCAGAAACAGAAACAACTGGAACGAGCAGGAGAGAGCTCCTCCCTCTGTCCCCCTATTTCAACCAATGGGAACTTTTTCATTTCGTGCACCTGTGATTGACAGGCTAGATTCCTGAACCAATCACGATAGAGATGTCCTGATTGGTCGGAAATGATCCAGGACCAGACTAAGCTAAGATGTGCAGGCATAATCAACTACATATGTTCTTCCTGTCTGCTACACACATTGCTGAAGGATGGCTATGGCATTTTTCCCTAATCATAACGGCTCTCAATATTAACCGCAGGACAACAGGACATTGATTGTACTGACACCAAAGGCCTCTGTGATCATACTTTACGGTACAATCCCTCTTACTGGACATAAAGACCAGAACAGGACGACCTGTATTCCTGAGCGAAGAAATGATGAGGCAGACATTTTCCTACGACAAATAAACCAGATACCCCCCCCCCAGTGCACATTGTCGTTGGCTGTCAGAGAGACTCCCTGTCACCCCATGTTCGACAAATCACATCGCAGCTTGTGTCACCGTGTCGACGCATGGCACATGACTAATAAGGGTGTCTTGGCATACGTCGTATTTCCACGTCCTGTTTCCTTTTCTTTGTCTTTCTCTGTTGTTTATGAGGCAGTGAGGCAAGCGATTTGACTAATCCATTTTAAAAACCCATAACTCTTAATAATAATTAGTATTTAAAAAGTGGCTAAATGTGATGATAATCTCACCAACAGAGACCCGTGAATTCAAGCACTCTCCCATTTGAAGGACACACAATGACAGCGTTGGAGATAATCTGATCCATGCTCAAAGGTCACACATACAGACACACACACGCACACACACACACACATACACGCACACAATGAGTCACAGGGCAGGGGGGGGGGGGGGTTCGTCATGGTAGCCCACCCGGAACCCCCAACACACAGTGCAAGGATGCCAACAATAGCGAGGA
>JAOTIX010000089.1:9084443-9094767 GCA_027123715.1 Gaidropsarus macrophthalmus | reverse complement strand
ACAGAAGATAATCTTCCGTGGTCGGGAAGGGGTAAAATCGGCGCAAAATCAGCCCGATTATCGTTATGTGTGTACCCCCCTTAACTTCTAGTGGTTGGAAATGTGGTGGTATCCCTCTTTACAGATGTATGGTTGCTTTTTTGTTAATTTCCATTCTTCTCCACATCCTATTTAATGTTTTTATTGCAGTTGAATGGACACTTGAGCACAATGCTGATAAATGCTTATTTATTACATGGTAGTACATGGTCATAAACTTTAACTTTAACAAAATATTGGTCTTTGCAGCTTCCGTGAACCCAGTGAGTGAGGAAGCCCAAGTCCAGATGGAAGGAAGTGAATGGATTGCAAGTCTTGGTGAGTATGCAATCTTTCTGACTCGGACCATGACTGTGGGGTGGGTGGGTTGTTATCACTTGTAAATGAATGAATTGAACACTAGTGTGTTCCACGGTCAAACTCAATTTGTATTAAGCCTTCCCACAATTGATGGATGGTTAAAGAGTTACATTATTTTTCAGAAACTCTTCAAGCGTTAAGGGCCCTTGCCTCTGAGGCTCCAGTGGCAACAGGAGACACAGCCTGGACACAACAGCAAGTGCTTGCTGAAGTCAGGGCAAAACTAGCAAGGCCTGTACTCCTAGATGCCAAACCCTCCGCACAGAGAGCGTCAATAGAAACATGCCAGAAATGCTTTGGAGAGACGGCAGTTATTCGGTGCCTGGAGTGTGTTCCACTGGACTTTGAGTACCTCTGTGGCAAGTGTGATGTAGAGGTTCACAGGAGGCAGGTCTTCCATGAAAGGGTGGCAATATTCCATGGCTACCTGGAGCCTATTCCCCCTACAAAGGCAGTGGTGGTGGATGGGAATGGCCAGCCTCACTTTTGTGAGCAGGGTATGTTCATTCAACAAGTTATGTACACTAATATAGATTCTGCAAATATTGTGTGTTGGTTGTCAAAGGAACCTCTTAATTATGTGTGTATGCTAAACATCTGCTTTTTTGTCAGAAAGCAGTGATAGTGACCTATGGTATAGTGATCTGGCCAATTTTGTGGATGTTGGGAATGGGGTTTCATATCAGAAACCAGAAAAACTAAACAAACAAAACAAATCTGTGTTGCAGTATGTCAGTTGCCTTTGCCTACACAAAGGGTAATATGTGGGTGCACCGAAGAGGCTGAAGTCACCACTGGGAGGCATATTGCAGTGGTCACCATGAATGGTATGTTCTGGAAGTCCCACTTTTTGTTTCAGTACCACAGAACCTGCATGGCAAATTAACATTTGAAAGCAGGGCAAAGTTGTTTCACTTCATCAATATACTAGCAATTACCAGATGTTAAATGTCATGTCAAATACTGACTCATCAATCGACTTTACCAAAATTGTGTCTGTGAAACACCTATAATCTTAAGGTGTCTCTTTTTTCACAGGGCGATACGAGATGTATTTGCCCCGAAAGATCTGCTCTACCTGCAAGACAGAATGGACTCCAGGGGTAAAGGACCTTCAACGATACAATTACTGGCCAAGCACGGTCAACTGCCTGACTGTATATTCATCAAACGTGTTTGAAGCGTATTCCAATTTAAAGTTAGCAGCTCCCTCCTTGTCAAGGCATGCTTTTGTAAAGCTTCTGGAGCACCAGTCTACTCAAAGAGGAAGGGTAAGTCTGCCTGAATCGCATTGTGACACACTGATGACTGTACTTGTGTGTGTGTGTTTTTCTTTTTTTTAAATGCTAACAGATTTTTTTTATTTATTTTCATAGCCAGGGAAGGTCTGTGCAGACATGTTCCAGAAGAGCTACATTGAATACTGCTTATGTAATCACAACGGACACAATATCTGAAGAAATGCCCTCCTCCCCCTCCTCTGCTTGACCCGGCAAATCGTTTGAATCGGTTGGCGGACTCTGCCCTCTCCTTGCTGAAAGAATACAAGCAACACAAACAATACACAATTAGGTCAAAATGTGAAATGTAGGAGTGATGCAAAGTAATCCTACATCGCTCATAATACTTTTTGGTACATTTTGTTATTTGATGTCATCTAATTTTTACAGTATCCCACATTTTCAGAATTGGGGTTGTATAGAGACGTTATAATCAAGTAATAAGTAATAAGTAAATGTGGAATCACCTTCAACCATTAAGGTGAAAATTTCCTTGATGTTATGAAGGCATTTACTTTCCCCCCCACTCAACCTCAGGCCCTCAGGGAGAATCATCTGTGTTTCTTTCTTTGGGTATTCAAGAAGGAGGATGGGACTCCAGCCCACGGCATTTAGCTTCTCAATCTGAAAAAAAAACAAACCCTGTTACTTATGAAAACATTCATAAATTGTGACAGCGATATATGTTTACATTTATATATTTAGCAGACACTTTTATCCAAACTTTTATCCATACATTTAAATTACATATAAAACAATCACTGAAAAAATTATCACTTCAGAAAAGAATGTAGTTAAGTAAATGGCAATACAAATTCTCACTTAAAGGAAAGAATGTTTATCAATTAAATACAGAAATGTCAGTGCAAAGTGTCAGTACAAAAATTAACCCTCTGCTGCTATATGTGTTACGGACACTAGCCCTCCAGCCGTATGTTTCAATTGTAACTCGAGGCACACACATGTGTATATGTATATATATTTTCTGTGCGTCTGTCTGTGGCTCGCATATCATCGTTACCGTTGGTCAGATCAGCCTAAGATTTTGGATATGGGTTTAGCATGGCCCGAGGGTCTGCATCCTCAAATTGAAATATTTTTTGAGTAATTTTAGTTTTTGCATATTTTTCATGCTACGCCATGCACACGCTATGGCCAATCACACTCTATGGGCATGCAGTAGTATATACTGTATTTATACAAGATATGGCAAGTTGAGAGTATGTGGTAAAGGTGTGAATATATGCGAGTGCGTTTGGTGTGCATGTCTATATCCTAGTAGGTGTATTATTTTGACATTAGTACTATGGTAATGTAGCACACATTACTTACCAGAATGAGAGCATCATCCATTAGATGGGAAGTCAGCTGGTTTTTTTTGGTGTTGGCCACCCATGTTTTTTTTTTTTCATTAAAATTGTCTAGTTTTTTTTTTTGCCTAACTTTATGTGGCTGTGGTGCCTTGCATATTGGGCATAGTTTGCACCCATTAAAAATGGACGCTTGACACGCTGGGCATTTTTTCTTTAACCCTCCCATGATAGGCTGTAAAAAAAAATCAACAAGAAAAGCTGAATTAGAATTGCTATTGTTCAAAAATACGAATTCCTTAGTTGTTTAGAGAGATTGAACCATTAAACAACATGTTCAGTCTTTCAATTCAGTTGTAATAAAGGCAATCCTGTAATAAACAAGATTTAATCTATTTCAAGACTGATATTTGGGACCAACTCGGGGTATCTAGCATAACATGATTTGCTGTTCCTACATTAATTGGATTTCTACATTGGATTGATGATTAGGTGATCCCCCAATGCTAATTCGATATTCAGTAGAACCCTATAATAGACCCTTTCATTGATTGCAAACATTCCAAGCCTAGAGAATTCCCACAAGGTTTGTGCGCAGACTGGGGTAAGAAAATAAACGAATAGCATGTATGTCCACGGTCCTCCACCGAATATGCACTTAAGTTGTCAATTATGGACTGCAAACAATACCTAAGAACCTAAGAAAGTCTATGGCATACAAGTCGCTTGATGCCGTTAATTATGTCAGCCTGGTCTCACAGGAATCCGTGAAATAACCACAGGTAATGCTTAACTCAAAATCTGTGGTGGGCCCACGGAATCACTGAAATTTCTGTGAAACACAGATTTCGCTCCAATGGAAGTTAATGACACTCGAGTGTGTTGTTAACTAACCCTAACCCAAGCCACAATTCCATAAATCTGCACTAAGTTGTTGAAACAGGGATCTGTGTGTGGGCCACAGGATATGAGTTGGAGTTAACTTGGAGCGAAATCTGTGTGTTTCACGGAAATTTTAGTGACACTGTGGGTCCCACCACAGATTTTGAGTGAAGCGTTACCTGTGGTTATTCCATGGATGTTCAAAGGATCCTCTAAATGGGACTATTAGAAACGTGAGCCTCTTTGACTGCAGTAGCATCACCACAGTCTTCTCGTTTCAGTGCTTGGAGCCACAGATGACGCCTTTTTTTTTTTTTTTTTACGGATGAGATCATGCAGGGATTCTGAAAAACTTGATACCATTGCTGGTTCTATTTTCACAGCCAACTGCACTACAAGTAGACATCTTAGTGTGTTGGACTTTGTTATTACAAGTCAATGGTACGAGTATGTGTTTTCTGACCCCAAACGTTGCGCGCATATTTCTGTGACGTTGCATTTGAAAGGGTCTATAAAGAAACATTTAGTGTCTTTAACACACACAAATTTGTGAAAATAAAAATGTTGAATACTTACTATATGAGATAATGAAAGAAAGGGTGAGTGTGTGTATTTGAGGGAGTGAGAGAGAGCGGGAGAGACCAGCAGTAAGGGAGAAAGAGAGAAGCAGTCAGGGAAGAGAGACAGAGAATGGCTCTTGAAAGTGATTTTGTGTTTGTAATGTATCTTGTAAATGATCTGTAACAAAGAAAAAAAGCAGAATTAGAATGATATCAATGAATATCTCTACATTCATTCACGAAAATGATAGATATGTGATTACTACTTAAAGAATAGAATCTCCTTAACACTAATTGCATGACCATCAAATTTGCCAATAACCATTCATGTTATATTTTACACAAGAATGAATGAAGTTGAAGCACGTGGGTACATGGCACACAAGATATCACATCCACCATGAATCAAATGTTCTTGTGAACAGACAAATAGCTTGTTCTGGCCTACATCAGAGTACAACTTTTGCGATCGATGTTGAACTCGTGTCTTGTAAATCATCTGTTAGTGTAAACTGTGAACTTCCCCCCGCACACACACACAAAAACCCTGCTGATCTGCACCATCCATCTATCATAATATTTTAAAGGAACACGCCATTTTCCCATACTGAACTATGCTCTTCCGAGATGTTAGATGAGTTGATACATACCTATCTCGCCTTTGTGCGTGCATTCAATCGCTCTGGCCACGCAGCGCTACTTTGCCAGCATTTAGCTTGGTCCATTGCATTCCTACGGATCCAAACAGGGGTGAAGTTAGAAGCAACCAACAGCACTTCCACGTTTTCCCCATTTAAATACGGTTACATGAGTAATTACACAACCCAAGCATGGTTACACAACATGGATAACTATGGTATGGCGTTATAACACCTGGGAGCACATCGACATAATAATATCAGGTAGTGCAGGCGATGGCGTGCAGGTCACGTTGGTTCTATTGACGGTAGGGGACAGGGTAGTGATGATATTACTGCGCCGACGTCGAAATGCTCCCAGGTGTTATGCCGCCATATATTGGTTATCCTTTTTATCCCCTTAGAAATTGGCATGTTTAATTTTGCGTAACCATACTTGGGTCGTTTTAACTACTCACGCAACCGCATTTAAATAGGGAAAACGTGGAAGTGATTGGTCGCTTCTAACTTGTAATGGGCCAAGCTAAATGCTAGCAAAGTAGCGATTGAGTGCACGCACGAAGGCGAGAGAGGTATGCATCAACTCGTCTAAGATCAGGGAAGAACATAGTTCAGTATGGAAAAACAGTGGCGTGTTCCCTTAAGCAACAAGGGTCTGTGGCTCGCTGGGTATTTGTATAAACCTAGCATTGCCAGACTTAAAAACGCTCATCTTCAACACAGGATGGCAACCATTTCGTTTAGCCGTTAATGTGGTATCCAAAAACTCATGCCTGGTTGCAGAAAGTGAATGTTGAGCCCTGAACACAACATTTAGCTAGCGCAGAAACTAGGTGGAAGCCTGTTATACATTGCAAATTGTGCAACGTGATCTCGCAGGAACTGTGAAATAACCACGGGTAACGTTTAACTCAATCCCTGGTTATCCAACCCTAGTTGGATAATGACACACTCAGTGTCGTTAACTTGCATTGGAGCGAAATCTGCGTGTTTCACGGACATTTGTGTGATTCCGTGGGCCCACAACGGATTTTGAGTTAAGCGTTGAAGAGACCAGGCTGAAATTGTGTCACATACCTGGCGACGCCAAAATCAATAATGTCAGTAAACCAACAGCAAGGGCTCGGAATTGGCTAATCTAGCCAGCTAGCTAGCAGAGGCTCTGGCTAACAACGTTGTATTTTATTTTGATGCAACAAACAGTTGTACTATGTCAGTCTCTTTCAAATACAGCTCGCACAGTGGAGTTCGAAATCAACAAATACTTGTTAAGGCTGGTAAAACATTCCAGTGTTTTTTGGCCATAACTTCATTTTAGACATGTAGATGCTTATTCATTTCTCTTGCTTATTTTTAGACCATTGTACTTACCTCGGAATCGCGCCCAAGCGATGGTTTCTGTGATCGTCGCACACAGTGACGCGTTGCACAAAACTCCAAGTGGGCCTCGCTGCGGAACACAAGATCCAGGGGGAGGGGCTAGATCTAGGTCCACTGGGCGGTGTTACTAGTTTTGTGTTTGATCGGAGCACTACATGGATCTTGTTTATCAGTTTTTGTAATTATTGCCTTGATTAGGAAATATTTTTCTGCATCAATTTTATTTATGGAAGCTACATTCCACTCTGCGGGCCTAACATCCAAGTTAATTGAAATCTTAATACGTCTTACTCCGAACAACAGCGACAACCTGTGGGTGTCTGAGCTCACCATAAACTGGACACAGCAAGAAAACACAGGAGCCCAAAAAAATTCTCTAAAGTATGCCGTTGTCATTTATTTTTATAAATATGAGAACAGTTCAAATCAAAATAGCCATGAATGGGCTTGTGGCACCAGTGTTTTGGAATGGTAACAAAATAGAATCTGAAGGGAGTTCTAAATGTTCAGTCTCTTATGTATGCCTGTTCTCTTTTCCTCAACAGAATGATCTAAAAGTACTCGATCTTCTGAGAAAATATAAACATTTAATTGAATAGCTTCAGTGGAATTTCTATTACAAACAGTTCAATTGTGCAGTGCAAAATTAGGTATTCATCCATCTGTATTTAATATTTCATAAGTGTGTTACTATGTCAAAACTACTCTGAAAGTTGACAAATCGTATACAGGTCAAAGCAATATTGACTGCTACACAAACAAATGCTAAATCTTTTAGAGTTGTTTTTTTTGTTTTTTTTTAAGAAAAACAACCGTTAAAACAACTTTTCAACAGAAATTCATGTTGACATGTGTTACTTGAATGAAAAAGTTTTAGTTGTGGTCATTAGCTAAAGTGATCATCCTTCCATCCTTTACTTGGTTTCAGTTGTCTCCATAATACTATACTTCGGTTAAATAATGTTCACAATGGAACAGAGTCATGGAGAAATATATAAAGCTAACCTATTTACATAAACACACAGCTTCTTTAGTGGACAGCAATCAATACCCTACTGCTGAAGTGAAGCATCTTGCTCATACAAGGTTATTTACCAACAACAGTGTGGTGCTGAAACAGTGCAAATACATGTTTTGGACGAAAAATGAAATAAAGGAGTTTACATTTTTGGAGCCTTTTCCTCCAATGCACTGTCTAATCAGTAGATGAGAATTTGAGCACGTCAGAATTATGCGAGATGTATTTATTTGCCATTCCCTCAAGTGCATTAATTTTAGCTTATAAAATAAATAATTCTTTGAGTTCAAGTATTAACTTTCTGTTTCTGAAAAACATCACCCTCTTTTCCGGTATTTTATTCTTTTTGCCAGTGTCCGTAGCCAACAGGCCTGTCCGCACCACATCATAGTCATTGATGAGGAGTGATGGGATGGATGAGGTGAAGGATGCTCTGAGCAGAGGAGGAATGATGAGGAAGGATGAGGAGGGCGGTGGGCAGTTACTGTTAGAGCTAGTGGTGCGTGGGGGTTTCACTGGGAGGGCTGAAACAGGTTGGCCGGGATGCTCATCCCTCGGAGAGACGTGGTGTTTCCACCGCAGTCCACGTACTGGTACATCTCCTGGGACACCTGCTCTGCGTGGCCGAAGTACGTGGTGGTGACCATCACCCTGCGGAACATCACATGAGGGGAGATGATGGACAGACCGTTACAACTGCTCCACAGGGCAGCGTAGCAAAGCAGTAAACACAAGACAACGCTTTGTACTACAGATGCAGTAGGTGTTTTTGTTAGAATTTAGCTTCAAACGTGTTAACCCAGACAGACACCAACTCTCCCACTCAACTCTGCCTGTCTGCTGTGAGTTTTATTCAGTGAAATGCAGCAATGCAGAGATATTCCGCCTACAGATTTCCCAGCAAGGCTCCACCCTACGTTCCCTATCACACTTTTCATACAAAGTAGTGACTTTATTAGCAGTCAGCAGTACTAGCTAGCAGACTATATGCTCCAAAACCTATGCTTGTATAGCGAGGCAGAGCCAGAGCCAAAGATTAGAAGGGAATATCTGTTGAATGCTGCTACACTGGTCCATGAAACTAACTCACAGTGTGTCAGTGTGTCCATGTTTAAAATGACTTGTGGAAACACTTTGGTGGCTTTAAAGGGGAAATTCAAACAATCAACACAATGAAAGCTAACTGGAGTGAGAGCACCCAGATGTAAACAGAATGTTCATTAGGGTTTGTATGCTTGCTAAAATGCTCCTTACTGCATCATGACGACGATGTTGTGCACCTTGATGGTCTGCAGGGTGCAGTAGTCACTGTGGGGATGAACACAATAAGCAATTTCTCAAGACACCGGTTCCATGCTCAACATTCATGGGCATACTTCCTCCAAACATCAGGTGTTTCGATTCAGGCCATGTGAATTGGGGTTGTGGTTCTGTGTGTGGCAACATCGAACCCTTTGATAAATACATATTGAAACATTTTAGGGCTAGCTAGATGGGCCTGCGCCACACCAGTTACTATGTGGATAGTAACTGTTATGGACGTTTTTATGAGCTATAGGTTTAAAGAGATGGAGAACTTTGATGACTTATGAGTTTAACAGTATTTATTAACAAGAAGCTTGATCAAGGAGTACGAGAGGCGCATGATGCCAGCCACTACTGTTCTGAGGAGGATCCTCAACAATAGTTCCTTATGTCCTCCTCACCAGATGTCCAGATAAGGAGGCCTTCAGCCATATAAGGTTGGTTCGTAAGCAAGGGATGTCTAGTCTCTCAAGGAGGGACACAACATCCCTGTTCCACATCAAGAGACGATTTTAAGTTTGTCTCTATGCGTATCCATTGAGCTGACTGTCGCTACCACTGTTTCCCCGTTGACCTGACGGTACTTACTACATGTAGCTCATTTCATCCGCCAGAACCGTGGAAACCATGTAATCAATCTAAAGGAGGAGAAAATATCATGAGCCAAACTCAGTAAGCGTTACGGCATGGCCCCAGTGTATCAAACAACTCAAAACAGAAAGCATTGGTTCTGGTGTTTTGGTGAGCTGGTCCACTCACCTGCTTCATGTCCAGCGGGCCGATGGCCGTGATGTTGTTGATGCGAGACTTGCCGATCACCGTCTTGGCAAACTGCACCTGCGCCGTGATGTTAGCCACCTCCACTGAGTAGTAGTTGTTGTTGGTGATGTTCAGAGTGTTCTGCGCAGCGGCGGGTCACACAGAGAGAGAATGAGTTAAACGGAGATCTAACAAGTTCTTATTTCAGCCAGACTTGGTGGAGGTGCCATATCCATCAGCTAAGAGCGAGCGAAACGCTGTGAAACGTGTTTGACTGCATTATACCTCCCATAAGCAATTCAACCGTCAACATAAATGTAGCGCCTGATGTCCGAGCTCATATTGAGAGGAAGTTGCACACAGCTCATCATTGTGCTTATCATTACGATGAGTGCGCGCCTATAATAATCGTAGGCACACAGTGCCCTGCTGTCACTAATTAATTGAATCTCAATGCAACCGCTGGAATGCGCAGCCAACATGCTCACGATCTTCAACGGCGACACATTGGAAACGGTCATGATCTAATATTGTTATACTCAACAACCCTACTTTTTCATGATGGTTTGGTCTTCATGCCTCCATCGTGTAGGAGGAGATGGTCAACATGGACAACGATGCAAAAAAGACATCGGCATATCTATTTGCATAGTTTTTTGTGTGTGCTAACATTCAAATGCTCGCCATGCCAACGTGCGAGTTTCCAGTCCCGTGCGACCCTGAGGCGGCAGGCGGCTCACCGTGATGTTGAGATACACTACGCGCTTCTCCTGGTCGTAGTTGACGAACACAG
>JAOTIX010000089.1:8795624-8807252 GCA_027123715.1 Gaidropsarus macrophthalmus | reverse complement strand
TGTGTGTCTCTGTGTGTGTGTCTCTGTGTGTGTGTGTGTGTGTGTGGGTGGGTGGGTGGGTGGGTGGGTGGAGAGAGATCGGGACCTGTATGACCATTAGAATTGCCTGTCTCTTGACTCGCTCAGCCATATGTTTTCCAGGAGCAATGGAACGAAGGCCTTCAATTCTTCACTGACCTGCCTAGGTCTGTCTTAGAATTATAAGTTGTGTTATGGGCAGTCTAAAAGTATTTCAAACACAAACTCCTTAAATTGGAATTTGCAGTGTACAATCAGACTTAAGTAGCATACTGCTCTTTACAGCAACACATTACATGGCCACCGACCACCAAATCATCAACCAGGACACGTGGTTGGTTGCAGGTAATTTCAGTTAATGCTACGCCCCTTTCTGCTCCCCTCCTCCATGCACCTCCTACCTCCTCCATGCACCTCCTACCTGTATTAATGTCTATGAAAGGGCCACAGCGTGTACACTCGTACTCAACAGGTCTGCATGCAATCAACTCGAGATGGTGGTCAGAGTGAACCAGCGACCCAGTCACCAGAGAAGCAAAACCATGGACGGGAATCCGCATCAATTCGATGCAAATATCGCGCTACTTGGAGCAGAAAACGTTGGGAAATCTGGTAAGTGAAATATATATCTATAAAAATATTCATACCTCAATAAATGAACGGGATGTTGCAGAAAAGTATTTAAACATGAAAATTGTAAACATTTGTTTGTGTCTGTCTGCAGCGCTCACCGTACGGTTTTTAACCCGACGATTTATTGGAGAATATGGAGATATTGGTAGGCCTACAATTTTACTCCACACAGAATTGCCTTGTTTCGTATTTTATATTAGGTCTACAAAACTAACCTAAACCAAACCACTGAACTTACCTTCAATGTGAAATCCCCCAACAGAATCAATCTACACCCACTGTGACGTGATTGATGGACGACAGATCTGTTTCAACATCTGGGACTCAGTCTGTCCTCAGGTGAATAGCCTACACACCTGCTCACCCGGGGCCTGCTTTTCATCATTTCTTTATTTATCTCTATTCTTTCTTTGTAATTCTTTCATTCACTATTATTTTTTTTTGCAGAATGAAGGCATTGCCGATCACACCATGAGCAAACAAGTCCAGTGGGCAGACGGGTTCATACTGGTTTACAGCATCTGCGACCGGGCGAGCTTCGCCGTGGTGGAGCAGCAGGTGCAGATGATCCGACAGGCCAGAAGCAGCAGCAGCAGGCGTCCCGGCGCTCCCATCATCATCGTCGGTAACAAACGGGACCTGCGCCACCGACGCGCCGTGTCCAGCGAGGAGGGACGGCTGCTCGCGCTCGCGGCGGACTGCGGCTTCTTCGAGATCTCCGCCGCGGAGAACTACCACGGCGTCTCGCTCGCGTTCCACGCACTCCTCGAACGGATGATGCGGGAGACTCGAACCCCGAAGAGGGGATCGGTGGGCATCAAGGACATCGTGAGGAGCGTGTCTGCGGTGTTTGGGCGCAAACGGAACGATGCAAAAGACACACGCAGGACTGAGTGGTGTGGTTCTAGTAGGGCGGACTGCAGGGTCGGTTCCCAGGATGTCAACGGTTCTAATAAAACGTAGAACTAGAAGGAAATATATGTATATAAAGCCTGCTGTGCTGTTCCCGTAGTCCCTCAACTTGTAAATAACGAAAATCCCCCAAACCCTTCCGAAAGACTTTAAACTGAAGCCCATAACCGACGCACAGTTTGTAAATAATGCATAATAGCCTACACAACTGTTTAACTATGTTTTCATTAAGCCTATTTTATATGACGCAGTTTCAATTGGTTCTTATTTATAAAGCCTCGTGTGTCTGTAACATGTCTATTTATTGCTGGAACGTTTCAACTAAGTGGAAATGGAATAATAAAACAACTAAAATGGATGCAGACCACGTAGACCTACTTTTGATTAACTTCTTCACTGATTCAGTGATGCCGGGCAAAACCCTCATGTGCAGTGCTTTGAACCCCTTACGGCGCAGACCAAGTGGCTCCATGCTGCGTGGGATACAGAATGCCCATCCATTAGACTGTAATAAAGGTGATACCTAATTAATACGATAATTGGTTTGGTCCGTGCAGGCTCTGCAATAGGGAGCTTGCCAGGCTTCGGAAAGTACCACCTTTTGAGTAGGCAAGGCTACATCATGAAGAGGGATTATATTTATCTCTTGGTTTGCCCGGAAATGAACTGTCCCAGCATAGGACCAGCTGTAATGGCAACACGTGGATGTGGCACTGCTCAAATGTTATTTAAGTATGTTTTAACTGAATTTTACACTTGGGGTTATATTTCCGACATACTTAAAAAAAACTAAAATAAGTATTTTTCTAATATATATTTTTAAAGTTATTAGTTGACATAATTAATATTATGATTATTATTATTATGTGTTTTGCCAATCCATTCATAGAACTGGTTTATAGGAACTCCTTCCTGAGTTTTTGTGCACAGCAGCGTGCAGATGGTTTCTGCTGGGCTGACCTGTGACCAACCTGGGACCTGCTGACAGAAAAAGCCTTTGTCTGCTTCTCAGGATTATGTCACATCCATGAATGGACCTGTATGATCTGGGCCAGCGCCTCTGAGAGATTCGGATCTGGTCTGAGCTTACCACGGACCGTACCAAGAGACCATGGGAGATCATCCGTGCACCTGCACGTTTTTTAGGTTCTTCGCAATAAATTGTGAAGTCAAAGTCAAGTCAAAGCTTTATTGTCAATTTCGAGAGTATGTTTCCCACTAAGCTATAAATGTAGTAAATGGAAGCACCTGGTTAAATTGCAACAGGCCCACCGAAACACAAGTGTCACTCATAACACACATGGGTCTGATCCTTTTATGTGTTTATGTACAAGGAGCAGACCATAATACGTCTTATTCCCAGAGCCTCCTGGTTGATAGGTGTAACAAACAAGTTCCTATCACCTTTGATCCATTGATTGCACTGCCTTTTTGTAGTATGTTTCAATAAGGCATTTGATGAAGCTTTGTGAATCGCTCCCTGCAGAGCTAGAGCCCCCAACTTGACTGTTCAACCTGACCTTGAAGCCCTCAAGGGCAGATTCATGCTGGAGGGGAATACTCTTGTAGTGAGTTTCACTCCTCTACGTAGCAGGCATATCAAGAGTGAAAACACTTCATGAGGATATTTACTTGGTCTGCAAGGTAAAGATTGACTGAGTGCTAGACCCCACGCAGAGAAGCTAATTATTAAACTCTGCGTGTATCAAGCTGTTTGACCGACTTCAATTTGTGGTGTAATTTTATTACATAAAACGTGTTGGTGGGCTGCTTGAGATGTCCCATACCATTGACCAGCTCTTGACTGGTTTTGGCTTGTTCAATTGCAAACTCTGTCTGTCTGTCTGTCTGTCTGTCTGTCTGTCTGTCTGTCTGTCTATCTCTGTCCGTCAGTCAGTCAGTCAGTCAGTCAGTCAGTCAGTCAGTCTGTCTGTCTGTCTGTCTGTCTGTCTATCTATCTCTGTCCTTCCGTCCGTCCGTCAGTCAGTCAGTCAGTCAGTCAGTCAGTCAGTCAGTCAGTCAGTCAGTCAGTCTGTCTATCGCTGTCTGGGATGCTCTTACATTCTTTCTGACGTTCTTCTTTCTGCTGACAAACAGCCAAAATAAAAACATGTTGGAATACAGTTATTTTGATGACCACTTGTCTTATGATTAACTAGTTCAGGAATATCCCCCCTGGAGAGCAACAGGTTCTTACCAGAGTTACATATTAGTCAGGGCTGGTTAGTAAATACAAAGACGAAAGGACCCCACGCACCGGCAGAAGGAAACATCTAAAAAATGTGACGCTATGCGAAACCGACACATGAGGACGGCAACACTGTAAACACAAACACGGCGCTCAGAGGTCAGCAGCGCACCAAGTCTCCGTAAATTCCAGGCGTTCCAGCACACATCTCGCAATCTGGCACCAGGCATTCCAGGCATAGCAGCTCCCATCCACCCCCACCTCCCCACCCCGCCCTCGCTAAACGGGCTGGATAACGTGCGGTTGGAGAACACAGACACAGTATATACACAGCACCTGTGCTGCTTAGTGGCAGGTTGAGCTGTCTTCACATCACCGCCCCCCCCTCCCCTCTCCTGGGAGATGGCCAGCTTGACTGGCCTTTAGCGGCTGTCCAGTAAACACTTGCTAGCCCTACACAATACAGTAAACGCTTGGATGAAATGCTGGGACTGTTTTAGTCTTCATACAAGTGTATGGCCCTTGTAAAATGTTTTTCGATTGAGTATCGTGTTTTCATGTATTTCTTTGAAAGCTGGGGTCATTGCCAGCGATCCAACTGCATGAGCATTGTGTGACGCAACGAAAACACTTTTTTTTTTTAATTCCCCCCAGGTAGAAAGAACTCAAAGGTCAACCTTTAAGGCCTTCTGTCTAGCAGCTGGGGCTTGATGGCTTCTTGCACCCATTGACCTCAGGGCTACCGAACAGCTTGACACAAGCTTCCAGCTAGCACGCTAATAACATCCATGTCACCCTGTCTCGCTGACACGGTAGTAACAAGGTGGCAAAGGGAAGAAACTTGAAAGAGTAGAAACGGGGCTTAGCAGAATTCCTTTCACACGCAGCACTGCAAACCAGGGGTGACACTACCACGGCAAACATGTTGGGGTAATCCTCTTACTTTGGTTACAATGAGATCTGGATGAAGGGGTGAGGCCTGTTTTCGTGCTGCAGATCCTTGAGTGGTGTCACCTGGTTAACGTCTGCAGCGACACACCTGCACGCCAGAGATTGCCTGCCGTGTCCGGATCTGTAACGTTTTGTTTTTC
Organism: Gaidropsarus macrophthalmus; assembly: GCA_027123715.1. Taxonomy (NCBI): domain Eukaryota; kingdom Metazoa; phylum Chordata; class Actinopteri; order Gadiformes; family Gaidropsaridae; genus Gaidropsarus; species Gaidropsarus macrophthalmus. The sequence goes on along the minus strand of JAOTIX010000089.1, from coordinate 8,802,410 downwards.
ACCACAAAGTCATTTCAGCTACATACATATTGTTTTCCGCAAGTGAGCAGAAACGTTATATTGATGTAAAAAGGCAGTTAACTACAGTAATATGTCATTGACATTTGTTCATTAGTTTCAGATGACCATGCGAAAATGCTCCAGCATCTATACAGGCTGAAATACATATAATATATGGTTAGACGGTTGTAGGCCCCCCCACATGCAGTGTTGGCTATCAAACCCTGCATGGCAACGTTTATCAATTTAGAATAAGGGCATTGGCTACTACAGAACTAGAAATTAAGTGAAAACGTTGATCTATACTCACATACTGGAGCAACGTAATCTCCGACCTAAACAACAGAATAATAGGTTGTTTGTAGAGGTCTTCAGTCTCACCCAGGGTGCAGCCTGGGCGAGCAGCGCCTTGCATTGAATGCGTTATCTTTGCGACGTGGCTCTCTTTCCAAATACTACCACTAGATGGAGCACAAACGTAACAAACAAATGTATGCGCAGTAAATAACTCATTTTGATTTTGAGCAGAAGATAGTACAACAATACGCTTTTCGTGAGCAATTAATTGACGTAGTGGATTTGTTGTGAAATACCCCAGTATGTCCGTCTGTTTAATCCTTGTGTTTCTGTCTCCTGTTAAAGGAGGGTATCGAGGCAGGATGTGAGAAAATGTATCTACTGATTAATTTTCAACATGGCATCCTTGCATCAATGGATAACCTTTACTTTGCAATTGGCGATGTGCAGAGGGCGTCAATAAAGTTTTGAAACTTTTATTTTGAAATTTCGACGGGAAAGTGACATTCCAGGGAAAATAAAGCCGCAGTGGATCCTTAAACTTTTGTGAAAGGGGAGCAAAAGGGAGCATCCTCTGGCTTGGTCTGGAATGTCGAATTCCATGTCCTTATGTAATAATACGTTTTGTAGGGGGATGGGGTGGGGTGGGGGTCGGTTGTCTTTGAAATTTCGAGAAGCTGGTTTTCTTCTCAAAAATCCCAGATCCAATTTCCCGATAAAGCAACAGACATTTGAGCTCCTGAAACGTTTCGAAAACACTATTTGAAGTGCTTTTTTATTTATTAATTTTTTTAATTATCTGATATATCAGGAATGCTCGTGATTGATTATAGGCCTACACTCATTACTCATTTGCACCATCGGAAATTAAATATAATTGTACTGTAGCCGTAGACAGGTATTTTATTCTTCATGTTCGCCCTCTATCTCCTTTCTTACCCCAATTCTCAGCTTAGCTTTTCTACAGGTTGTCGGGAAAGGACAATTACAGCCACGACATCCACTATGAGGCTCACAGTTCTGCAGGGCAATCCAAGTCCTTCAGCATCAGCGCGTCCCCATCGGTCCATAGTCAGGATGTGTGTCCGCTCGGAGAGCAACAATCTGCACGCCAAACATGTGAAGAAGATGATCCATTAAGGTAGGTTCTTAACTCATCGGTCTGAAGGCGAAATGCTTATTGCAGCATTTGCTTCTCTCTGCGCATTTGGCATTGTTCGACTATCGACACAGTCGTTAACATCTCACGTTCACATTATACTTAGTAGTTGGCTCTTCATTTTGCGTTCTTGATTGTTTTTCTTTTGAATCTCTCTTCAATCTGGCACATTTCTGTCCGAAATACACCGCCTAGACATTTAAACACAGATAACAGTCTGTTGCATTGGCTGTTAGTTAATAAAATAATGCATTTCTTACACAGCAGCGAGTGAAAATGTTCTTGCGATTCCGCCCTCAAACACTATTTATTGAATCAACTAGTCCTATATGATTACAAAATGATTACTTTTGGATTTGAGGATTATATTATTAGACTATACTTTTGTGTGTAGACACACATGGTCCGAATGAGCGAACCCCTCACCCAAATGAGATGCCCGGTCTCTGGTTCACAAATCATCACCCATTTGGGATTATCAGGTAGGACTTCGGGTTGTACGCTTGGTGAAACAGAAACGTAATGCCGAATAACAGTTGATTTGAGTAAAAAGGCGATTATTATATGTAATCCAACAGTAACAGGTACCGTTCGTCTCACATACAAGCAGAGGCACCTTCTGCAAACATTTCGTTCCGCAGAGATAGACTTTCGTATGCTTCCAATTGCTGTTCAATATTTTGACCCAGTTTTGAAGATGACCTTGTCGCTTGCTATGTAACTAACTAACTAGGCCTACTAGAGGAGATTATCATGGGTTCACTCGACAGACCAGACTCCTAAACCATGACTTCATTTCTTTACAATTAAAGGACATTAAACAGATAAAGACACTAAAAAAGGCAATTGTGTAGCCCTTAGAATTGTTATGAAATTGCATTTCAGCCAGCATGGGCATAGATTTATTGTAAGTGCTAAATGTATATATTTGGCTGGGCCACTGATTTGCATTTCCATTAAAGGTTGTATCAGCGATGCTAGGCTGAAACATAAATGATTACATTCATCTAATCTTTCCTCACGATCCATTAGCTGCCAGCCCCATTAGCAGGCTCTTAAAAAAATGTGTCTCTGTAGGCAGCCTATGCTCCAAGATCGTACACAAAAACAAATGGTACTACAAACCACTCGGGGCATAGGCTGCCTACAGAGACTCATTTTTTATGCTGTAGAATCGCTGATACAACCTTTAAGTCACACATTAAAGGTTGTATCAGTGATTCTAGGCTGAAATGATGGCTCTGTAGGCAGCCTACATGTATGCTCCAAGATCGTACACAAAAACAAATGTTATTGTAAACAAATCGCAGAATCGCTGATACAACCTTTAGATAACTATAAAGGAGGTGTCCCTGCCTCTCTACGTATAGCTACACATGGCACAATATGACATGTTAGACTAAACAGCGGTTGTTTTGTTTGACTCCATCACCCAGACTACGTTGGTCATTCCTGTATGTTTGAAGCTTGTTTTTCTGTGAGACCGCCCTTTGTTTATGATTCTGTGGCCGACATGGAGGGGAACAGCATATGTGCATGTCTTACCCAAACAACAACTTGTTTGTAGCTAGATCTCACAGCTCAGCCCAAGAGTCTGGGGAAGTTCTTACTTTATTACTTTCAGCAGTGCTTATTGCTTCAAATGAATGTGATGAAATGAATCGATGGTGCATATTTAAGTAGTATATTGATGTGTTATACGGCAGTGTTGAGACTGCAGTATAATGGCAAAGAAACAGTTTGTTTATTTCACATTCAAACACTGCTACAATGGACCCAGCACTATGAGGAAATATCCGCACTGTTGCTATTAAAGCTTGAACGAACAAAACACGAAATGCTTCTGTGTGCTTTAATGAGCTGATATAATGAGAAGCTGGGCATTACCCTTCTGTCGTTAACTTGACTCTTGACTCATTCCAGACCTCCCATTGTGCCAAAACAGCAACCGAGACGCCGCACTGACCAGCGCCATGAAGACCAAAGACGTGACCGCCAGCTCTCCGTCCCACCAGCCCCTCAAGTCTCGCTTCAGCCTGCTAAGCAAGAAGAAGAAGGAAGGGGTCATCCGAGGCAAACTGCGCATCCGCTCCATACCGGGGGCCTTCCTGGTGCTGGGGATCGTGGTGGTGGTCGTGGGCACGGCGCTGGCTGTGGCGGGCTACTGGCCGTACAGGATGTCTCGGGCTCCCATGCTGGGCCCCGCCAAGGCGGATGGCGTCTCCAACACGCAGACCTCCGGCTGGAGCCTCGGAGCCAAGAGCCTGCTGTCCACGGCTGGCCTCATCCACAGCGAGCGCATGAAGCTCCTCGGCCCCGTGATCATGGGCGTGGGGCTCTTCATTTTGATCTGTGCCAACACGGTCCTGTACGAGAACCGGGACCGGGAGACCCAGATGCTGCTGGCGCAGATGCGCAACGTCATCTGCTCGGTGTCGGCGGCCGTGCCCTCGGCCGACCTCACGGAGATGGCCGTGACCAACTCCATGGCCAAACATTACCAGTGGGTGAGCAGTCTGCCCGCCGCCCACCTCAACATCCTGTGTCTGCAGCAGCTGGCCAGCTCGGAGCCCCTGCTGCTCACCAGGACTCAGCGGCAGGAAGAGGAGGGGTTGCAAGGGAGGTACCAGCAGGCCGTTCAGTGGACCAAGGCGCTGCACCACCAGGAGTCGGCGTCCACGCCCTCGCTCCACTCCTCCTCCAGCTCTCCCAACTCCAGCAAGACGCGCCTTGACCCGAGGCCCGACCGCGACCCTGAGGACGACGACGACCACGCCGCCGCCCTCCCGGTCCGGCTAGCCTCCAGCTCCAAGTACAGCAACCTGGTGTCGGCCAGCTCCATGTCCACCCTGGAGGGCGAGGACATGGAGGTGCCCACGCCTCAGCCCCGGCGCTGCCACAGTGTCAGCTACAGGACTAACCCCTGCGCGGCGGCCCCGCTGGTCCGGGAGGGCAGCCTGAGACACTGCGACTGCGGCCCGGTGGCGCTGCCCGGGGCCCTCCGACGGGAGGCAAGCCTGCAGGTGTGCGTGAACGTGCCCGAGCCGAGCGAGCCCTCAGCGGAGGAGCGACCGGCGGAGGACGAGACGCACCGCAGCTGGCCGCGGCTGGACCTGGGCTGCGGGAGGAGGTACCTGAAGCTAGAGAACAAGGAGGACTCGGTGGACAGGCTGCTGGACCGCATGGAGCAACAGTGTTCGCAGTGGGACAAGAGTTTTGGCTCCGGGCCTTTCCAGTGAGCCCCTGGTTTCATGGCCCCACTCGTCACGGTCAACAAAGTAACGTTTTCGTCGATGAGCATTCATCGTAAGGAAAGGAGGGGCGCATTCTTTGGATATTCATCTTGCACTTTAATTGAAATGACGTGCACGCTAACAGGAACCTGTCGAGCCCTGGAATTTAAAACTGGGGTCAATCTGTTCTCTAAGGAGTGCCGGTGTATAGACAAAACACTGCCTTGATTTCAGCCCATTGGATATATCATTTGAAATAAGGCCTTGGTCTGAAAAAGGATTATTTGGATCCTCGTGTTTGATTTTGCCTTTTTTGAATGTGAACTGAGAGATGGAGAAAGCTATTTTTCTTCAAATGTTTAACAGCTTGGTTGGCAGTACAGGAATCGGATGTATGTCTTGTTGCTGAAGCATTTTCTTTTTTTCCCAAGACCCAACAAAACCAAGCCCTTTGAAAGAGGACGAGGATGGCCAGATTAAGGGACTGCTTCACTGTGCAATCCATTTAAAACTTAGCTACCTGGACCGCTAGCCCATACGGTGCTAACAAAAGGATTTCATTTTCTTTCTATTGTGGTTGTTTCAAGTTGGAAGTCAAATATTATAATGCATTGCATGGTAGCGATGTACAGGATGTCACATCTTTATGCAAAATGATCCCAGCCACAATGGCTCATCTTTAAAAGAGATTATCAGTGTGTCTGTCGTAAGGAGAGTCGTGTATTTTGTCCAAATCTGCCACCGCCTGATTACAGCAGTTAGCATTAGCACATGTGCTAATGTGTCAGGAGTGATGAGGAATTTCGCCTCATCAAATTATTATTATTAGTTAGATACATTTGAGTTATTTCTGTGTTCAAGCAGAGGGACACTCCCGCTCCAGCTTTATACGAAGGGACTGGAGTAGTCAAAGAGCCAGATAACTGTTCTCAATTGATCGAGTGTGTGTTGTGTATGTGTGTATGGGTGTGGGATATTGCGATCAGCATTCTTGCATGCATGGGACATTTTAGGACGAGAACAGGAATTTGGATTCCAGGATGATGAAAGCAAAAAGGTTATTTGGGAGAACCCGGCTGACTTTGATATTGGAACTGGTCTGTTGTAATTCAATAGATACAATACAATAATATAGTTTATGTCACGCAAGATAAAATGATGCTTGAATTTCCTTGGAATTAAATCGGTTGAATATTTTTTCATGCTTTATATTTCAGAATATATTATTCAATATATATTATTCAAATTATTCAATTTCCCCCCCCCCCCAAATTCAGCCAAATTTGGGCCGTATGAACATAAGTGACTTAATATCTTACCCCCAAATAATGTAATTTAAATTGTTTGCAAATGTCAGTATCAGCCGGGCTCGGTGTCCGTTCCCCCTAGTCCTTCCCACGCCCAAAGCCCTGTGTTGTGAGTACCAGTCCTCTCGTCACGTTGCCTGTGTGTGTTGTGATTCGACGGTCTGTCTTCTCAATGTATTCCAAGCAATAGAAGCTGTCCTTTAACAGAACTATCCATGACTTTCATATGTCTTTAAAAGTCGTGTGCAGACCACCAAATTAAACATTGTCGTGCCAAAATGTTTGCCAATTTTGTTTTTGTTTATACTAAAGAACCGGCAACATGGAATCAGCCCCTGTTGCAGCATGAACGGTTCGTTATATCATCTTGCCACCCGAGGGTGAATGCATGTAACAGATATGGTGGTGAGAAACAGCGGTGAGCGATGATCCCTCAGCAGAAGGAACATGTGCACGTTGTTGCACCCCCCTTCAACAGCACCATGTATCCTCAGGAACACGGGTGTACTGTGTGATGTTCATAGCCTCGGGACTCCTGAAGCAATGAGAAATGTAGCTAGTAGACGCAGGCCTGTAATGGTGTGGAGTATTGCATGGTACATGCTATCATTACAAAATCCCACACATCCAGTTATGTACATGATGGTCAGAGGGGACTAGAGGTTGTGGATGCATTGGTTGTTGAGTGATTGCATCGTAGTATTATTATTATTATGATGATGATGATGATGATTATATAAATGTTATATTGTCAAGAAATACATCACCTTACATCAGAGAGAAAGTAGAA
>JAOTIX010000089.1:8559820-8570522 GCA_027123715.1 Gaidropsarus macrophthalmus | reverse complement strand
ACACACACACACACACACACACACACACACACACACACACACACACACACACACACACACACACACACACCATGACTTTCATTGGCTTACCCTTAAGGTAAAGGTGAGACAGAGGAATCCTGCAAAAAGCACAGCAGTCGCCAACGCTGCATACTTCCAGTATGAATTACATGCGGTGACCGCCTTCCCTGCTGGATTAGACTCTACATTCATTTCAACGCTGCAGTCTCTGTCCATGATTGTGTTTTAAAGTTTGGAGTTTCACTGTTTGAGTGTAGACTGTGTCGCTGAGCGATGCGTTTGCCTGATTAACTGAGAGTCGCAACACTTTTAAGAGACCATTTCCTAAGGGGGAAACTCCGGTGATGTCAGAAGGCAAGTGAGAGAACTTGCCAAGGAAGGAGAAACCACCCCCCGCAACGCCCAACCACATACACACGCGCACACACATTGCACGCACACACACAATTGATTTCACTTCCCAATACATTCAGTTTGCTAAAAGTACATTTTCCATTGTTGTTAGTATTCTTTCTATTTTACTTTCTAAGTAGGCCTGCTAAATCTGAATCTTACAAGAACAATAAAAATACATTTAAATTGTACTTAAAGGGATTGTTTCCAAGTGAGACATTGTGTTATTTATCAGTGGAGACGTTTTCAACACATTTCATTCAGTTCTTCTAGTTAGTTTAGTTTGCTGGTGAACGGAGTGAACGGACACCACTAGTTTGCACCGTTTTTGCGGGCTTTTTTTTATTTGATGGAAAATCTCTTTATTGGAAAAATGTCACCATACTGAAGATGTCATTCATTGCTTACAGGATGGACATCGTCTTTGGATTCTCTACCTGACCTTGGACCTTCCATTCCAATGGAGTGGGAGGCAAATTCTAGGGAATTAACTCAAAGGAACAGTTGTAATTAATAAGGAGAAGGTGCTATAACGTGAAACATAAATGGCCACACAAATTGCCCTGTTTGGCCCAAAAAATATGAACCTTGCATTTGGGCATTATTTCATATGCTGAATCTTTTTACCTCAAGGGTCCATAAAATGTCCATGTGGATAACTTTATCTGTTCCTTGGGTTGGGAAAAAAAACACTGTGAACCCCCTTAGATAATATAAAGAGTTTGGTGTCGCCAGCTAAAAATGTTTTATGGAAATTCTTTTGGAAACCAACAGGAAAACACTGAATCTGATTCTGAAGGTAAACAACGCAGAATTGTCAAAGCAGGTATACATTGAAACTTTGTGTAAGCAGGATCCCAAGTTAAAAATGACTTTGACCACAGTGGGCTTTAACTCATATTCAAATGAAACTGTCAGCCTCATTATTCATTCAATGACAAGGTCGTCTAAAAGTGGCCCATGGATTGGAAACAGCATGCTTTCTCATTAGCTTAGCTAGAATTAGTTAACCCCTTAACGTGCTCACAAGAAATTGCACATATGACTAAATGACAAAATGGTCACAATTGAAGTGAAACACTGTAGGCCTATCTAAAATACACCTACCCTCACCTATTTAGGTGGTTCAATTCAACCTCGATATATTGCGGTTGACTATAATCCCACACTGACCATAGATAAATAGGTCTGTATCTTTATTGGTATGGGTATAATTACACATTATTAATATGCATGTATTGTGTATCACTTTTTATTAATTAAACACAATTTATTAATTACATTTATTAATTAAAATGTATTAATTAAAATAATTGACAAATAATTAACACATAATTAATTAACAATTGATTTCTCTCAGCGTACTCAAAATATATGATATCAAAAAACATTTGCAATGCTTGAAAGTGTCTCTTTAAACATAATTTTAAGTGTATCCATGTACTTTCAAACATTATACGTAATGAAATAAACCAATTCAATATATAAATAACTAACATAAATTATCACTTGCATACTTGTACACTGCACACTGTAGCTTACGAAAAGATGTTCATGAAAGATATAAAGTATTTCCTGCTTGGGTGAGGCATACTATTTACGAGGCTATTTAGCAGCCAATGAGGCAACAGATTGTATCCAAAGCAAGATATATGACCTTAAATGAACAGCAACATCCAAAGTATTTCAACTCTTTCGGGTTGTTCAACCCGACCATTACAAAGGAATGATTTGCGTGTTTTATAGAGGCCATGTGCGTAGAGGCCTCACAGATGATGCACTTCTCACTTCCGTGCTGTCATTTCAAATAGGTCAAACCCCAAAGCACTGTGATCTGCTCAGAAATATGCAATATTGATTTAATATAGCAATCAACTCCTTCACAGACAACCTAACAACCCCCCCATAGAACCATTTCCTGCAGGCATCATCCTAGGACAAACACAGGTGCTGTTCATCATGGGTGCACTCCTTCTCTGCACCAAACACAAGTAAAAGACTTCTCTTGTTGTTCAATTGTTGAGTCTACTATCAGTGCCCTGTTGCATAGTTGCAGCCCCATAATGACTTTGTGAAAATGGTCCATTGCATCATAACTGCTCTTCTAAAAATAAAGTTTTAGTATTGTATTATTACATCAGGGTTTTTTTCATGGTCACCCTGAATCATGAGGCAAATGGAAAGAGGAACCGTTTGTTCAACGTTTTGCCCTGCGGGTTCCCTGCTGTGGAATCTCTGCTCGTCTTTTACATGCAGAGCTGCCATGTCCTTACACGTTTATTTATTTTTTCCCCGATTGAGAAACCTGTGTGTGTGTGTGTGTGTGTGTGTGTGTGTGTGTGTCTGTGTGTGTGTGTGTGTGTAAATGGGGGAAATGAGTTGGCCGGAAATCTGTCAGTATCAGCCCATGAAGGTTAAATGAAAGTATTATTCATCAATACAGGGAACGAAAGTCTAGGAAAGACACTGTGACATTGTTCACACCTCCTCTTCAGATTATCCAGTGGGTTTTATGGGACGGCAATAACTATAAATAAATATATCAATCACTGAACTCAGACTCAAGGGGAGATCCCCTACTCTAGCATCATGGCTGAGTAAGACAGCTATCGTTTACGTGCATACATGCAAGATGAAAGATTTGTAAAGACCCAAACCGGACATTCAAATCCACATGCAAAATGTTCAGAAAATGCACGTGTTGTGCACATACAGCACCCTTATCAAAGAACATCGTTAAAAGATGATATGCCAATTCATCAGGAAGTGAAAACAAGGACTGTTTTTTTTAAATATATTCCACTTTCAGTCACATGTAGCCGTCTTGAGGTGATGTCTTTTAGCAATGTCCGAAAACGAAAAACAAGCTTGGAATCAGTACATACAATGAACAATAATACAAATAACACTTCCACTTTCTCTAGAAAAATAGAGAGAAAAAGAAAGAGAGAGCGGAAAGAAGAGCAAGAAAAAGACCATTTCAGATTTAACTTTTGACCTGAATACCTGGTTCTTGTTTTATGGGTGAAACCAAATAAAAAGGTAACTGATTTAAATATAGTATGCAGATACTGCACACTTATATTTAAGTGAAATCATGCAAGGAATAGTGTGACTGAAGACAATAGTTTGGTGGTGTGGTAAGTCTTATAGTGGTATAAAACTTATATCAATACTACTCCTACTTCTTACCAGAGCTAGGAGTAAGTCACACATGTGCAAGTCTCAAGTCTTAACCTTCGAGTCTCAAGCAAGTCCCGAGTCAAGTCAAGTCAAGTCAAGTCATAACTTAGGTCAAGCAAGTCACAAGTCAAGTCATAGAAATATAATAAGCCGGAAGACAACCGTCTTAAAGTGATGGACTTTTATTTGAAACAAATACTTCAATATGTCGCAAAATATAGTGCATCCAAGAATGAACTTCAACAAGTATGACTTCTATGTCCAATACTCCTTCAAAAGGGCCTCACTCTAATAAGTCTCAAGTCATGGATAGCAAGTCCAAGTCAAGTCTTTTATCAATGTTGATCAAGCAAGTCACAAGTCCTCAATCTGGCGACTTAAGTCACTAGACTTGAGTCCCCCATCTCTGCTACTTACTACTACTACAACCATAATCAGTGTTGGGCAAGTAACTTATTTCAAAAGCGTAATGCATTATTTATTATTGTCATTTCAAAGTAATTAGTTACATTACAATATTACCGTCTTTGAATTGTAAGGCATTACACTACTTTTACATTACTTTCGCCAAAATAAAAGGAAACATTTGGTGTTCTCAATAGATCTTCTTGTGTACAATGCAGCTCATTACACAGCAGGGGGTGATGTGGCATGGCATAATGACTGAGCTAGGCTTAAGGCTAACAACATTACAATATAATGGTCGCAGTTTTGGCTCAATACATTTTGTAATAGAAATACTGTAACTTTAGTTATTCGTATTGAAATCAATAGAGCTAGAGCCTACAACTGTAGATTGTAAAATCCTATCCCTTTATTTTCTTTTATTCACAGAGAATTCACAGCATAATGACATAGCTAGACATATGACTATTGCTTCAGTGGGGATAGCCACATTTTTCAAAATGACAAATGACATGATGAAGTGTTAACTAGCTTGATGTTAGCGTGGAACCTCAATAGATGTTTCATTAAATTACTTGTGCTATTTCGCGATAGAGAGATCTTTTGGCTTCGCACACAATGTGCACTTAACTATAATGTTCTTCGTATCCTTGTCTCTGGCGTACTGAAAATGATGAGCGTATTCCCATCTCGCGAATGCAGAGTCCGACTCGGCTGTTGCGGTCATCTTCTCCTCAATCGCTAGCAGTAAGAGGAAGTAAATGTTTGCGCAGATTTATTTCTCCTCTGCGAATCTCGCGGTGATGGCGAATTTGTATAAAAACAACACACCAATTGATTTCGGGTTTAAAATACTTTTCTTTGTAATGCCTTACATTACCGTGTTACAGCAAAGACCAATACATTACAGTAATGACATTACTTTTGTAACGCGTTACTCCCAACACTGACTATAATAATACCAATAATCCTTATAATCAATATAATACTGATATTATTATTGATAATATTATTTTAGAATACATATTCAAGTGAATCATGATAGTCCCAATACACAGCAGTGGATATACAACTCATTACAGTAATAGTGACACCACAAGTGTTATCCCTTTCTAGACAAGGTGAAGTATCTGCGAGAACATCTTTTGAGAGACACGGCCAAGAAGGCTTCCGTTACTTCCGTTACTTCCTACCTTTTCACACAACTTAAAGGGATTTATGCATTTCATCGTAGTCCCCTTTTAAAGACAAGTGACCAAAGGACACTGTTCCTGTAATTGTACCATAATCAATGTTACAGCACCATCTAGTGGTTGATTGTCTGTTTTATATATACAGTATAAAGGCTATATGTTACAGTAACAGATGTGTTTAAATTGTAAACGAACGATCTCCTAATGTTATATATACATTAAAATCAAGTGGGCATTACTTAACTTTGTCGCACTACATAATAAATCACCATTACCCATGATGGGCCGTGTCATGAGAGTCAATACTGTGCTTGCATTGAGTTTTTACGAAACAGACACATACAATTTATATAAAGGGCACAAGGACCGTCTCATGGCTTCTGATTTGTCCGGATAACAAAGAGAACAGCTGCAAATACAATACAACAGTAATATAAAGTACAACTGCAGGCGTGTCTAACCCATAGGCAAAACCCCCTTTACCGTAAAGTATAAAGTACCTAAACCAAAAAAACAGATTACCTACCAATGTAGATATACCTAGAGGATTTGTGGAGGAACTATTATGCCTGTCTATATTGTGGTAATTATAATGACATTCAAGTGAGGTTTCATGTTTGCAGATATTGATATAGTCTTTCTGAAATTCCATTGATCAAGTATTTGAGCTATTACGGTAAGGTTGCCTGGGAGGGACCAACACACTGCTGCAATGACAATGTGATTAGAAGATGCTTGCATTTGGCAACTCAAACAATGACATCGTTTAACGCGATTAACATTAAAGTATTGTACTGGAAAGAGTGCGAGTGAGACTCTCATCGAACGCTTTTACAAATAATATCATTTGTTTGAAGGCTACGGTACAAAAGTGAGCTAGCTCAGCACCTGCCAGAGCCCTGTTACTGTGTTACTAGGATTGGCTTTGTATTTACTAGATATAACGCTTATGTAGCTCTATTTGTAACTCAATAATGGAGTTTCCTTTTGATATTAACAACGTCTTCCCAGAGAGGATATCTGTCTTGGACCAGACTCATGTGTCAGGTGATAAATCAAAAGGAAGGTATGTTGTCTTTATTGTTTGGTTTTGCTGGGTACAGTCAGTGTAATACTGTTGATACCCGCCCATAATGCTTTAGAAGATGGCTAGACACGTAACTGGTGCGCATAATAAGCCTGTTTAAACGAAATTGGAAATTGGGTGGATTTCTGTCTCCAGGCCAGATATTCAAAGCAAAATATCCTCAGTAATTGATGAGCTTGGAAAAGCCTCCGCTAAGGTTGGTGTTTTTTTTTTGTTTTTTTTAATCAGCCATTGTTAATTACATTGAACGAACTAATTGGTGACTCTACAATAGCGATTCTTGTGTTTTTTTTGTTGTCTTTGTAAATCATGTACCGTTGTGATGTGTCCATCCACAGGCTCAACAGCTGCCAGCTCCAATAACAAGTGCTTTAAAACTGCAGTCCAACCGGCACTACCTTTACCTCATCAAGGACGAAACCAGCAATGGGTATCTTGTTATATCAGCTCTCTGTTCCAACAGAATGCTTGTTGCTTTACCGTAACATCCAACCAAGTGCTTCCTTGGTCTGTGTTAAGTGGACGTCTCCGGGAAACTGCAAGGGCCAAAGTGCTCTTAACAATATCACTGCAAAATAACCTTCACCTCGGAACAGCTTGAGGCTGTATAGCTCACTCTGACTCTCTCTGAACCAAGATATATTCCATATAATAACCTAAATACAAACGTGGACCCAATGAAGAGGAGATCATGACTTGAACTGGGTTAACATATGCCTTGTATTCTTTTCACTAATATGTTAACCTCCCCCAATCTTTCCTTTCTTGACACAGGGGACATGGAGCAGGAGTAGGATTTCTGAAAGTCGGCTACAAGAAGTTGTTTCTTCTTGTGAGTGACCACACATAGTTCTAGCTTTTCCCTGAGTATTTGCCACTGTCCAGGTCTTACCCTGCATCCAGTCTTTCATTGCACAGTATAAGCTTTTTACAAAGTCCTCATCATCAATTGAATTGTGATTTTGAAATGGTTTGTTAAACACTTTTGGGGTACATAAATTACAATGAATCAACATTAGGTCATTTTATTTAGCATACAATGTTCAGTGATGGCTTAAAACATTAGGGATATAAAATGGTGAAATCGACCAATGAACAATATCTGTATGTGTGGTATTTGTGTGCAGCATATTTCTGGGATACATTTTAAAGTTATTCAAAAGCATGTTTTTATTGATTTTACATGCCTGCCAAGAAGTGTTGATGGTCCTTATTCCATTAGTGGCCATCTTGGTGTGCTTCGTTCTAAATGGTAGCTGTCGGGGGTGACAATTCAAACTGCACCCAGCTAGCTTCAGCACCAAGATGGCTGCTGGTTGAATTAGGGCCTGTGGTCATTTCTGTTCTCAGGACCAGCGCGGGGCCCACATAGAGGCGGAACCACTGTGTGTCCTGGACTTCTACATCGCTGAGAGCCTGCAGCGCCACGGCCACGGGCTAGAGCTTTTTGACTTCATGCTGCAGGTAAGTCCTCATTGAACTGAAGGTCCATCAAGGAGAACAAATAGTATTCATTGTAGTTGGACAGTGGACAGATTCTGCTTGTCCACTATACTATATATTTTGTGGAAAACCAGAATTTATTTGTCATCATTTTCTGTGTGATTTACATCAAGACATCTATCCACAGAAACACAATATAATTCAAACTATACAATATGTTAAACGTGTCACGATAAACATGCGTCCACATGTTATAAAGTGCAATGTTTTCATTGCTTGTTTCCTAATGCTCATGCAGACAGTGATAATATTTGTGATAATATTTCTCCACTATTGTAAAAGTATCCAAGCACTTAAATCCGCTGCCTGTAACAGGAGCTTGCTGAGAAATATTGCTTTAGTTTCACTCACCCAGTTCTGGGTGTTATCAGTTGGCCATGGAGAATTCTCACAAATCAGGCTCTAGATTCACTAATAAAGTTTGTTTTAAGACTTTTGCTCTTTGAATTTTTCTTTTCCTTCAAATCTATTTCTACCAATCATGTTACTGGGGCGGGGATTTGTGGAAGTGTGTTACATGGAATGGAGCTCTACTGGAAACCACCTGGCCAGTGGAACCACCGCAAACTGGACTGATAACTAACACAGTGTCGGCTCACCATTGTCGGTATCCTTCATGGACAAATGGCATTGGTAAACTAAAATATCGCCATAGCTGTGATAAGACAATCTAAAACGGACCCCAACATCTTAAAACAACGTGTCTTTAGAGGTTCAAAATTAGGTTTTGATGAACATTTTTAAATCGTCGTCTTCCTGATCCTCCTCGCAAACGACTTTATTTCTGAGGAACATATAGGTAACAAAATAGAGACGCAGTGTAATAATAACCATGGATAAGAAAACGTCCAACTTCATTATTATAGCAATCAAACACTCACACTCAAACAATGAAGCACTTTATAAGCTATTCTTCAATAAATTATTGTCTATATGTGTAGGGGGAAAGAACTCACAGCATAGGAATCTATATGGAGTTGTTTGCTAATGTGCATTAGTGTTGTTGTTGTTGTTCCTCTGTGTAAGTGATTTATTTTGCTCCGCAGCACAGGCAGATGGAGCCAGCGCTCATGGCCTATGACAGGCCATCAGCCAAATTCCTGTCCTTCCTTGCAAAACATTATGGCCTGACTCAAAGTGTTCCACAGGTAAGGATCTGCGGAAAGAACATTATCCCCATCATAACAACAATACATATAAGAATTTAATATCCTGGACCTGATCTGATCTGAGGAGATCTTATCCTCCGATAAGATCTCCTGATATTCATGCCCTGGTTGTCATTTTGGAGCTATTTATAGACATTCCTCTCTCCATTGTAACAGCTTGTTAATGTATTCCTGACCGTATTTATTCCAGGAACAGAACAGTCGATGCATTTACTTGATTCGCTTTTTCACTTAAATGTGGCCCCTGTTATGTTTAGGTGAACAACTTTGTGGTTTATGATGGATTTTTCCTCAACAAATCAGGTAAGTTCTTTACAAGGGCATGTGAATTTGAATTTCATATTGAAACATTAAAATGACACCAATGTGAGGTTTGTCAAACCTCATATTATTCTGTCAGAATTTGTCAGAATGTCAACATTGTCGCTATGGCAATTGCATTGATTGATCTATGAAACCATAACACAAGTGATCTCTCTTGGGCTCTATGCAGTCTGTTCATTCTATTCAAACGCATCGTCAACGTCTCCATGAACTGTCTCCAGTCAAACTACTACTGCATGATTTCCGTTCAAAAATAGTGTGCGGTGCCTGCATACGGTACTACATTTTCTCATCATTAACGTTTTTATTTGGTTTCACCCATAAAGCAAGAACTCCAAATATTCAGGTCAAAAGTGAAATCTGGAAAGGTCTTTTTCTCTCTCTCTCTCTCTCTCTCTCTCTCTCTCTCTCTCTCTCTCTCTCTCTCTCTCTCTCTCTCTCTAGCGAGAGAGAAAGGGAGAGAGCGAGAGTGAGTCCTTCAGAGAGCTGACATGCTGTTATTTTGGTTCCACATTCTCTTTCATTTCCCACCAAACTCTCAGGCCCGCTCCACTCTCCTCTGACGGATCAGGGAATACACAGCTTTTTGTAAGGACTCTTCATCTCTTTTTCTGTTTCTTAGTCTCAACCCCCTTTCTCCTTTCCCCTGCCACTCGTCCTGTTTCTCCATCTTTTCCTTGTTCACCGTAATGTTTCTGTTTTTAGTTGTTTGCATTTATTCTTAGATTGTAAGTAAGTAGGAACACCCCACTCCCCCTCCCCCCTTGCACTCTGGTTTAATATTAGCAGTCTTGGCTGATCTGTGTCATAGATTATACAAACATGCATGTCACACATAGGCGTGCATGCATTCATACCCAGGAACGCACCCCCCACCTCACACATACACTCATACTTCACACACACACACATAGGCCATATCAATCTATGAATAATAGTTAATAAGTAAAATCTGCAATATTTCTCCCAAATTGTACCCCAACAATGCTATACAAACGTACAGACATAAGCTCTTATAAGTCTTGTTAGAGGTGATAAATGAGGATCTGGGTTATGGGTACGTCCTTCATTTGGGATTGCCACAAATTGGTGCCAGTCAGCAATTTTCGTCTTATTGAGAGGAGATTATAGCTGATTTGATTTTAGAGTTTGGTTTCTCTTTAATATGTCTTATAGCACACAATTATTTTCCCTTGAATGACTTTGACACTGAGCTATAGATGGTTAATAAAAAGTGAACTATGATTTAATACAAGCAAATGGCAACTGTCACTGGAAAATCCATGTCTGATTATCCTTTCCTTCTAGAACCAGTTATAGCCATTATGTAAGGAATAAGTAGGAGATTCAAGATTCAAGATGGTTTTATTGTCATATGCGCAGTAATTACAGAGCAGTCACTGGCAATGAAATTCTTTAGTCTC
>JAOTIX010000089.1:8357796-8370641 GCA_027123715.1 Gaidropsarus macrophthalmus | reverse complement strand
CACCCCCCTCTCCCCCTCCCATAGCATGCAGTGCCTGTCCATGTGCCTACCGTAACCTAACCCCAGAGAACAGCAATCAGCAAGACAAATACACCAAACCTGTCAGTTCGCCCAAAATGTCTTACTTTATATTGTTTGACCAGGTTGTTAAATTATAAACCTGTGGTTGTAATTATTATATGCTGTGTTTTTCTATAATTATCACAGCCATGTTGGTTTAGTCGTCGTTTTTGTACCTCCTTATTTAGCTTTTCAGCCCTGTTGTGAGAGGGTCTCTTTAGGGTGACTTGGGACGGTGGCTGGGCTGGTCGGCCCTGTTCACCACTATGGTTCCATGGGTGCTCAGACGGGGAGGCACCCCAGAAGGTGTGAGTAGGGACGGGAAGAGCTGGCGGTGTGTTTACGAGAGCTCCTGACCAGGGCGCACCAGGGCGCATTTCTCAGTGTTAGTTGAACATGAATTCTAAAATTCATTCTGAAATCAATTGACCTTGAAATTAAAAGTTAGCGTTGCAGAATAAGGTAGACCGTACGGTTTAAAAATATGAAATGGAATCTTTTTATACTTACACAACCTAATAACTTAAGAATAAATTATTTGGTGCATGTCAATATTTAGTTGGAACAACACAAATGAGCTAATCTTAGCCATATCATCTACACAAAATAGGATGTTAAATAGATAGTTTTTTGCATTTATGTGAGTACAAGAGACTGAAGAAGGCGGTTTGCAAGTTAAGAGGAATGAATGTTTCTGCATTCTGGCTGCATTCTGGCTTCTGAATCTAGGCAAGGGAAAGCACGTAGGCGGCTAAATTTCACACTACCCTGAAATATATTAGCCATTTTCTAATGAGAGCCACAGAGTCAAGGTGCAGGGCACAAAAATAATTAACTGAATTTACGTTTCTGTTGTATCCCTTATCTAATTGTAGCATCTACCTAATAGTTGTAGCATAAACAAACGCAGAAGAATCCAAGCCTTGGCAGATTATGTCAATATGATTTGATTTGTTGCTCTGCATATAGAATATAGTTATTTTTGTCTTTGTGTGTACAGCTGTAGAGTGTGTATGGCTTTTTGCAGCCGTCATTATACCTTTGGTTGTTTGGTTCAGTTTACTTCCGTGCATGATGGGAATCTTTTCGTAGAGACTAAAATTGTAAGAAAAAACACAGTTGTTTGAATGTGGTTGAATTCTCTCAACTAAAGTCCCACATGCTGTTGGCCAATAGGATGGGATTGAGTGAATATTGCCCGCTAACAACTTCACTCTTGTTGTTTTTTGCATATTTCCAACATATATGGCACTGGCAGCATCTTTAACTTATGGTACAGCTATTAAAACCATACATTTTATAAAGCTATACACTTTTATTCAAACCATACACTTAAGAAAGCTGTACAAGGCTATACAAATACACATTTTTGAAGACCCAGGGAATCAACAAGAAGTTTAACATGTTGTTCACAATGGCGACCACAAGTATGTTTGTAGTTTATCAAAGTCGTTACCTATGGTTACCTGTCTGTGCATTGCACTCAACTGCAATTGTGTTACAGTCGTTTATACAGTAGTTTCTCATTTTTTGTGGTTGCACATTATCCGTGTGATATATCGCTAAGCTTGTAAAATAATACAATTGGTATGAATTTGACGTTTAATGCAGCGAAGATGAGGATATACATATTTCCTTGCAGAGATTGTAGTGAAGGCTTTGACTTTAGCCTCTTTTGTTTCCACCCCAATGAGTGGAAACCACATAAAAGCACCTGGGCAATCAAGTTCAGCCTGTTGCCATGTGTAATTATAAACTCGCTCCATCCCGGAATAGTCCTGGAAGGGTTCAGCATTTATATACCAACACAAGGACATTGAAATGTGTTGGGGGAAAAAAATACATCGGTACCAGTTTATTTTGCAGTTAAATTTTTCTTCACATTTTTAATGAGCTATATCAGCCTATTGTAGTGCAAATGTAATCAATGACATACATTACTGATTCTGACAATGAGCGGTTCATGCGGTAGAGTCACGGCTACTAAATCCAAGTTGTGTGTAGGCAATAATGGGGTTGAGAACAAATGATGAAGTCACGGTTAGCAAACAATTGAATGCCATCAGGGAGTCAATATTTCGGTTAAGTGTTATTATTTAGCATTTACTGTACGGTTATGAACTCCAATGAGCAGGCGGCATCCGCTGTATTGGAAGGGTACGATGCTGCGTTTAGAGTACTAGAGAGTTAACGCGTGCTGTTGATTTATGTTGTTCATTTAGAATTGTGTTTGTGTTTCAATGAAGCGTTTGCAAAGGCCTCCTGCCTTGCATTCTCCTTCTTCCCCCTTGCGTTTGGTTATTTTTGTAAGCACAGTGCAAGCGCTTCATCATAACTCGAAAGCTGGTACCGCAACTGCTGACAATTAGCTTCTTACTCGCTCCCTTGCATTAGAATCGATTGAATGGATGGAAGAAATCATTCAGGCCACAGTGGAGGAATTGTTTTATGCTTCGTAATCGTAATTTTGTCCTTTGTCTTTCGTTTTTTCCAAGCAGAAACCTCATTATCAGAAGATCTTGTTCAGTTTAATTTCGTTTTTGTAAAAAGCGTTTGTTTTTATATTTGGCACTATATTGGCATCTTATTATTTCTGGTACGGTGGCAAATCGACATACTGCAGAACTGAATTAGGTAGACATGAACGTGCCATGATGAGAATGATTTCCATGAAGGCTTTGTCTTCTTTTATTGTGCTTTGTAGTCCATAGTACCAGTAGTATTAGTGATGGTGGTGGTGGTAGTAGTAAGTAATCGTAGTAGTAGCAGTAGTAGTAGTACTCTTTATTTTTTCACGCGTGACTATTTTGGGCAAGACGGCACATAGATATTTTTTGGACACATTATGGGATTGTCTTTTTTTGAGTGAGTTTGTTAAAACAAAATTGGAATCACCGCTTATTTGTAGTAGAGTGACCAATTCAATACAACTAATTTATCTTGACATATATGTGGCTTAAATGAGAACAATATGCAATAACCAAGAGCCTAGAACAGACCCCAGGCATGCCTTCTTCAAACATGACCATTGAATAAACAGGCCGTTGGGGAAAACAAAATGCCACAGCCACCAAAATGTATTAGACGCAACAAGGAAACGGAAAATGGCGCAGTTCTGGTATTGAGAGGGAAGCTCATGACCAGCTCTCTGGTCATCTTACAACGTGGCCCATATTGATTGATACAATACTAAGTCGTGCATCAAAAGCCTCCCATGTCTTTCGCTATTCAGTACGCAGAGGTTTAAACTCCGTAGATACCTGTGGTACCATTTGTTACTTTAAAACTTGGCACAAACCTGAATTTGATGGTGGAAACGGTGGTTTGTGTCGCTTAAGAAATAGCCTTTCTACCCAGACATTTTTCTTTTCCGGGAGAATTTTCGTATTTTTTCTGTTGTATTAGTGTATTCTGATTGCTATTTTCGCGTTGTGAAAAATGTTTTTCTAACGTCTCCTGAATAAAAGGGTGGTGTACCTGAGAGGTACAAAAGCCCCGTGGAGACGATAATCAAATGATATCTATATTGAATATATATAGATGCCTGGATCGGGAGAGGGAAAAATGGGTGTGGATAATATCGAATGCAAGAGAGACTTGGATTAATCATTGTGTGATCGCACACAGTTCGCCTCACTCTGGAGGAGCACTTTTCATATTTCCTATCGAAAAGACTTATTTTAATGGAAAAGTCGTACAATTTCAAGACATAAGATGGATTGGATACTGTGTTCTTGTTCCTAAGAGAGTGTTGTGGGAGATTACTGTATGTTTGTAATTTTAGTGTATACATCATTTATTAAATTGGTTATTCGTTATAGTACTCTTTGTCTTTCTTGGACAAAGTGTTAACTTTCTTCATGTCCAATGATTTTCATGCTGTGCTGCTTGCCACAAAGCACTCAAATAATGTGGAGTGATATACACTCCCATGTTTCAGCGGTCCAAATAGTTGAGCAGTGTTTAGCCAAGTTAAGTATTATTCTGAAGTTGAGATGACCACAGAAGAGTTTCAAACTGCATTGTGGATTAAATGGTAGGAGTTACAGATCACACAGCGCTTTCATTTGGCAACCTCTTCAACACATTCGTCCCTTATGTATTTGAATGTGTCATTCTTCACAAATAGCTAATATAATGCATTTTTCAACACCTACAGAAATATTGGTGGTCATTTCTAAAGTAGGATATGGCAAAATGTTGAATTATGTATACTGAGGAACATTTCTGTAGCCAAGTCCAGGTATCATGTTTTATTGAGCCTTGTTTTGTTTCTGGGTCTCGTTACCCTTTAAAATCGTAATAAAGATATGTTATGAGACCAGTTTTCTAGGCTTCCAAAATGTATTAAAACATTGGTACAGATTTGATTGAATTACTATTAGTTGTTCAAGCCCAACCCCAACCCATGGTCTGAAAAGCCTGTCTCATACATACATTTTTATGTATGTATCAAAACAGTATTATGCTGTCTTTGTAAATGATGAAATGCATTGAAATGAGAACAACGTGCTCTCATAGCCCTATAGCCTTGAAACTACCTAGGATTTAATTAAATCAGTGCAATACATTCTTTGAAGTTTACATTTTGAATAATTTGTTTTTGCGTCGTACATAAAAATGTAATGGTTTTAAAACAGTGTCTCCCACTTGCCGTCTCTTCCAAATGTAAATCTTTTTATCTAGATTTTTTTAAGGTACATTCATAAGCTTGCCATAACCTTTTGTTTTTTTTAAGATCCCATGGTGAAGTAAGAAAAAATCTAAACAAATGTATTGACTTTAAGGTGGAACAATATTTGCTATGTTGGAAGTAATGACTTAATGTAAATAAGCTTTTTTCTTCCCTTGTATTAAAAAAGGAATCAAAATTTAAATGGTTGTATATTGTGTAAAAACGCAAACAAAAAGCCATGAATATTGTGAAGCTTGTCATTTCGTTTTGTGATTTCCCCGTATATTATTGTCTTACAAATGTGCAAAATGTATGAGATTTAACTCTTGTTGTAGATCTCCCAGAATGTGTTTTTATTTTGTATTGTTTTGGGAGGAAAGTGGTCATTAGTTTACATGGGAGATGTAATAGCATTTGGTTCTGGTATCAAAAGTCCCATGCACCCCATTCATCCCAACGTTCTTTGTAGAAAGAATATGCACCATATTTCTTTAACTTGGCATGTAAAGTGAATTGCATCTCTTACTTGGGGTTCAGGTGTGAGTAGTTGTGTAACAACATTACCTCAATAATGTCAAATCAATTCTGTTCTGGGATACAAATATGCTGAACTTGGTATAGATACATTCAGTATTTTTACATGAGCTGAATTAAATCTATATTCATGGTAACAAATTGCTCTCCTAAAGCATAAGAAGGTAATACTGAATGATGTGCATTTGCTTAAATACTCTAGCAAGGCAGTCCTCTGTATTTTGAATGTTGTAAACCATATAACAAAATGATCACTTTTCCTTGGAGCTGGAAAATACAGTATGAATAGAAATCTGTTCTATTGTCACATTAGTTGCTGTTGAAAATGCAGGGAATATTAATGTTTTATTTTAAATTGACATCAGGAGAATAAATGACAATATTAGTTAAGTAAATTTAATCTGATATTTAAAAAATCAGTTTGTATTTTGCTCATGACATTAATCCTTACCTTTTGCACATCCTTGATATTTAAATGTCTTCAGAAAAGAAAATTAGATTAGCTGTTTAAATACTGCCAATTGATTGAAAGAAATTATGCATTGACTGAAAAAATAAGCTAATTTTGAAGGAAAAACTTTGTAATATTTATCTCTTGCAAGCTATGTTTAATAAAGGTTGAAACAATTCTGTGAAGCAGTGTGACATGTAACCCCTGATAATTTCATATATTGCACTCAACTTTCTTGTTAAAAACGGTGGTACATTTTGGTTTTTAAATGGAACCACTTATGTAAAGCTCCGTTTAGTGAACATATTCGCAAATGGTTGCCTAAAATATGTACTCCAAAACATTCCCTCTTGGTTTGACAAAGAAAGGAAAGGAAAGAGGAGTTAATGGTAGTACATTTGCTGTAATGTCGGTGAAAATATCCAAAAGTATTAAATAACTCGTAACTACATCATAACTTCATTGTTAGGATCTGAAAAATGTATATATGGGTTTAGCATACAGGAAACATGTCATGTTACATTTGACTCCAGTATTCAAACAAAAAATCTTTTCTTGACATCTGAAATGTTGTCCTTTTACTGTACTTCTTTGTACTGTATTGCTTTCTGTTAAAATACCATTGGGTTTGTGTGTAAAAAGAAAAGCATTTAATTGGAACGGCAGCCAATAGAGATGTATTGCTTTGAATGAAAAGGAGCTTCTCTCTTGAACTGTTTCACCTACAAATGAAACATCAAACGCTGCTGTTTTGATTGGGTCTCGATGATGAAGGGCTAGGTAAGGGATGAAGTAGCAGAGGGCAGTGGGGTTCGATTTAAAATACTTGATATAACCAACCTCATGGACTTCTAGTTGATGCATATTTTTCCATCCTAGTGTCAAAACAGTGACTACTTACTGGCCCCTTTATAATGTACACATGCTCAACTGCTTGTTAACACAAATATCCTATCAGCAAATAACATGGCAGCAATTCAATGCGTACGATATGTTGAAAAGGTCAAGACAACCTGCTGAAGGTCAAATCGGGCATCTGAATGGTGATTCCTCCCCATTCCCCCATGCTTTAGGTGACTTTGTACACGCAATGGTTGTTGGTGCCAGACTCACAACCATCTGTAAGGTTTACAGAGTGGTCCAAAAAGAAATAATATCCAGTGAACTGCAGTTATTTGGGCAGAAATACCTTGTTGATGCTGAGGTTCAGATGAGAATGGCCTGTCCAGTTAGAGATGACAGAAAGGCAACAGTAACTCAAATGACCACTCATTTCAACCAAGACACGCAGAAGACCATCTCTGAAGACACAACACATCAAGCCTGGCAGCAGATTGGCTACAGCAGCAGCAGAAGACCACACAGGGTGCCACTCCCGTCCGCTGAGAACAGATGAAACAGGGGCTGCAATCCGCTGAGAATGGCTGAAACGGGGGCTACAATTCCCATAGGCTCACCAAAATTGGACAGTAGCAGATTGGGAAAAACGTTGCCTCGTCTGATGAGTCAAGATTCTGCTGGGACATTCAAATGGTAGGGTCACAATGTAGCATAAACAACATGAAAGCATCGAACCCTCCTGCCTTGTATCAACGGTTCAGGCTGGTGTAATGTTGTGGTGAATATTTTTGGTGCAATCAAGCATTGTTTAATCGCCACTGTCTACCTGAGTATTGTTCCTTCATGAAGGTACTGTCTTCTGGTGGCTACCTCCAACAGGATTATGCTCCAATCCCCTCCACACAGTCACCAGAGCAGAATCCCACAATGCACTTTTGGGATGTGGTGGAATGGGATTAATAATGTTTAGTAAGAGTCTGAGATGATGTTAAATACATACTCTCTTCTGTAATAAATGGCAAATTAAAGAAGCACTTTAAAGATGTGCTGAACATTTTTCGGGCTAAGCCCCACCCACCCCCCGGCCCCAGACTTTCAGTCCTAGTGACGTCCCTGATTGTACAATTTTGTTGAACAAAATATTTAACAAAATGGCGTTACAATGGTCAATGGAATCCAAAATCATAAGCCATTGAGGGCTGGGTGGGAATATTCAAATTCGAATATGTCTACAACAGTCCCCATCCTCTCAGGTTTGCTCTATTTGATTGTAGTGTACTGTACCCCGTACAACGGTGGGGTTTGATAGCCATACAGTAACAATCAGAAAGCAGACACAAAAAGGTTCTATCTTAGGTACAAAATCATAGATCCTTGCATACTAAATAGGAGGCAAGGCAATAGGGTGTCCTGGTTTACTTGCACATGCAACAACTACAACACAGTCCCAACATTGTGTATGATTCCAAGAAAGTGGCATTAAGAGCACGACGTTGAGATGGGCCATTGGGATCTGTTTAAAATAAGAACAAGTGCAACTCTATGCAAATGAGCTTGAAGTTCAGTGCGCGTTCGGCCATGCGTTTGGAGAATCGCCATTCACTGGCAGACTCGTGTTTGATGTAACTGGTTAATTTCCTGGTTGTATGCCCTTCCATCGTGGTTAACCAAAGTGGTTAACTACCAGCAAGAAGCAGCTAGAATGGGCATATGTTTAACATTGAATACAAACGAGTTCTTATAAAAACGTATACAATGAAAAAAGAGAAGATCATATTTCATACGTTATTTATTTCATAATTTAATTGATCTTTATATGCATTTTATTGGTACGTTCACATTTATTTACAAATTATTAACGTTAAATGAATATTTCGTAAACATGTTTACGCGTGCGGCTGCTGCAGTTTTTTGCAGGGGAGCATCACCCAAGCACTCCGCACGTCGCTCTCTGCCATGCATTGTCCACGCGCTCTGTTTAAAAGCCGATTGGCTGAGGCTGAGACAAACAACTTTTTTCGACCAATAGCATCCATGTGCATGCGCTGAACCATACACAGTGTGCTTCTGATGTTGTGCAGGTTGTGATCATAATAACCCTGTCTGGAGAGTTTGCTGTGTGTCCTTCTCGAAATGCTCTTCTTATCTGCTTTTTTGTAATAATTTCAAACCGCATTTAAATTAGCTACAGAGCCAAGAGGACCTAAATATAACTTTTCGTGGACCATAGTTGCTGCACATCTTTTTTTATTTTGACTTGAGAATTCAACAGTTTTAGAGGCAAATATATGTCTTATCCATCATGGTTGCTATGACGAAAGGTGTGAAGACCTTTGAAGTCGTTTTTAGCGATCCAAGCAAAACCTTTTATTGTAGTGGAGACAAAGTAGCCGGAAAGGTTATTGTGGAAGTGACCCAAGCGACTCGGGTCTCTTGTTTGCGCCTTCACGGTGTGGGCTGTGCTAAAGTGCGGTACACCAAAGGCAAGCAGCGCTGCAGACAGGACGCGGAGTATCTCAAATACGAAGAAGTTCTCTTCCTCGAAGACCAGCCCATCGGTAAGTGAGGTCTAACAGCACGCTGGTATTATGAGTTTATGACCCCTATCTGTAAACCAATACATCTAGCCTACATGCCTGTGATTGAATGTGTTGACCTACAAGTGAAACCTTTTAAACCCCATATAGTTTGATGCACACATGTACCGTTGTAACGGTTTGTTTTACATATCCGAATTTACTTAGTATTGTCATTTAAAACATTTCGTCAGCCATTACACGTATTTGTATATTCGCGCATGGGATTGTTTTTTTTAACATTTGTCCTCAATAAGTAGGCCTATTCGTCAATGTGTAATGTTCAAATAGTAAAATAAAACCAAGTAAAATACAATAACATTTTGAAAAGGTTGGAATGGCATGTTGAAATACTACTTATGGATTATGCAGTTTATTCATGTCAAATGTTCTAGTTTACGTGGTCTGTACAAGTCGGGGTCTTGCTTTAGCCTACTGTTTAACCTATAATTCAAACCCTTTCAATTGTCAAAAGTCAAGCATGCAAGACCCACCTGGACACGTTCCACTGCATGTGATTCCTTGCAAAAATGCTTGGGGTGAACGTTGTGGGGGAGAACTCAGTTTTACCAAGTAGATGATGAGTCAAATGTTTTTATATTTGCACTAGAAAAGATATGATTGCAACATCATCGATATTTTCGTTAACAGATACGGATGGATCGGTCATGCTGAGGCCTTGCAATAAATATGAATACAGATTTGGATTTGAGCTACCCCAGGAAGGGTACGCTGCATTGCTTCAGTTAATCAACATTGAATAGTATTGTACCCAACACGTTTCATTTGTTGTTCTAATGGCTGATTCCTCTAATTCTCACAGGCAACTGGTGTCATCTTACAAGGGAAAATGTGGCTATGTTCAGTACTATGTCAAAGCCTCAATGGAGAGGCCAGGCCTGCCTGCCCATGAGTGCAAGCGAACCTTTGAGGTGGAGGAACCCCTAGACGTATGCACACCAGATCTGTTGGTGAGTTGTTTGTGCAAGTAGATTAAACTGCTGTTGACAAAAGTCTTAAACAGTGAATAATAAAGGAAAGCCAACCCGAAAGAGTTTGGAGCTCTCTGGTGGTCATGGGGAAACCGCACAGCAGAATAAAAGAAAAGGTGTGGGCTGTAAATGGTGGATATCCAAACACCATGGACCATACAAACTGAATGTTTGCAATATTACCCATAAACGCTACCCTGGTGAATTTACAGATTGAAACTATTGTTGAAAATTGAATTATTGTTGAAAATATTTCTGGATTAATAATATGAGGATCTGACTTGTTTCTCAAGCCAGCTCTTTTTCTCAGTCTCCAACAGGTGGTTCAAAAGAGAAGAAAGTGACCTGCATGTTCATTCCAGATGGCCAGGTGTCCCTTAGCGCCAAAATAGACCGAAGGGGCTTCTGCGAGGGGGAGGATATATGCATCAATGCAAAGTTTGAGAATACCTGCTCCCGCATTGTCGTTCCCAAAGCAGCCATCTACGCCAAACAGATCTACCAGGTTAATGGGACCACCAAAGTCGTTCACAAGAAGCTTTCTTCGGTTCGCGGCAACCATGTTATTTCTGGCATGTGTGATGCCTGGCAAGGGAAGACCATCCGTGTACCCAAGATCAAGCCCTCTGTGCTGGGCTGCAACATCCTTCGTGTGGAGTACTCCCTCATGGTGAGGTATCAAATATTCTTATAGTTGCATGAAGACATTTAGTCTTTCGGTTATCCATAGCCGACTCACGGCTGAGGGCTGAGGTTTACAATCAAAATTGGCATTGTTTACGAGAATACAAAAGAGGGTGATCATAAACACATTCATCTGATCTTTCCTCACATCCGCTAGCTGCCCGTCCCATAAGCAGGCCATCAAAGAAACGCGTCTCTGTGGGCAGCCTAAAACAAATCATACACTAAAACAAATGGTACTAACAGCCATTCTAAACCTGTCGGCACATAGATTAAGTCACACGTTAAAGGTTGTATCTGCGATTTTAGGTCAAAACTGCGTTTCTGTAGGCAGCCTATGCTCCAAAATCGTAAACAAAAACAAATGGTATTGGTAAACATACGGCAGAATAGCTGATACAACCTTTAAGACGGAGTGCTGTGTCTTGCTAGTGCAGACTAAGGTTACTCATCTGCATTGGTTACCCACCGGATATTGGCTCACAAATCAATCTTTTATAGGCAATCGAACAAAATGGAAGCACTGACAAGTATGCTCTTGTTTTCTTCCAGATCTATGTCCACATTCCAGGCAGTGATAAGTTACTCCTTGAGCTGCCCTTGGTCATTGGAACATCTGGCCTCGGTAGTCGAACCAGCAGCATGAGCAGTTACGATGGATCAGTAAGCGATGCATCCCTGAGCTGGGTGTCGTTGAGAATGCCGTCAGTACCACCACCCAGTTATGGTGACCTGGATCAGCCTCTCACGCCTTTGCTGGATGACTTTGACGAGGATGACATGCCCTTCTTTATGACCGCACCAGCATGCCACTCCCCACCACCACCAGTATTTCCTGAAGTAAGTATAAGACCACGGAGGAATTATCTTGAATTCACAATACAATATTTGCATGCTAATAATAATATATACTTCCTGTTTGGTCCTAGGTCGATGGAGAGTAAAATGGCAACACACAAATGCTGTCTGTCTGATGATGATGCTGTTGTTTCAAGCCTGCTGAATCACAAGCATAAGCCATGTTTTTCTAATCATGGCGTTAAACTGGCCCAGTAATGAGTACACTTGTGGGTGTTTCTTAACATATAGAACCCATGGATCCTTTTGGTGGTTTTTGCTATTGAAACATTCATTCACTACTACCGTATATATGAAAGAATGATGATGACACAACATGTACATGTAAAACAATTGGTTTTTTTGGGAGAATATTCAGCAAACTTTCCTTTCTGTTCCAATTTGACAGCTGAAATTTTGCCTT
Source organism: Gaidropsarus macrophthalmus (assembly GCA_027123715.1). Classification (NCBI taxonomy): domain Eukaryota; kingdom Metazoa; phylum Chordata; class Actinopteri; order Gadiformes; family Gaidropsaridae; genus Gaidropsarus; species Gaidropsarus macrophthalmus. The sequence continues at coordinate 8,358,568 of JAOTIX010000089.1, read as the reverse complement.
TTATAAATGACTGTATATATCTTTATTTGCTTGCTATGATCTGACAATGTCAGAAGAATTAATTTTTTCTGTATTTTTTTATGTGAAGTTTCATTTATATGCAATAGCACTTTTGAAGTAATGTCTTTTTCCATACCACTGCCTACCAGAATTGTAGCTAATGTGGGATTATTTTCAAGACCAACAATACATGTCATGAAACGCCCCCACAAGCAATACACCTGAAATGAAAAAGATTGTCTTAACAAACATGGTGGTCCACTCATTTTGCAAAAAAAACCCCCAGTGATTGAGATAAAACATGAATGCTTAGTGATTTGTACATAGCATATTTTGTATAAAACCCAATGGGCATATTTTCTATCTAATAAAATCAATAAAACATTGGCGTTTCCTTTTCATGTGAACTGGACAGCAAGAATTCAAGCACATACATTGGATTGGTATTGGATTGAGATCAAATACCTGCTGTATGCTTGATTAAAATCTGAGGAGACCTTGGATAAGTTGGAAAGGAATTGTGTATGTCACCTTTGTCAATTCTGCATTGGGTGTTCGACATTTGTTGGAGGTTTCGGGGGGGACTTTTTATGTTGATGTAGTTGAATGTGGAGTATTCCGTTTCCGTTACCACGGAGACCCCTCAAGCCTTCGAAGTTCTCCGTCGGCAACGTAAACCAATAAAGTGAACAGGTTTGACGTTCACAGTCAAAACAGTCAGTTCACAGTTAAAAAGGGATAACAAATGATAATTACAATAAATGTAAATGAC
>JAOTIX010000089.1:8082243-8092453 GCA_027123715.1 Gaidropsarus macrophthalmus | reverse complement strand
TTTGGTAAAATGTAAATTAAGAGCTAAGAAAAGCTTTTACGGTTTGGTACGGTCAATCAAATTGAGGTTTAGAAAGCATTCAATCTTTCTTTCCAGGGTTTTGTTCCTGCTTTGATTGTGTATAATCATTCTCCATCATTTATCAAGGTTAATCACAGCCTATAATTTGTGTTGACAGTAGTCAAAGGAGGAAGTAGTAGTAGTAATTGGCTAGAATTCATCTCTATGGTATAATTAAATACCTGCTATGAATTATAATCTTCCCAGTGGTGCCCTATTTGAGTAGTAACATAATCAAAGCAAAGTTTGGTTTTAGCCACTGCAACTGCATGTATGGTAACCCCACCTTTTTTGAATAGTTACATAAAATACCAACAGCAAATTCAGTGGAAAAAAAAATGTGGGACCTGGGGTATAATAATGTATTCTTGTATGAAAGGAAAGTATTAAATGCAAGATCACAATTCCATTTCCAATGACCAAACACACCGAGTCTACATCAATCTTCCTCCATCAAAACCTCACTTCCTCCTCTCAACATACCATACACACAGACACACTGACCCACACAGACACACACTCACAGACGCCATTCCTTATTGAATACCTCTGGGGTGGCCCGCCGGGGAGCCAGGTGGCGTGTCTCCGTACTCGGGAGAAAGGTACAGGTAGCTGGCGTTGACTCCCTGCTCAAAGTCAAACGGAGAGTGGTACTCCTCCAGTGGCTCCATTTGACCCTCAGCTCTCCAGGAACACCGTGGGCTACCGAGACCAGGGCTCTATCTATCTCCTGGCTAGCTACCCACCGCGGCTGCCGCTACTCGCACCGCCGAGAGAGCTGACCCTCTAAGTGCCTTCATGTGACGATGGCTGAGTGCAGTCACTGCGAGTGGGTGCATGTGTGTGTGGCTGTGTGTGGCCGTGTATGTGCAGGACTAAAATCGGTGTATTTGTCAGTGAGGTCAGATGTGCCGCGTGCATTAAAAGGTGTTTTAATCTGGTGTTGTGTGAGTATGTCTGCGTGTGTTTCCGCAAGTTCTCCTAGCTAGTGTATCTGCACGGCATTAGAATCATCCATGGCAGACCGGGCCAAGAGCCTTCTGCCTTTATCCAGGTGTTAATAAGTTACCATATCTGCTGTTGCGCACAATCCACCACACACAAACCCAAACACATTCACACGGCTGTAACACATACAAACAAACACACCTGCCACTGCTTCTCTTGCGCTGTAATCCCAAAGGTTGGATCAGAACAATATCCAATCTGTACCTGTATCAAACTCAACCAGTAGCAACAGCAATCACAATCGCAACCAACTGCAGCAGCAGTATCAATATAAACTGTAGCCTGACAACGTGGACATCTATTTATCCATATCTACATCCCCTAAGTATCTTGTATTCCTCCTCTCCTGGGTGCATATCTCTTTTCTGTCCCGGTCTCTCACTCTCCCACCCTCTTGTCATACAATATAAGGAGTATAAAAGAAGGACGAAAAAAAGAAAAGGTTCCATTCGGGAGAGCGGGTCACATGACCCAATAGGGGGTGGGGCTGGTGGGAGATGAAAAGCGATGTAATCTGCAGTGGCCCAGATTACAGCAGTGGTGCTAATCCAGGATGGCCTCTCCATCCCACAGCAGCAGAAATGCTCCAGTGAAATACATTCAAGGCTCTAGGGTGTGTCTGGTAGTGCGTGTGTGTATGTGTGTGTGTGTGTGTGCGGGTGAGAGTGTGTGAGTGATTGAAGATGTTTGAATGGGTGAATGAGTGAGAGAGTGTTTAGCCAGAGCACACACACAAAAGTACACTCCGCTTTCAATGCCTCTTTTTTCCATTAAGCTTGAAGTGCTTTTTTGATCATGTCATGCTACACTGCCGTAAAGTAGGGTTAGTTGTTTGTATGTTACACGGCGGCAACACACTTGTGTCAAGGGTTTCTTCCAGCCATGGATTAGGCAGCACCTCAAAACTGACGTTCAGTGATAAAAATTACTCCCGTCTGTCTTTAATCTAAGGTAGCCATCGCATGAGCAAAGAAGCACAAGTAGTATTGTCCCTGAAAACTAGCTGCAGCATAGTTCCCTGTTGGGTGTGAAAAATGTGATGTTTTTCCTAACAGCACAGGAGACACATGAGACATGCAGGCTACCGTGGCCATCAAGGCTGCCAAACCCCACAGCGCTGCTTGGCTGCACTAGTGAGTAGAACTCTCCAGTGACACACAAAGTGACCCATAGAGATCGGCCAATGAGTAGACACAAGCCTCCATGAACACCGATAAGTCACCGACATAAACAGATACTTTGATACAGCAAAAGCAAGGAGCGATGCAAGCCTATAGTGCCCTATACAAGGTTGTACAGCCTAAATGTTTGGTGGACTGTGGTGTTTTTGGACACCAGTTGTAGACGATACATCTGCTCCATTTTGAATGGATGTTCCAGCACTCAAACACAGGTGAAAGAGCAAGGTTGAATAAAACACTCATCCCACACAAAAATGTATACAAATTGAATTATGGAAAGAAAATTATGGAAATTACACATTTATTTGATCTTCTTACAAGAATATTTTTCGTACCTCGATGTTTTGCTTGTCAATCTCAAACGAAGGACTATCATGCAAATCATCCCTATGCCTTATTCAACCAGACTGTAAGGAAGGAACAAACAAAACATGTTTTTCCCTCCTAAGTGCTTAACGAGGCACAGTATTGCATCTATTACCTCCTGATTAACGACGCACGGCATCACATGACGGCCCGTGAAACGAGAATCATGTGACATGGGACGGCGGTCGCCACAGCAAACGTGCACAAATATTGTCTGTGAACATTTCCTGAACATCGCAGCTTTTCAACAGTGAGGAGAAACAGAACTTTCGGGCAGAAGATGAAAAGGGATTTGTAGTCCCTAGAAATTAAATGACAGGAAACGACTTAAGGAACAAAGCTGTTCCTACTCATTATTCTCCCTACCCTTTACTGGGACCTGATTCAGAATATCATATTGAAGACGCTATCATCTGAAGCGACATCACATTGGGGTCATGGACGTTCAAACCCAAAATATTACCAACACATCATCATAGTACACCTCCAAATAAAAATAGTTTATGCATTAGAAGCTGTATATCGACAGGGGCTTAATGAAATAGCAGGAGCTAGCACATAATGTATTGACATCTCGCTTCACACTACAATACCATGTCATTACAGACAAAATAGTTTTTTAATACTATTTTATAATTACATAATGCCCACCGTAAGTACAGACAAATTCAAAATAGACTTATAGACTTATAGATTTGACGTTTTAACCCCAGTGAAGTTTTAAACACACAGATCTATCACTATGCTCACGAGGGCCACAGCATGTTGTTTGTGAGAAACAAAATCTAATAAGACACAATCAGGTCATCCCCTAACAATGATCAGTCTCATTTGATAAATCTCATTGAAAACTTGATTACTTGTAAAGGCCCTGTCTGATATATGACCAGTGGGTTTCCACATGTATTTGAATGTGTGGTCACATTAAAATAAATTAATATGACCATGCATTCTATCACAAAAATGGGGTATCATGAAAATATGACGAAATAAATTAGTAAATTAATAAAAATGAACGAAGCCAATAATACGAATATGCTAAACTAAAGCGACTACTTAGTTTAGTTTTTGTCTCTAGTTTAAGACTCAGGAAGTCGATGCACAATGAAATGACCCTTAGTGGGACAGAGTAAAATGATGAAAGGACTGTCTGGAATGGAACATGCCAGTAATATAAGGTGGCTGCCAGAAGGCTTAATAGGTTAAATGTGGGACACTGAAAATAATTCTTAATTAAAATAACGATGAGAACAGCCCTTGAAACACACTGCATTAATTGTTTGTGTTAAAATGTTACTGTTGATTTATAAACATATTGTGTGCAACCTATTTGCCTATACATACAAAGTAATGGTCAAGTATTTTGAAAGGAAATGCTGAAAACAAGTGATTACATTTCTAACTTAATTGCGTACAGTGTATGTGACATTCATTGACATGAATATGGGCCTGGATTAAAATGATGAAATGAACAACTTACATACAAGCCAAATTCTACCATTCTTGGAAATTAAATACTTATTTGAATTCTTGCTTGTGTTTAACAAAGACAGCTACAGACACATGCTACTTGGACAGTTAGAATTATAACTAAATACACATACAAAAAAGCATCTTCTTTTGGACAGTTTAAGCCTATGCAGACTATCATAAACATTATTAAACACATAACTTAAAGAAGGAGTAGGGTGGTGGGTGATACACCAGGTGAGATGGTAGGTGGGAAGACAAGCAGGTGTAGAGGAGCATAGAGAACAGATTGTAGGCTAGCAGGATGCAATGTATAAGTCTAGGAAGCTGATATCATATAATCCAGATGAGCATATTGCCTCTTGAAAGGGCATACACTGGCATGAACTTCCAACCCATAATTTGCAACAATTATTATTTTCAGGATATTGGTCGTGCACAAAGCACCTATTTGCCTTTCATGTATATTTCATGGCTGACTGTGACTGTTACTTCCCTCTTACTACCTGTAACTATCTTGAACGTTAAGAACACTATATACAATATGCAGCAATCTAATTTTGTAAAAAGAACATAACCCATCAGTTGAAAGCACAAAAAAACCTTTTCTTATAACTTATTGAAATTACTGTACTTACTTTTAGCGGATGTACGTTGTCGCACGAGGTTATGCTTACTCATTAGTAACAATTAAAGGGCTAGTATGTAGTGTATTACTTCCGTGTCACTGACAAATGCAAATATGCGTATGCGTATGTAAACATTTACAGAATCCGAAGGAATCTTCAAACGTGGCCGTCTATTTTCAGAAGAATTTACTTTGATGCACGTAACATATGTCCTCCTAGTTAGGCACAAAGTTAGCCAGCTTGCTAAGTTACGTTACCTACAAAAAAAACTAAGACAGCAATTGAAAGATCGTCCACCATCATTGCTAAGCTGTACGCATCGTCATATGAATTACCTTGATTAGTAGCCTCCATTTTTGGTGATTGATTTAGATTTGTGTACTATGTATGTTGTTAAGGTCCAGGGCTGGCAGACTTCTTGCCCTTGACTGGAGCAGATTCTGTACTCGTGCATGCTGTCAGCCAGGGTCGCTTTGGGGTGGGGTACCGCATGACGTAGGACGTCGGAGTGTAAACAGATGGGAGCACGTGTATCACATTTTGAACCACCCACACAACAGTTTGATCATTTTAATTATGAAAAAAAAAAAAAACAATGGCAGCCATCCCTCCTTGGTTATGACCGTTGTTTCCTTTGTTTTTCATCCACGTATGCATTATATACAGGTCATTTGTGATGATTCAGCAGGAAATGTACATTTATAGACCTACATCTAGATAAATGTATTGATTTCGAGAATCCCTGACCAGAATAGCGATTGTCTTAATTGTGGTCCATACACAATCGAACAATTTCTATGCGTTCATACGATAGAACTACAAAAAAAGAGAGTGAGGACGACAAAAGGGGGGAGGGGCGGGGGGGATTATCATGAAAGCCTGCCACCTGCTGGGATCGCTTTGTGTTGTTGGAGGTGAAGAGTTGCATTTGCGGAAACGTTTGACGTTTTTCAATACGTTGCAAACATAAACACAGCCATGTACATTAGTGAAACATAAACATACCCAAACATACTTGATGACAATACATATACACATTGATAGTAATTACAATACCGGTATGTAGGTGCTCTCTATATAGAGGTAGAGAGCACACAACTTATTGTGAAGGGTAAACACATTTATTCTAAACAATGCCATTAATCGTACATCGTACGAAAGGCAAGTAATTAATCGATAATTCAACCATTGTACATAGTATACGATGATTGTAATTACACCTGCTTATACACCTTGCTACGCTCTCACTGGCCACTTGTTGTACTTTTCCTTTTACTATGAAGGAAGCGCGTGACCAGTGCGAATCGTCGTCTGTAGTTGATGCACGGGAATAAAGGCAGTAACCCCTGTTCGCCATGAGGCATTACAAGCCTGCAGGCAGGGATTTATGGGTCGAGGACAAGCAAAACTAAAGATAAAAAGCACGCGGAAAATGGGTGCAGCCTGTAACACAAAGACCCCTTGGTGTTCAACAGCACCCCCATCTTCCTTTAAAAGAGCTCCCCCCCCTCCTCCACCCCCTTTCTCTGGTCGTGGTGCATTATGGGGAAAGTCGTTGCCATTCGACCTCTGCAGGGCCTGCGCGGACGCAGCTAGAACCCTGAAATTCATTATGCCTTTAAAACCCTTATTTATTTCCGCATAACCTACACACCGTCAGCGGGAGTCCAGCCTGGAGAACAACCACAGCCATTCACTTTATTCGGAATTTTAACAAACACAATTTATACATATTTAAATTTGACGGGGTGAATACTGTTGGAAGAAGTGAAGATTGAAATATATTAAGAAAATGTCCGGAGAGAGAAACCGCAGGACGCTTGCTTTCCGAGGAGGTGGATTGGCTGCACCGGGTTCCAGCGGTATCGATGGGGGTACGACTAACAGCTGTGGGGCCCGGGCCTGTCAAGAACAACATTTGAACGGTAACCAGCCAAATCAAGAGGAGAACCGGGATCTGGACACGAAAGGACCATCGCAGGAAGCCGTGGACGGCACTGGGTCTGTCAGCGATAGCACAGAGCCCGAGGTGGAGGAAGAAGAGGACCCGGAAGGGGGTAGTTGGGCAGCCGACGAGAGTGACGACCGCGTCGGCTCGGTGGAAGGGGAAAACGACTCCACGGAGCGAAGCAGCGGGTCCGCAGATAACTGTCAGGGGAACACTCTAGACGCTGTGTCGGGGAGCGGAGGGACGGGATCCGAGGATCACAGAGTCGAGGCTGGCTCCCGGAAATCCTGGCTAGAGATGAGACCGCAAACGCTACTTCAGAAACATTCACCATTTCATGCGTCGTGGTTGCAAGAGTTTCCATGGCTCAAATTTGGCCAAGAAACAGGACTTATGTCGTGCTCTTGGTGTCACAACATTGCCACTAAAAACAGCGACGAGCTTGTGAGAGGCAGTCGTAACTATAAGCGGGCCTTGCTGCTGAGGCATCACCTGTCCTCTGAACACGGGAGGAACGATCCGACCAAGCAGGTAGCTAAAGTCTTAAAGCTTGTCTATTTATTTACTTTGCTACTTTATTCCTTGACGTATTACAACGTGTTTTGTATTCGTGCCTATCTTTATGTTTATCACGATATCATTTAACTAGTGATGAAACTTTGCTGAATGACTTGAGACAGTCTTATTTCCAGGCTAATGGGCTAACCCTAGCCCATCTTAACGTAGCTATCAACTGACATTAGCCTCGCTCTTAGCTGAACGCTATCTACAGTACCAGAGTGGTTGGGCAGTGGCAATAGTGTCGAAAAGCCAATCGCTATGCTAATGTTACCCGGGTTTTGGATATCAACATGCCGGAACCCTGTCCTACGCTAACATTATTTTATCGGTGAATAAAAAAGTAAACACTAGCGCTGTTTGACAGACCTGTCAAAGTACAAGCCAATGGACCACAATCCTTATTCATCTAGTAAATATTATGGGTGCTCTTGCTCTCGAATCGCACGCACAATTACTTTTTGGAATATTTTGTAAATGAGAGAAAAAATCCAACTGTATACAATGGTAAATGTCTTCGCAAACATTGTTCACTGTTCAACGAACCCCTTTGTTGCCTCAGCAGCTGACTTGATTGCTAGCTTGCTAGAGGTCACACAATGGCAAGGGCTCGACCCCTTAGCAGCCTTTGGGGAACCGCACCCCTACCCAACCCCCTCACTTCCCCTTGTTCTCCCACATGCAATCTCCCTGGCTCGCAGTCCGGTATGACCTCTGGCGCATTTCTTCCCCCTCCCATTGGGGAACTAAATTAGAGGCATTGTGCTAGAATGACTCCCCAAAATCCATAGATGGTGTCACTTGGCATGCTTGACAAGGGGGGCAGGAGTAAATGATGTTCCCTGGAGCCTGACAGCTTGCCTGGTCTAAATTCAAAAGGCTTGAATGCGTAAGGCATGGGATCACCTGATGCTGTTCACATATCGATAGATTTTCTGTATAAACCTTTGAGGCGTACCCTATAAATACAGCCACAGCCACACCCTATAAGGACAATGCTGAAGTCTTGTGTCTGTATTGACCAATGTTGAGCTGTTTACTTAGGTTTGAAAAGAAGCAATAAGGAGTTTCCCTACCACTGAGCCCTAAAACTATCAAACGAAATGCATAAATTGAATGAGCATTTACAAAAACTGAACGCATAGTGGTCCAAAGTTGACATGCATGTTTCTTACAGTGCTGTTTCCATAAACTTAATGTTTTATTCAATGTACTGTCATTAAACCTGGGTTTTGAAAATCATCTCTGCCAGATACTATAGCAAAGAACTCCAGCTATAATTCTATTGGCACACAATACATTTAGTCCTGAGTCTTGTTAAATAATAAATTATCCCACCCCACTATGTACACCCTGGGTTTGATCTGAGCTGTCAGGGGAATTAAGAGCAGCACATCGTTGGACTCTAATTTGTAAGTGAAGAGGATTGTACTCCCACTTTTAGTTCTTACCCCTCTACACGCAATCACTAATCAGAATGACTTAGAGTGAGCCACTGACCTGTACACATCTCTAATTGGTAAGGAGCCCAAGAGAAGTGGGTATTAGGGGCTTGGTCGTGTGGTTACTCCCTAGCAACAAGGACCCCTGGCTGTAGATCTAGAGGTCAGGGAAGCTCTTCTTATGGTGAAGCATGCTGGAAAGTGAAGGAAAAAAAGCCAGTGCCTCTTTATTGGAGATGATTAGATTGTGATAGTGCATGAATTTAATTTAAGGCAGTCGAGTGGTCCCAACTTTGACACCGCCCTTATGTCTTCTATAATTCACTTTAACGTTTGCCTTTGGTGTTATTACTTTGGTGTTATTATATTCTGTGGTCAAAGTTCATCGAAAGTATGTGATCAAGCTAGTTTTGTATTTTAAAGCCAAACATAAAAGGAGATATTGGGGACAAAAAGCCAATGTCTTTGCTCTTTTCACCCATTCCTGAAATTAGTTAGGCCCCAGCTGCATTGGTTAAAGCTAACTCGATTAGCCCCGAGCAGTCTGGGCATACTAGGGCAGCTGTGGCAAAGGAGGGCCTCAATTTGAGAAGAAGACTGTGTTCCTTATTTATATGTTATTTTTCGTTTTTGGTGACTACATGAAGGAAGGTTAGGAATATCATAAAGCACACGCCTGAGATCCAGATCTGGGGTCAAAGGAGACCCTTTCTCCCATTGAATTTCTCTCAGAAAAACGGAGATTCTGTTATTGTATTATCATTTGTGCTGAGTCTGTGTTAAGATCACACGCAACTGTTAAATGTCGGTCTGAAAGGAGCGATAGGGGGTGACGATGCAGGGACCCCATCCCCCCCCCAGTCTGTTAGATAGATGGGATGTTTATTGGGGGCCATGGGTCGCTGGGGTGTGTGCACGTCAGTTAGTGTAGGGGCCCAGAGGGAGAATTCTTCTGTTGGAATCGGTCTGCAAGCTTGGCTCTCACTGACCGTGTCTCTCTCATACCCTCCTTCCCTCATGTGTCCCAGCATTGTCAGGGGACCCAGGAGCCGTTTCGGCGCGGCCCACCCACACCTTGGGCCGAATACACACTGCAGTATTGTTCTAAGATCTGGGGTGAGATGGGTCTGTTGAGGGGAGAACTGAAAGGGTGGGCGACAGAAGAGAGGGGGGGATAGAAGGATGAAGATGTCCCCGGGCGTTGGCAAAGACATGGGCGTGGGCTAGGTGAATATGTGTAGTGGGGTAGGCGTGGTGGTTTCTTTGTGTGTAGGGTGCAGGAGGGGGGTGGTGTTAAATGTGGACCAAAGTTGTCCCAGTGTATGTGGTGTTGTGTCAGGACAACGCTAACCCAGTGTAAATGGGTGTGGATGTGTGTAGATTAGTTTGCCCTGAGGCTGTGTACTTCGTTCAGGTTTGTTCCTGTTGTTTGGAGACTCCTCCCGCTTTCCAGGCTGCAGTCTGAAAGGGGGTTGGGGGTCCATGTCCGCTTTCTGTTTCAAACGGGGGTAATTTCTACTTTGCAGGTGCGGGTAATTTTCAGGGCCA
>JAOTIX010000089.1:8028521-8039360 GCA_027123715.1 Gaidropsarus macrophthalmus | reverse complement strand
ACACACACACACACACACACACACACACACACACACACACACACACACACACACACACACACACACACACATAATACACACCTTCCAGCAATGCACACCTGTGTTTATTTGTGTTTGTTTCGGCTGAACGAGTACAATCACCTTCTTAAATAGGCTCACATACATACCCACAAACACACACACACACACACACACACACACACACACACACACACACAGACACATAGCCGCCCACACAGTCGCTGGGCTGTGGTGGGGTGTGTGTGTGGATCTGTGGTGTTGTGAACGTTAGAACAACGAGAAGAAAACAGCCTTAAGTGCTTCCTCTCATTCATACTGGAGCAAACAAAGAGTCTCTCTCTCTCTCTCTCTCTCTTTCTCTCCTGCGCTCTCGCTCTCTCTTTCTATGATAACTATAATGTGGTCAGTTGTGTGTGTGTGTGTGTGTGTGCGTGCGTGTGTGTGTGTGTGTGTGTGTGTGTGTGTGTGCGTGCGCAGGTGTAGGTGTAGGTTTGTATGTAGGTGTAATATGTAATATGGCAATGTGTCTATGAGTACTAATGCAAAGCAATAATTGCCGATTATAGTTTTTATTATTTTATAATTTTTGTATTATTATTATCATGATTAATATCATTATTCAACTTCTCCAATTTTAATTTCTGTCTTTCTGTCTGTTTAGTCCTTTGACGGGAATATGAGAAAGGAAGTCCCTTTATCGTTATTGCAAGACAGTTATATGATATGCAGACTGTATGACCGATATGTACCCCAAACATATACTGAATAATATATGACTATTAGTAATAAGACTTTCAAGAGGCTACTCCTAGCTTACTTCTCCACTAGTGCGTCAACAAATGGACTGTCTTAGACCAAAACTAATGCAAAATGAATATGAATAGGCCACTAATGATAATACAACAACTAATCGTTTCACTTGTGTTTGGACTTCAACTGCTGCTGGTGAAAGGACTCTCTCGGGGGGGAGTCCCGCTGTTCAGCTAATCACAGGAGCTTATCTCCTGGTAACACGAGAGCATGGTATACACACACACACACACACACACACACACACACACACACCGCGGGGTCTGTCAAACTATTTAGGAGTGTGTCCATTATGGGTTGCCTCTACCAGTCATGTGGCGAAGCCGAAACTCCAGGGAGAGAGGAGAACGAGGATGGGGGGGGGGCTTCTTTAATTGCATTACTTTTTTGTTGTTGTGTTTAGCACACACAGACACACACACAAACACACACACACACGCACACACAAATGCCGACAAACACGTATGCACACGCACACACGCAACGCGTCTTTGAAGTGCCCACAGCGTCTTCAAAGTGCTTGAGGTCGCTCTGTGGGGTAAGATTAGATTTCATGGCTTCCTCTACTCTCTCTCTCTCTCTCTCTCTCTCTCTCTCTCTCTCTCTCTCTCTCTCTCTCTCTCTTGCTCTCGCTCTCTCTGTCTGTCTGTCTCTCTACCTCCCTCCCTCCCTCCCTCCCTGCCTCCCTCCCTCCCTCCCTCCCTCCCTCTCTCTGAGTTAGTATTGGATTACAGGTTCACACGCTCGCGAGCAGACCGCCCGTCGCCCCGACCAATTGCTCCATTCATTCCAACGCCGGAGACGGCCGTCGGCCGCTGATTGGTTATCAGCGTTGGCTTACAGAACTTTCCCACGGCTAGCGCGTGCTGACAGCCGGCCAGCCACTCCTCATCACAGCCGGGGCAGCGTTTGAGGACAACGCCGATGGGCGGAGTCACAGACAGTCACGGACCGAACGTCCATTGGACCGCTGTCAAAAGTATTTTTTTCAAAGGAAGGGGGCAGTTGGCGTGAGCCAACTGCGCTGTCGCTCAAGCCCAGAGTTGCGTCTTAATTGGCTGTTGGTTGTCCAGGCCCCGCCCCTTGTTGGCAGAAAGGAGCATTGAAATGATACCGTGGGAAAGCTGAGCGTTTCAAACGGATGAGCTTTGGTGGGCGAACTTCAACACACGCAACTTCTGGCAAAGAGGACGAGCGCGCAAACACGGACTGTAATAGACTGAATAGAAGAGCGTCAAAATGAAGAGGAATCACGACTTTAGTTCCTCTGACAGCGAACTGGATGAGAATATTGAGGTGGAGAAGGAGAGTGCAGATGAAAATGAGTAAGTTTGTCATCAACATTAAGTCACGTTTAATTCAAGTAATCATTTCGCAGATTACCCGCACTATTGCATAGGCATTTTTCCTATAGCCTACTTTAAGCATTTTAAATTTAAGAATAAAAAATGATGTTAATGTTAATATAATTTCCTATTTTCTCCTACAGAAATATGAGCTCTCTCGGGTCTATGTCCCCCACAACGACAACACAGGTGCAGGCTAGAAAACGTCGTCGAGGGGTAAGTTATCTGAAGCACAGATGTGTTTGTTAAGAAAAACTCTGTAATTGTGTGATACAAACTGCGATGTCTTGCTGGTGACGTGATGCATAACTGTCCGTCTCCTCCTCAGATCATCGAGAAAAGGCGTCGTGACAGAATCAACAACAGTCTCACGGAGTTGAGGAGACTCGTTCCAAGCGCCTTTGAAAAACAGGTAAAACCTGAGCATTGCGCCAACACATAAGTCACCTCGAAATCTGTAATAGGCTATGAGTCATTCAAAAGTTATATCAAACACAGCATATGTCCAGAGGGCTGGACACATTTTTACCGAATCAATATCGGCATTTTCGCACTTAATTTTAGGGCTCGGCAAAACTGGAGAAAGCTGAGATTTTGCAGATGACGGTGGACCATTTGAAGATGCTCCATGCAGCCGGGGGCAAAGGTGTGTGTTTGACGAAGAGAGAAAAAAAACTTTATAAAAATTAATTTGAATTCATTTGGAGATCACAAGAATATTTTTTTTCTGCACTAAGCTCATATTGATTGTTCACAACAAATTCAGACTGTTCTGGAAACATGTTCAAAGGATCTGTGTAATTGAGTGGAAAGCACACTGAACCCAAATGCTAACCAATGCTTCCCTGCAGGTTACTTCGATGCCCATGCCCTGGCCATGGACTACCGGGGGCTGGGCTTCAGGGAGTGTCTGGCCGAGACCGCCCGCTACCTTAGCATCATCGAGGGTCTGGACAGCGCCGACCCTCTGCGGATCCGCCTGGTCTCCCACCTCAATAGCTACGCCAGCCAGCGGGAGGCCCACGGCGGCCTCAGCCACCTGGCTTGGGGCTCCGCCTTCGGCTCCCCCGCCGCCCACCTCACCCACCCCCTGCTCCTCCAGCACCACCAGCACCTCCAGCAGGGGACCCCCACCCTGGCCCCCCGCCCCCGCAGCGCGACCAGCAGCCCGCCCACGCCCCCCTCGTCTTCAGCCTCCACCGCCTCCTCTTCCTCTCCTTCCTCTCGCTCCTCCTCGTCGTCGTCCTCCACGGCGGACGCCCTCCTCTCAGGGCGGAGGAGTCGTAGCGCCACGCCCCACGCGGACCAGCAGGGACCCATCAGGGTGCATCCGGCCCCCGTCATCGCCTCCTCCGTCACCGGCAGCGCGGCGTCGGCCGGCGTGCTTCACCCGGGGTTGGTGGCCTCCTCCTCCGGGGCCAAGCTGCCCGCCGCTCTCCCCCTGACCTCGCTGTCGGCCTTCCCCTTCCCCTTCAGCGCCTTCCCCCTCCTCTCCCCTGGCAGTGCGGTCGCTGCGGCCACCGCCATGGGCTCCCAGGGCCCTGTGCCCAGCGTGGGTAAACCCTACCGGCCCTGGGGCCTGGAGATAGGGGCCTTCTGAGAGACACTGACAACGCACACAGAGAGACTTCATTTTACAGAACTAGCAGAGCTGGATCCTCCACGGACAAATGCTTTTTCTGTTTTGTTGGTCACTTCAAAAAGAAAAGTGCCATTTTTTCCGCCTCTCTTCTAAAAATGACACTTCCTATGCAAGCTGATAGTTATGAGAAGTTCTATTTTCCCAATGAAATTTTTTTATTTTTTTTGTGTACAGGAAAAAAACTAACAGATGGGGGAATCTGGGACTTTAACAAAGACAGCGATGATTAATTATTGATTGGTCTCCTTATTGGTTTTTACCCCAGCTTCCGTCCAATTGGAAGAGACCATCCAGATGGTCAAGTAATTCTTCGTCAAGTTCCCCCTCCCCAGAAACACATGCACTCACACAGCATCCACGCCCCTTGGATTTCACATTGAGATATAAAACACACTGTACCGCTACCCTGAGAGAGAGAGAGAGAGAGAGAGAGAGAGAGAGAGAGAGAAGAGAGAGAGAGAGAGAGAGGGGATGGGAGCATGAAAGCAACGTGCTTGAAGCACGTGAGGATCATCCCTTTTATCCACATTTTATGGTGTGGAATAACCAAACCCAGGTGTCTGTGTGACTAAACACTTGGAACAGAAGTTAACTCGCAGCTCAGTTTGAATAAATAAACCATAATTTACCTATGACCTGCTACAGTCTTTTTGTCCGCCCTTGTTCCAGCTCTCTTTCACAATTTTTATATTCGTGGCAGGACACACAGGGATTCAAAATGCCATTTCTACAGTCCATATTTCTACGTTTACAAGTTGGCCCACATTTCTACTTCACTACACCGTTAATGTGTGTCTGTGGTTTGTATCGGCATAAAATAACGGATGATTTCCACCCTCGTATTAGGTATCCTATGTGTACAACTAAAATAAAATGAATGTATGATTTGTTGAAATTAATAAAAAAGTATGTATTTTACCTTTTCTGTGAGGATCCAGTGCAGTGTCTCTCCACCGTCTTAACAAAATTGATTGGAGACTTTCTTCCCTTTCTTCACTTTCTGGTCCTCATGTTATGTCTTATATTCGACCAGTCCCCTGCGGCTCTGAGCCTCTCCTTGTAAAACGTGTAAAATATTGCAGGTTTGTATATTTTGTACTAAAGGAGACTAAACTTATGACAAATCAGAGTTTATAAACTTTTTAAAAGCTTTTGCTTGGTGATTGATCGCTTTTTAATAAAATATTTCCTAGTGGTGTGTCTCGAAGACTAAACACATTTGAGTATGTAACAAGAAATGTGCGTTTTGAATGTGTGTGCGCGTGTGTGTGTGTGTGTGTGTGTGTGTGTGTGTGTCTGTGCATGTGCATGTGTACGTGCATACAGTGTGTGTGTGTGTGTGTGTGTGTCGGGGGGGGGGGCAGTGCCTTATATCAGATGAGGCCTGTAAATGTTCTCTCATCGGCCTTCTGTGTGTGTATGTTTGTGTGTTTTTGTGAATGTGTGTGTATATGTATGTGTGTGTGTGTACAGGAAACCATTAACAAGGAGGGGATATCCTGGACCACAGTGGCCCTGCTGGCCCCTACTGGTCCCTGTGTGCCGTGTGGGAACCAGCGGAGGATGAGACCTGGAGGAGGAGGAGGAGGAGGAGAGAGGTGATGGAGACTGAAGTGTGAGCGTGGATGCGGCAAATGAAAGGACAGAAGAAGAAGGGATGAAGGGCAAAGGGGGAAGGATGAAGGGGGAGATCAAATAGAGAAAGGAAGGGTGATGTGTGTGTGTGTGTATGTGTGTGTGTGTGTGTGTGTGTGTGTGTGTGTGTGTGTGTGTGTGCGCGCAACGAGAGGGAGAGAGTGAGTGTGAGAAAGGGAAGTGTACAGAGCAGCTTTGTCTCCCTGCCATCATTTCAGTTCATACCAGCTGCACCTTCTGTTGTCCACTCCTACACGTCCTCCCTTTCTCTCTCTCTCTCTCTCTCTCTCTCTCTCTCTCTCTCTCTCTCTCTCTCCCTCTCTCCCTCTCTCTCTATCTCTATCTCTCTATCTCTAACTCTCTACACACCACTCATTATACCTTTAATTTCCCATTTTAACCCACTCTAGTCCTCCATGTGTTTGCTTGCTTAATTTGTTTTACTGATACTGTTTCACCATCCTTGGACTAATAAGAAAGGGAGAGCGATGTGACATACACGTAAGTGAGACCTCGAGAAACCATAGTTAGGTCCTGTCTCCCCCTGGTGGCCAAATGCAGTACTGTTTCATTACAGTAATGATACGTGACAATGTTTACCATTACAGTAAAACGTTCATATTCAGATTTGAAAGCTATAATCCTAAATTGTATTTGTTTAAGATCACATGGTCCATCAAACTACATAATAAAAAATAAAAAATAAAAAATAATCCACAATTACTTCCAATTTCATTCCATGAATCCCAAATCTTTATTAACCACTGCTTGCTCACAAAGGTACACATGGAGAAGGGGGAAACACACAGAGAGAGAGAGAGAGAAAGGCGGGCAGGCGAGTAGGTGTGGTGAAATTCTGAAACCATGTGCAACGGATATTCAGTAGCCTTTAACCACATTGTGTACTGAAGGTGATGGGTGATGAGTCATACTATACTTTGCCTTGTATTTTTAACCAGAGAAAAAAAAGCATGTGGCACTAATGTTATCTATCTACCCACCCGTCCATGAAATACATACACACACTCAAACAGGCTAGCAGTGTCAATGTGACTGCCACGTCACAAACCCATGCACTAACATCCCTGGTCATGTGCGACACGAATACGAAAATATCCATTCGCAAGTGTTTCAGATGGCAACATTGTGATTCGTCATAGTCTAAGCTCTAGCCTACCGTGTATGGCTTCAATATTTCAAATTTTATGGTTTTTTAACAAACGACTTTGGTAGTTTGTTGGGATCCAATTGTGAACAAATACTGATATTCATTAGGAAGGGTATGCGTGTCGGATTGGGCTCTACTATCTGGCATACGGTAAACAGGTATGTAACGTGATCCAAAAAATCTAATATGGAAATGCATACGTCACTAGAAGCTGATGTGACACTGTAGCCTTTTACTTTTCTGACAAAATGCCATGTGGTTGGAAAATGCACGTTTTCTTTTAATCTGTCAAATGTGTTGGCATGCATTCAAATAATTGAATGGTCCGATCATCAAAATGGATCATGTAGGCCTGCGTTCCTTAGTGACGACCGTTTGTTTTTCCAAATGAGGCCAGCCATTAGTCAGCGGTGAATTCAGTAAATTGCTAAATTAGTTAGTGAAGTTCTATTCATGTTTCATAAAAACCTGTGTAAGACGGAAGTGTAATATAGAGGCGGAGGTGCTTCTAGACAGAGCGAGTGTAAAGAAGTAGAAGTAGAACAAGTAATTTCCTATTGGTAGGCCTACACTCATCAATAACCTGACGGGAGTGGAAGTACGGTGTTTAGGTTCTCCACACGGACACAGAAACAGACATCAGCTGCCCGCAGTGTTTTTATTCCCGATTGAAGGTCACATGTGGGAACACCTTCAAGACCATTATGTTCAGGTCAGAAGTGGGCGGGAACAAGAACACGTGGGCTGGGCCTAGTCGGGATGCGACCAAATACAACGAACGTCAGCTAGCTAGCAAACTCACAACAATCACCAAAGCCTGATACCATACAAGAAAAACTGCAACCGAAAATAAGAGATTGATATGAACCAATGAAGGATTACGTCCATATGAAGGGAGAGGAAAATTATATATAAAATGGCACACGGCAATCAATACTTTTGCTGCTTGAATCGTACAGTATATAACAAAAAAAGAAGTATTTACACGAACCAATATCTACTGTCACTTTGTCAATCGTTTTTTTTTCTCACATTTGAAACCGAGCAAAAACATTCTTTTGTTTGGGGGGAGAGGAGGGACACATTAATTATCTTTTTTTTATTCCTTTTTTAAATAATTTTTCTTTGTTTCCCCCCCTGCTTTGCTATGCTATCTGGATTTTTAAACGGCTCCCCCCACACAAAGCGCTGATCATTTTGTAGTAGTAGTTGAAGTAATAGGAGTAGTAATAGTAGTAGTAATAGTAGTAGTAGTAGTAGTATGGGTGTATGGCGAAGAGGAGGAGTGGGAAGGTGGCTGGGGTGGAGGGGGGAGGGGAGGGGTAGCAAGAGAAGGGCGGGGGTCGGCGTGGTAACAGGTGGTGGCGGTGGTGGGGGTCATGTGGGTGTATCTGGTGCAGGGGAGGCAGGCGGCGTCGCGTGTTGCCATGTTCACGCTGTGATCTCTTCCCTCAGCTCCTTGTTCCTGCGCACCTCCTGGGCATGTTTCTCCTTCACACGCACACACAGGCACACGCACGCACACAGGCGCACGCACACACACAGGCACACACACACACACAGGCACACACACACATAACGTGTTTTTATGCTTTTGCAGGGATTTTTTTGCTTACTTGCAGCAATGTACTGACCTCCATATACAGTATATAGTCCAGTCACCATCCTCTCTCCTCTCTCTCTCTCTCTCTCTCTCTCTCTCTCTCTCTCTCTTGCGCCCAGCATTTGATTTGTTACCTTGCAGTCCGATGCTGGCCAGCCTTCTCTTCCTCCTCCTACCCTTAAATATCTTCCTCCTCCTCCTCCCTTTCCTCCTGAGCCTCACTTTACCTCTCTCTTCTGAACAGCCCATTCCTCTTCATCTCACCCTCTTCGTGTCTCTCTCCTTCGGCTCACCTTTTTTCTAACCATGTAGGACTCAACGCCATCGTCTTCTTTTTCCCCCCTTTCTCTTCCTCTCTTGTTCTCTGTCTATCTCTCCATCTCTTTCCTCTCTTCTCTCTTCCACATCCTCCCCTTTTCTCATTTTATTTTAATGCTACTGTTCTAAACAGCCTGGTCTCACAGGAATATGTGAAATAACGCTCAACTCAAAATCTGTGGTGGGCCCACGGAACCATTGAAATTTCCTTGAAACACGCGGATTTCGCTCCAATGCAAGTTAATGACACTTGTGTGTGTCATTAAGTAACCCTAACACTAACCCTAATCCTTCACTGAAATGTCAGCGTCTGTTGTATTGTATTGAGCGAAATCTGAGTTGTTGAAACGGGGATCCATGTGTGGGCCAAGGGATATGAGTGTCATTAAGTTGGAGCGAAATCCGTGTGCGTTTCATGCAACGAAATCTGTGTGTGTTTCACGGAAATATCAGTGATTCCCATCAGCGCTATATAAGCGCTATATAAATACAGTCCATTCCCGGATTCACGTATTTTGAGTTAAGCGTTACCCGTGATTCCACGGATTCCTGTGAGACCACGTTGGTTTTAAACCTCCTCCGCAGGTGCAGGTACTCCCTGATGAAAGCCAGATGAGCCAATGCGGTTCTCCTCCTCTCCCTCTTCTCCCTTCCCTCTCCTCCCACCTTCACGCTCCTCCTCGTCCTCCTCCTCCTCACCTTCTCCTGCAGGCGCTCCATGATGGAGGCCAGGTAGGCCATCCGGTTCTCCTGGATCTGGTCCATCTTCATCTGCAGCTTCTCCTCTGCCATGCGGCTGAAGTTGCTGTTCTCCTCCATGGCCTTCATCAGCACGTCACGCTCGTGGTCGCGCTTCTCCGCCAGGGCCCGCAGCACCTGGGCCTCCTGGCACTGCAGGGTGGAGGGGGGAGAGAGAGAGAGAGGGTGGGTGGTGATGGGAGGAGAGGGGTACAGAGGATGGGAAAGATGAGGGACGGTGTCATGGAGGAGGTGGAGATGGGGTTGGGTGGATGGTGATGGTGTAATGGAGGAGGCAGGTGAAGATGAATGAAGGGGTGGGGTAGAGAGGCAGGTCAGTCGTGGAAAGGGAACAGTTCTTTTTTCGAGGGAGAGATTTAGTTTTTTGCATTTATGTCAATTGTTCATGTCCTTTACCTCTGTGTATGTATCATAAGGCCTTAAATTATGTGAGCGATACAAGGCATTCTACAAACTCAAATTGGATTAGCCGATTGATCTGTCGGTAGGTTGGTTGATCAATGACTAAGCTTCCCGGCTGAATCTATAGATCGGCAATCAATGAAATGCGGGAAATATCCAATTGCTAGATTACATTCTCCAAGGCATCTCTTTACCAGCAACACCATCACCACCACCACCACCACCATTACGATGCAGCCAGCCGGTAAACATGCAACACATGATTCTGATATATCAGCACCAAATTAGGATCATTAAATGATGAGTTTAGTTGGCTCCCTGCATCTAGTCAGCATAATCCCTTTAAAGGATTTGTAATTTAGAGATTGCCATGTTGGTCGCAGAGACAAATACAGGGCAACAAAAATTGGGGTGTCTCCTTAGACTAAAGAGTGAGGAGCACACAAAGAAATGCATGTTCATGAATAGATGGCCTTTTTGCTTATCACTGAAACCTTACACCACAAAAGTCAGCCTCTGAGATGTCGGTATTGGTCATTTATAATATTATTTTGGTCATTTGTGTCCGAGCACAGCTTTGATTTTCCGTCACATACTGGAATAAATAGGGCTTATGATGTCACCATGGAGACATCCATCATCATCATCATCATCACCATCATCATCATCATCATCATCTATCGGAGACACGATGGGTGGCAGTTGAGAAGGCAAAGGAGAAGAAGACTGCCTTACTCTCCTTCGGTCCTCGGCCGCCTCCAGCTTCTTCTGGATGTCCTCCAGGGAGATGTCCTTCTTGGGGGGGGTGGTGACGCAGTGGGAAGCATCGGACACGGGGGACGGGGACTTCAGGATCACTTCGAAGGCCTGCCCCGAGGCCCGCTTATTGATGGGCTTAATGTCCATGTCTGCGAGACAAGCAGCGGGCTTCTCTGTGATTGGTCAAATGGTGGAAACGACAGGACAGAAGGAAGGATCGAAGGACGCAGGGAAGAAGAAAGGTAGGGGTACAAAATCAAAAATGTTACACGTCTGGTATTAAACTTTTTTTTTTCATTCATTCATTCTCTTCCGCTTATCCGGGGCCGGGTCGCGGGGGCAGCTGCCGGAGCAGGGACACCCAGACTTCCCTCTC
>JAOTIX010000089.1:7968078-7981078 GCA_027123715.1 Gaidropsarus macrophthalmus | reverse complement strand
CACACACACACACACACACACACACACACACACACACACACACACACACACACACACACACACACACACCAGGTTCATGTTAGCTTGGCATATACTGTACTGTCAGCTAAGCTTATAGCTTGCTTATTGAACATTCAGCATGGTTAGGAAACATGTTTTATATTTGTGTGTGTGTGTGTGCGTGTGCGTGTGTGGGTGCATGCGTGCCCACCCAGGATTATTTCTCACAGAGGTAGACACACCGACACAGCAGTTTACGCATAGCTAAGGTTGATTAGCATTGGAAATAGGGTTAGCTCTCGTGCTCTCGTAGACTGTTATGAGCTGTGAAGTGTTGTGAGCAAAATATGAAAACAGATATGTTTTTTGATGTGATAAAAAGGTGTTGTGCACCTTGTGCTTCTGATTTCAAAGCAAAATGATGTTTTCGATTGCTTTAGCATTACTTATTGGGAGGAAACCCTTGTACTTGAGAAGTGAATCATGACCTAGATTGTCCTTCAAGTGAAAGCATAGATAATACTTAAAACGTACATCTTACAACTCACAACTCACAACTTCAAATGCTTGAGAAACTGTGATTTGAAACCCAAGACGTGTATGGTATGGCTGCAGGCAGGCAGCTTGAACATGCTTTGACCTTAAGTTCAACAGAACCTGGCAGACACTGTAATTACAAGCCCTTTTATAAAAAATAACTTCAGACAAGTTATTTCTCTGTAGTGATTCTTTCCATGAAACACAAAGTTATCCAGTAAGCCTGCGGCTCAATCCACATGACTGAGTGAGTTTGGACTGGTGTGTTGTCCTCCTCACTCAAATTACTGTTGTTCTGTTTTTTAATTTTGTAATGCAAGAACGTGTCTCTGTCTTTCTCCTGTAGAACATGAGCACCTTTGAGGGCGAGCTGGAGAACTTACTTGGGGAGTTCCACATCAAGATGAAAGGTGGGCTGAGAGTGGTGCTCTCAAAACATATGGTATAGAATGATTTGTCCTAAGTAATAGCATTACTGATTTTATTAGTATTATAATAGTATTACTAAATTGGCCAGATTTTATCGACAAGGATATCGCAGGATTATTACATTAATGACAGATGTCCAACGTAATATTCTTGAGGAAGTACAAAAGATGATACATCATTATTATAGATATACAATTCAAATAAAGTATGGACATTTGAAATTAAAGTTTTCAAAGATTGGGTGGACTGGATATTTTTTTTTTTTTAAAGCATCATTTCCTTTTAAAGAGACTTACATAAGCGGTCAACCCCTGTGATCACATGAATGACAATTTGTGCCCATCTCTCTTGACATTTAGGTCTAGCAGGCTTCGCCAGGCTCTGTCCCGGTGATCAGTATGAGGTAAGGATTCGTTGTTCTGTGATTGTTTTGGGTGTTTGATTTTATTCGGATAAAGATAAAATGACTTAAAAATAAGATTACTCCTGCAGGATACTTAAAAATACATTCCTCTCTTTGCATTTAATTCTTTTTTAAATGACAAAACCATTAGGTCCCAAGGACTATAAAAGGAACAGATTTGTTTTCAATGTATTTGAAGTTTGGAGGTTTTCCTCTTTAAATCCAACTCTTGTGATCCAAACTCCAACTGTATGTCTGCTGGCCTTCTCTCTCAGATCTTCATGCGGTACGGCCGTCAGCGCTGGAAGCTGAAGGGGAAGATAGAGGTGAACTCCCGCCAGAGCTGGGACGGAGAGGAGATGGTCTTCATGCCCCTCATCACTGACCTCATCAACATCAAGGTGCCCACCTTCACCCTATCACAACAGACTGCCAGTGCTTTCATAGAATGTTATGATACTTTTTGAAGACTTTTTGAAGACTTTTTGAAGACACGTGTAGTGTGAGAGTTCTGTTAGAAGGATAATGCCCTTATTCACCGCAGGTTTACTCGGCTTGCTAATGCGCTCTCATGCTAGGATTAATGAGTTTCATAGGCCCACAACCACATTACCTGGTTCCGGTGGTCCAATAACCCAATTGGCTGCCAGGGTTAGAGTTCAGTTCCCACTGGGGAAACCAATTCTGCTAGTCACAATATTGTAATCGAGAAACGAACAATTGAGGAACCAAGGGCTTAGGCCTACACCCGCAGGTCTTTGTCCTTAACCGTTGCCGTGGTTGTGGTTCTCTACACCAGGTGACGGAGCTGAAGGGGCTGGCCACCCACATCCTGGTGGGCTCTGTGATCTGCGAGACCAAAGAGCTGTTCACAGCCATGCCCCAGGTGGTAGCAGTGGACGTGAACGATCTGGGAACCATCAAACTCAACCTGGAGGTCACCTGGTTGTAAGTAGTGAGGCTTTGCTCCTATGATGAATAGATGTGGAATGTCTTCTCATGATGTTTCTCATAGGGGAGGTGAGTCATGGGAAAAAGTTGTTGATTACTGCATAGTGTTATATAATGTGGCACAAATGTGATGCAGAGTCTCTCTCTCTCTCTCACTCTCCCTCCATGCGCAGCCCCTTCGATGTTGAGGATCTCACCCTGTCCTCGGGGAACGTCAGCAAGACCGCTGCGCTTCAGAGGCGGGTGTCCATCTACAGCCAGGGAACCCCCGAGACCCCCACCTTCCAGGATACCAGCTTCTTCGTGAGTGGCGTGTGGTACTTCTCTCTGCAGATGATGCCAGGGAAACCAGATCAGACTAGATGGGAAATCTTGTTCCTCATCCGGCTCGGGGGTGGAGATTCTCCTTCTACCAGCATTCGTACAAACTCGATGTGAAACTAATTGCTGGGAGTCTCGCTACACTAACTGTCTCTGTCTGTCCGTGTGTGTGTCTGCACCGCGCTGACCCTGTCCCATGGTGTATTATCAACCCTGATGATGCTGTCCTATACATGTTGTTAACACCACCAGTGCCTGCCCCCTGACACTAACCCCGACCCCTAACCCGTTCCCTCTCGCCCTCCTCTCCTTCTCCACCTCTCCCTGCATCCCTCCCATCTAAACTCCCAACACGCCATTGTCCCACCACCACCACTGCCCCTCCACCCCCCTTACCATCACGCACCCCATCCTTATTTGCCACCTTCGCGGCCGTTTGGGTGCAAAGCAGTGGCGGCCGCCCCCTGTGGAGCACCAGCGGCTCTCCTTCCTGCACGCGCTCCGTGACAGCCTGCTGGAGAAGCTGAGGCGCAGCCGCTCGTTCGGCGACCTGGCCTCGCTGCGGCCCAGGCCCAAGTCCAGCCTGGAGGTCTATGTGAGTGTGCTGCGTGGATCCCCGTTTCCCCAACCCCCCCCATCTTCGACGACCTCCACCCACCCAGCCATCCATCCCTTGAGCCCCCTTCTCCCATCGCCCCCACCCCCCCTTCCAATGAGTGAAGCTGGCATGGGGTGGGCGGGGTGGGCCGTGTTTCCCGGTTGCATGGGCTGCTGTTTTCGCTGCATGGATCTCTCGGTGCGGAGGCTTTCTCGGAGCTGCTTTGCTTCCTAGCGCTTGTGTGAAGGGTCGGACCTCATGGACCTCGTGGACCTCGTGGACCGGAGAGGAGCTTCACTCTTGAGTGAAGATGTGCCTTGGGTCGGGGGGAAGGGGGTGCTTGAGTTGTAGTGGTAGATTTACTGTAGTTGGTGTGAGTTTGGAGAGTCTTTAAAGGAACACACCACCGTTTTTCCATGCTGAACTATGTACTTCCCTGATCTTAGATGAGTTGATAATATACATCTCTCGCATTTGCGCGAGCGATTGAGTGTAATGTATGGCAGAATAACACCTGGGAGCACCTGGGAGAGGATTTTTTAGGAGTGATGATATTACTCTGCCGACGTCAAAGTGCTCCCAGGTGTTATTCCGCCATACATTATAGTATATTTTTATCTGCTTAGAAAATTGTCATGTTTCATTTTGTGTAACCATACTCGGGTCGTGTAACTACTCGCGTAAACGTATTTAAATAGGGAAAACGAGGAAGTGCCTGGTCGCTTCTAACTTCACCCCCGTTTGGATCCGTAGGAATGTAATGGGCCAAGCTAAATGCTAGCAAAGTAGCGCTGCGCGCCCGAGCGATCAAGTGCACGCACGAAGGCGAGAGAACTATGTATCAACTCGTCTAAGATCAGGGAAGAACATGTTTCAGTATGGAAAAACGGTGGCGTGTTCCTTTAACAACTGACCGGATCTCTTTTCTCACTCTCCGTCTAGAAATCATACATACTTGCCTCTCTCTCTCGCTCACTCTCCCTTGCATTTCCCTCCCATCAGTCCACTCTTCCGGACGACGTCTTCGAGCACGGCGGCTGCGGCGTGGCCGAGTGCAAGCGCCTCTCCTTCACCTTCTCGGACACCTCGGCCTCCACCTCCACCCCGAGCGCCAGTCCCGCCCCCACCACGCCCGGCCAATCCCACCCGGCGATTACCGTCACGCCTCCGGAGACGGACGCCTCCTTCCTCCCGCCGCCGACCGTCAGGGAGGACTCCATCGCAGAGGAGGAGGGGCTCGTTGAGGAAGAGGATGGCGATGAGGTGGTGGAGGATGAAGATGACGAGGAAGAGGAGTTGGGGATCCGAGGCAGCAGCGGCGGCAGCAGCAGCGGGGGGGACTTCGCCAGCGACGAAGCGGACGGCGCAGATGACTCGGAGTGGGAGCGGGCGGAGTCCCAACGCGACGACGACGATGACTGCAGCGGCTCGGGGCCGGCGTCGCCACGCTCCGAGGGCCAGCCGCCCACGGTGGCCCCCGAGGACGTGTTCCTGCACCACGCCCACCCGGACCTCAAGCCCCTGGAGCTGGACACGGACGAGGCCGCCGGCAGCCTCACCCGCCAGCTGGTGCGGAGGCTGACCTCCACGGACATGGGCCCAGAGGATGAGGACGGGGCCCCCCCTGGCGGAGGAGGCGGTAGGGACGGTGTGGAGGTGGGGGCGTCTCAGGGCGACGTTGTGAGCTGGGCGGCAGAGGGCGGAGGCAGCAGCCTGGAGGAGGCAGTGCAGAGCCTGCTCATGAGGCTGGAGGCGCTGACCCAGCGCTGCAGCCAGCTGCAGGACCTAGAACAGGAAGTGATGCGCCTGGAGGACCTGCTCAAGGTGAGAGTGCACGCAAACACATACACTCACACGCATGCGCGCACATGTCCTGTGCTCACACAGACGTACCTCTCACACACGCACATAAACGCACACATGCTGGCACCCACACACACCAATTTTTGTTTTGCATGAATGTTCAATAATTCAGGAGGCTGATTGCTTGCAGGCAACGCAGTAGAGTTACATATCTCTTTTTAAATATTATGTAAATGTTTCACAAAAACACTAGGTTGACACAGAAACGTGTCAGTGGTTACATTCAAATGATCACATCCATCAGGAGACTGAAAGTGTTCTTCTTCCCCATCAACCCAGTGCCGGCTACCGGGCCACAGGAGCCGCTCGTCCAGCCTCAGCCTGACGGTGGAGAGCGCCCTGGAGAGCTTCGACTTCCTCAACACGTCCGACTTTGACGACGAGGACACCGGGGACGACGGCGGCGTCCTCTGCACGCCGCCGCAGCGCTCTCCCTCGCTGGATATGGGGTGAGGAGAGCGGGGGAGTGGGATTCATCGTTCCGTAATAACCAGCCCATGAGACAATGGATTCATGGAGTGTGTGCTACTACGATTGCGCTGAATTAGTTTGAATTATTTTTACCGGTAATATTTTTTTTACAATTTCATTGTATTCATTTTTTATATTATGTGTACAATCAAACTATTTTAATTTTACGTTTAAAATCGAACAAGCACTACGTTTAAAAGTTAGTCAGGGCAAGTGGTTCGACGTATGTATGTGTATCTGTTTCCCCCATGTGGTAACAGTGTGTAAATGTCTCTGTCCCTGCGTCTCTCCAGCGGTCAGCATCCGGAGGCCAGGGGGCACTTGAGCGAAGCCCTGACAGAGGACACAGGAGTGGGCAACAGCGTGGCCGGGAGCCCCCTACCCCTCACCACTGGCAATGAGAACCTGGATGTTGCTGTTGTCATTCACTTGCAATACTGCAATCACCTCATCCAGGTAAATATTTCAGACAACTTTTTTTTATTTGTTTTTTTTATTTACACCAAGCAACACAATAAGTAATAACACATCTTAATCTAAAATATACAATTATCTAATGTTATGACCGACACCTGCCACCCTTTGGATGTAATGACAGCTGTTGACCAGTGGAGTCAGTGTTTGGCAGCGTCGCAGCCTGCTGCAGAGGCTGATGGCCCAGACGCAGCTGTTTGAGGAGCTTGGAGAAATTAGCATGGACACATTGGGAAACATCACATCTGCTGCAGACGGTAGGTGAACCCAGAGGGTAGTGTGCCAACATGGTTTTAATTATGCATACAAGACATTAAGAGCTAACAAGCCCAAGGCTAATCACATCTGACATTTTCATTTTTGTACTAATGTTTGGAGATCACTCTGCCTGATACAGAATGATGTAAGAATTTCTCTACAATTGAAAATAACAACTATGTAGAAGCTGTGATCAATTTACCAAACCAAACTTTTGATCCTGTAGACTAGTCGAGTCGAGATCTTTCCTCCTCTCTACCCCTGTATACCTCACCTCTCTACCTTCTCGTCTCTCACTCACTTTTCATGTCCAATTGTCTACAACATCATCATCACAATTTAACATCCCCACCACCAGACGCCCGCACCGTGTAGATGACCTGCGTAGGCTGTCCCACCCACCCTTAAGGCCTTTGTGTCCGTGTTCCCCCTCAGTTCTCCCAGGGCTGGCGGAGAGACCCCAGCTGTCCAAGCTGTGGTCGGAGTGCAGTGGGTCAGGGGGGCCGTTCCACACCACCCTGGAGCCCGTTTTGAAGCACATGAACGGGTTGTACCTGGCCAGATTGCAGGAGCAACACCCGCATCACACTGCCGAGTCAGGTAGGGGTTTGCTAGCGCGCTTGCCTTGGTGAGAGTGTGTGTGATTGTTACATGGCTGGACGGACTAGAGATTTGGAGGTCCATATGGAGGGGGCTGTGCAGTTTCCAATCAAAAGTGCTGCTTTGGGCAATCCCTTCATTTCCATTTCCATTATGTATATGTACAAAAATGAATGTAAATTGATCTTGATGGAGGTTGTCCACTAATTGACTCAAAACAACCACCTTCCTCTCGCTCCCTGTGTAGTGATCAGCATGGTGGTGCGTGAGATGGTGGACACGCCCGCGCTCTCCCCATCCCCTACGCACGCTCCCCCGGTGGAGGCGGCCATCTTGCCCCAGGATGTGCTCACCGTGTTCCAGTTCCGCAGCTACGTGCTGCAACACGACGTGCAGGACATGGAGACACACCTGCTGGGCCTGGCGCGGGAGGGTGAGGGGCCACCTCTACTCTTGTTCACAGTGCATCAGCTGCACAGGTGGAGGTGAGAACACATAAACTAAATCATTTGTGTGATGCTCAGGTTTGTTCGTGGAGGCCCTGAACAGCGGGGACTCGAGCCTGCGTCTGGCTGAGCTGGACCAGGTGCCTGCGGCCCAGCTCTGGCCCAAAGCCGGCACCCTCAGGGCCCTGGCCGGCTTGCTCACCGCAGCGGAGCCGGAGGTCAGCAAAGCAGCGGCCAACTACCTCTCCTCTGCTGCCTCATACACACACTTCAGGACCAAGGTGCGTTGTGGGGAGGGGGCACGGTTCAATATACTTAGTTCGAGACAGCAAAAAACTAGTGTTTGTTGATTGTGTGATTGTCTTTGGCTGCAAGAGATTTCTTTTAAAAGGTGTGTGTGTGAACATTTTTGCACTACTTGCTTGTTTTCGCACTACTTGCTCGTTTTGCACTACTTAGCCCTTATTACTATTATTCATATGTTGAATGTATGCACCAACAACCACAGCAAATTCCTCGTATGTGAAAACTACTTGGTGAATAAAGCAATTCTGATTCTGATTCTGATTCTGAACAGGCAGTAGAGTGCTACACCCAGGCGTTGTCGGATGCCAGCGTCCAGAGCCAG
This sequence comes from Gaidropsarus macrophthalmus, assembly GCA_027123715.1. Classification (NCBI taxonomy): domain Eukaryota; kingdom Metazoa; phylum Chordata; class Actinopteri; order Gadiformes; family Gaidropsaridae; genus Gaidropsarus; species Gaidropsarus macrophthalmus. Next base: position 7,973,099 of record JAOTIX010000089.1, on the reverse strand, counting down.
AGAGCTGCCTGCGCTGCCCTCAGCTGTCTGCAGGTATGTGAGGTCAACAAGAACAGCTGATACATTATGATGCCATTTTGAAAACTTTTCAGTAATTATTTTACTGAAGGGCAAAACTTAAGGGCAAAACCTTAGCCGATTTTCAATTGGAAATACTGACATAAATTACTCTATGTTGGCAACATAGCATATCAAATGTATGCCTTGCATTATCAATACTTAATTTGAAGTATTGATAACTTTTAGCAAAAAGGACAGACTGGCCTTTAAGCAAAAAGTATCAACGTTGACCGGCTCCATCTCTGTGTCTCCAGGCAACAGAGAGCATCAAGGCAGTAGTTGCTCTCTGTCACTCTGCAGATGAGGAGCTACGACACGTAGCTATTGAAACGCTCCTCGCTCTGGGTAAGTGACTGACTCCTGCACACTATCAGACTGGAGGGAAACTGAGGAATATGAGGTACAATTTTGTTCTAGAAATAGCTCAGTGTGACTCAAATGTAAATACACCGTTGAAAAACGCATCCAGGCAAAATGTGCACGATCACGGCCCACAATTTAAGGGGCAGGTAGGGGTTAAACAAATTGCTGAAGGGTGCATAAAGGAGGACCGCAGACACTGTGGGGAACACGACTCAGCGCTTTTTTCCAGGAGTCCTGGTAGCTCCTACCCTAGATTCTAGCTCATTTGTGCCACGTTGCTCCCCAGGCGATGAGGGCCGTCTGGCCTACGAGCAGCTGGACTTCGTACCAGGGGAGACGATGCTGCTGGCGACGCGCAGGAGCAACGCCCTCACCACCGCATTCTGAGACGCCGCCCGCGCATCGAACATCACACGCCACTCAACACGCCCACATGCACACAGACTTATGCACATGACAGTTTATTGAAAGCAGCCCTTTCAAACTGTCACTAATGTGGATGTGGGGTTGTGGGGGCTGTGGATGTCTTACAACACAAACTGCCTAAGTCTGCCTATCGTCTCAACCTATAAAAACATACAATGGCCCCCAACCCTCCCTTTACTCTTCTCCCTCGCTGTCGTCCTTCTCACAATAGACATTAATCATCTGGCAGACATGTTGGTGAGATGGGTGGAGAAACTATCTAGGATTGCAGTTTATCTGCTACCTGAGCGGGGGAAAATGGAGTGCAGCACTGAACAATTATACATCGAGTCTTTATGGTTTCCAAATATTCCACATGGTGTCTGTGCCCGACTTCCCAGTATGGCGGGTAGCTGAGTAAAGATCTATTGGTCTCCTCAGGCCCCTGCTCCTGCTTGCTGAGCCGGCCGTACATGGCAACAAAACATGACCTATACGGAGAGAGTGGGGGAGAGACGGACAGTAACTCGAAAAATGAGACCCGTTTGGGTGCTGCAAAGAACTTGGATCCCCAGCCCTCAACACGGAGGAGGGGATGACTTTAGTGGGGGGGGGGGGGGTGTCTCTGGATAACCTGGATGCACATTTGCCTAACAAACTGTCTCCATAGGAACCACTGTAACGGCTGTCTCTCATCATGGCAGGTCACTATGAACATAATAAGGCTTATGGTATAATTTTGTTTCATTGGTGGGTTGTTTTTTGACAGCACAATGTATGGCGTTATTTTTTTTTTAGGTTTTTGCACTGTTTGCAGGCCTGTAAATATAGCACATTGTACAGGGCCGACGTAATGTGGAGTGGCGTTTCCAAACTGGATTTATATTTTTGGGGTTATTATTTCAAAGTCCGATTTTATAGTTCTCTTGTCAGCATCAGGGATTCTTATCATGGTTGGTTCTGCACTTGGAAAATCGCTTGCAAGACCATTGGTATGTCAGGGATGGTTTCCAAGATGAGCTTACGTTGGATAAAGGTTAAAGAAAACTATAAAGATTGATGAATTTACATTTTTAACTCAAGGGTGGATTGGGATCACTCACACAGTTTGACAAGTGCATTACCCTGTACATATGTGTAAGTAACCACAAAAACAGTTTATTAAGTGCGTTTAGGATGCTTTGGTTCGATGAGGCGGGCTGATTAACAACCTTTATTCTTGATTATCCTATAGAATCCATGGTGTGGATTCAGTTTAAGGCCTTTTTCAAGGCTTGCACTTTCTACATAATAATACAATGAAAGTCTTTGGGGCAGTATAAATTGCACATGTGCTTCTGGGTGTTATACCAGAGGTTAGACTGGTTCTGAATGAATCGTATCATAACCTGAAATTTGGTGGGTAGGTCAATGGTCTGGATTTGATTTCAACCAGTGCTGTGGTACTACTGAGTTGGTTGCTCATGCACAAAAACAACACGTATGGTATTTCTTCACTCAAATGTATTTATTATTTACATATTGTGATTCTAACATTTTAGAGAGTCTAACATGATGATATCTTTGATATTTATATTTAGTCTGATACAAAAAGAAAATTACCAGTTTATTTTGAATGACTCATAATGATTATTTGGAGAGCATGTGATGGGTTTTGCATAGTGAAATTAAACCATAGATATTTTTTTCCTCTAAATTGCCCAAATCCCAATGGGATGGTATATCACAGAAACATGTTACTTTCTTTGATCCATGTCATTTTGCGGAACCAAAGCAGACTACCAAATCTTAGGTGATACTTAAGTAATAATTGGTCCTCCATCATGAATGTTATCACAAATATTCGCATTTAAGCAGAAATATTAGACTTGCCTAAAAAGATAAGCACAGTAAAATAACAAATAACATTGTAGTTGTGTATTAAGTGTATGCTCACTCCTATCTGCACAGTTCAGAAGCCATAGTATAGTAAAGCAAGCGGAACTATTTTTGTGAAATATGTATTTTTATCATTATAAGCTCTAAATGTGTGAAGGTTGCGCTTTCAAAAAAAACGAGACTTTTAGTTCATTTTCAATGCTTGGGTTTTCCCCCTTGTGAAAATAATTATGTTTTTATTTCATTTTGAGGTGAAAAGCATTACAATATCCTTATGTAATGTGATCCATTGTACCCACAAGTGTAATTCCTTTGTTTATATTTGAATCGGTGACCTTTTATCTGTTGACCAGTGGTACACATTAATGTTTTTCCATTTCAAGTCAAAAAGCACATGTTAGCAAAACATTTAGTTGGGGTGTTTTTTTTTTATTATACAGCGGCTTCGACAGAAATATGCCAGCGTGAGCTGCATTTTGAGATTAACTCTTTGTCTTTGTAGTCAATAGCATATGTTGTCACTGCATTAGCTGTGTCATAATTTACTCCATCCAAATCCACAGTATTTCATCTGCTCATTGAAAGTTGCAATAAAATTTTATTTTTGCATAATTATGAAAATGAATAATTATGAAAATGAATATTTGATTATGGATTCTTCTCTGGTATTTTGGCTGTTTGGCCAATATTGAGGTAATGTTGGCCCCCCTTCGTGCTGGTAGAGGTGTGTTTGATTCCATCATGATCAAACATCTATAGTAAAACTGTCATAGGTCTGTTTCATCCAACTGAGAATCAGAATACTAAGTACTGAAACTATCTTCCTATATTATACTATATTCATTTTATGTAACCGATACTGAGACTGTACATTTGACATCATTTTCCATGACTTACTGTCACTGGAAGTGATGAAATTATATTATACTATATTCCCGCAATATTGATATTGAATATTGATATTGATCTATGATATGTTCTCTTTTGCATGCCAAAAGTTACAAAATGTGATTGTGTTATGGCAATCTTTAGTCCACTTACTTTCAGGGAGCTGGGCTTGTGCTCGGTGGGTCGCAGGTTCGATTCCCGGGACCAGAGGGAGAAAAAAATATGGGCGGGGAGGGTGACTGAACAGAGCGGTCCCCCTCTCAATAGCCACGGCTGAAGTACCCTTGAACAAGGCACCTAACTCCCAAACACTGCTCACCGGGCGCTGCACCGCAGCTGCCCACTGCTCAAGATTCAAGATTCTTTTATTGTCATATGCGCAGCAATTACAGAGCAGTCACTGGCAATGAAATTCTTTTAAAAGTAAAAATAATTTTGACCCATTTGACCCATCACACACACACACACTGTGCTCCTTGCACAGTGTGTGTGTGTGTGTGTGTACAGGTGATGGGTCAAATGCAGAGAAGCAATTTCACCGTGCCTTGTGTGTGACAATAAATGCAATATTGACTATTGATTGTTTACGTGGTTAGCCTTACTTCATAACACCCACATCAAGAGGCACCTGCATGTTTCCTCCCAATAGAGGAACCATTTATAAGGGCTGTGGATCTTCACAGGACAAATATTGACTGTGCCTGTGGTTGAGGCCGTTGAAGGGCCTCGGAATATTGGCCTACAGGTGAGAACCAACCCTTGCCAGCATAACTATGAATTTGGTGTTTAAAGTTGAGGTACTGTCCAGAAGACTGTCGGAGTTGAACATGTCACATGTGACTTAATGCACCACCATATCGCCATTCCTATCATTTGAAACCATGCGGTCAACCCTCTAAAATAGTCACAATCACAACACAATTGTGTGTCCATATTATGCAATTTAAGACCATATAGGGAGACCACTTACTCCAATACACCACACATGAAGATAACTACATGTTCAGACGGTTATCAAGGCACATCGGTCGCAACAAAGTCCATCCGAGCGGTTGGGCTCTACATTCAAGAGCTGAGCGATGAGCAGCTCATCATTATGCAGGGGCTGATGAGCATGTGCTACTGCCACTATACTGCCAGAATGAACGTGCAAGCACATGGCACAGGACTCCATGACATTAGTTACATTCAGTGTCAGGGACAATTGTCTTGAAAGGCCATGAAATGCTTGAGATCCTTAACATGCGACACATGAATAACTCAAGGCCCACAGGCAGGCAGATTCCAGCCATTCATTTTATGTAACCGATACTGAGACTGTACATTTGACATCATTTTCCATGACTTACTGTCACTGGAAGTGATGAAATTAATTATTGAACGCAGAAGCAAAGTGATACAAGAGTAGATTTCTATAGTGTAGTTCC